>LR738711.1:530958127-531001042 GCA_902687465.1 Secale cereale | reverse complement strand
CATGGGGGCGCGCCCAGGGGGGTGGGCGCGCCCTGCACCCTCGTGGCCAAGTGCTGGCTCCCCCTGTTGTGTTCTCAGTGCCAAATATTCTTAAATATTCTGGAAAAAAATCATATTTCATTTTCGGGGCATTTGGAGAACTTTTATTTTCGGGGTATTTTTTATTGCACGGATAACTCTGAAAACAGACATAATACTACTATTTTTGGGTTATTTAATCTAATTAACAGAAAGTAAAAGGAGGGTACAGAAAGTTGTGCTATCAAGATTCACCCATCTCATGCTCATCAAAAGACCATTAACAAGGTTGATCAAGTCTTGTTAACAAACCCTTTCCGGATAACATGAAACCAGGGAATTTTCGAATAACACTAGGTTAACTCAATGGGGATATGTATGTCCCCAACAATAAGAATATCATATTTCTTCTTGACAGTAGGAAGAGGAAATTCAAAACCTCCAATAGTAATCATTGAAAATTTTCCAATAGAATTGATAATGTGGACCTGATGTTGTTTCCTCGGAAAGTGTACCGTATGCTCATTACCATTGACATGAAAAGTGACATTGCCTTTGTTGCAATCAATAACAGCCCCTGCAGTATTCAAAAAGGGTCTACCAAGGATAATAGACATACTATCGTCCTCGGGAATGTCAAGAATAACAAAGTCGGTTAAAATAGTAACATTTGCAACCACAACAGGCACATCCTCACAAATACGGATATGTATAGCAGTTGATTTATCGGCCATTTGCAAAGATATTTCAGTAAGTGTCAACTTATTCAAATCAAGTCTACGATATAAAGAGAGAGGCATAACACTAACACCGGCCCCAAGATCACACAAAGCAGTTTTAACATAGTTTCTTTTAATGGAGCAAGGTATAGTGGGTACTCCTGGATCTCCTAGATTATTTGGCATTCCACCTTTAAAAGTGTAATTGGCAAGCATGGTGGAAATTTCAACTTCAGGCATCTTTCTTTTATTGCTAATAATTTCTTTCATATACTTAGCATAAGGATTTGCTTTATGCATATCAGTCAAACGCATACGCAAAAAGATAGGTCTAATAATTTCAGCAAAGCGCTCAAAATCCTCGTCATCCTTTTTCTTGGATGGTTTAGACGGAAAAGGCATGGGTTTCTGGACCCATGGTTCTCTTTCCTTGATGTGCTTCCAAGCAACAAAGTGTCTCTTATCATAACATTGATTCTTTGATTGTGGGTTATCAAGATAAACAATAGATTCAATCTCTACATCATTGTCATTGCTAGGTTGAGCATCATCATGAACATCATCATTAACATTATCTCTAGGTTCATGTTCATTACCAGATTGCGTTTCAACATCCGAGATAGAGATATCATTGGGATTCTCAGGTGTGTCCGCTACAGGTTCACTAGAAGCATGCAAAGTCCTATCATTTTTCTTCTTCTTCTTCTTAGAAGAACTAGGTGCATCTAAATTAGCTCTCTGAGAATCTTGCTCAATTCTCTTAGGCTGGCCTTTAGGATACAGAGGTTCCTGAGTCATTTTACCACCTCTAGTCACAACTCTAATAGCATTATCATTTTTCTTACTATTTTATTCATTGAGCCAATCATTTTGTGCATTAGGTACTTGTTCTACTTGAGTGGTAGCCATAGAAGCATGTTTACTAATGAGTTTCAATTCACCTTTAACTCTAGACATATAATCACTCAAGCTTTCAATCATATAAGCTTTATGTTGCAATTGTCTACCAACATAAGCATTGCAGTTTTCTTGTTTAACAATGAAGTTGTCAAACTCATCTAAGCATTGGCTAGCACACTTATAACAAGGAATATCACCTTCATCAAATCTATAAAGATAATTTACCTTTACTACCTGTGTCGGGTTATCAAGACCATGTATTTCTTCAATAGGTGGTAAATTCTTAACATCTTCAGCTTTAATACCTTTTTCTTTCATAGATTTATTTGCCTCTTGCATATCTTCAGGACTGAGAAATAGAACACCCCTTTTCTTCGGAGTTGTCTTAGGGGCTGGTTCAGGAAGAGTCCAATTGTTTTCATTGGTCAACATATTATTCAATAGTAATTCAGCTTGATCAACTGTTCTTTCCTTGAAAACACAACCATCACAACTATCCAGGTGGTCTCTGGAAGCATCGGTTAGTCCATTATAAAAGACATCAAGTATTTCATTCCTCTGAAGAGGATGATCAGGCAAAGCATTAATAATTGGAGAAGCCTCCTCCAAGCTTGTGGGAGACTCTCTTCTTCAATTTGCACAAAATTATATATTTCCCGTAAGGCAGCTTGTTTCTTATGAGCGGGAAAATATTTAGCAGAGAAGTAATAAATCATATCCTGGGGACTACGCACACAACCAGGATCAAGAGAATTAAACCATGTCTTTGAATTACCCTTTAACGAGAACGGAAATAACTTGAGGATATAGTAATAACGAATCTTTTCCTCATTGGTAAACAGGGTGGCTATATCATTCAACTTAGTAAGATGTGCCACAACAGTTTCAGATTCATAGCCATGGAAAGGATCAGATTCAACCAAAGTAATTAACTCAGGATCGACAGAGAAATCATAATCCTTATGAGTAACAAAGATAGGTGAAGTAGCAAAAGTAGGGTCATATTTCGTTCTAGCATTCAAAAAATTTTCTTTCAGCTTAGCTAATAATTTCTTAAGATCATATCTATCGTTGCAAGCAAGAAAGTCTCTAGCAGTTTTTTCATCCATAACATAACCCTCAGGAATAACAGGCAATTCATATCTAGGAGGAGAATCTTCATCATCACTATCATCAATATTGTCAGTTTCAATATTTGCACTCTCCCTAACCTTAGCAATTTGTTCATCAAGAAATTCACCTAGTGGCACAGTATTATCAAGCATAGAAGTAGTTTCATCATACATATCAGAAGTGGCACCATCAAGTACATGCGACATATCAGATTCAATAGCAGGAGTAGGTGTCGCAAGTTTACTCATAACAGAGGGTGAATCAAGTGCAGAGCTAGATGGCATTCCTTACCTCCCCTCGTAGTTGAGGGATAAATCTTGGTTTTTGAGTCTTTCAAGTTCTTCATAGTGATCAACGGGTATAAATCCCAAGTGACTTAAAGAATATAGCTATGCTCCCCGGCAACGTCGCCAGAAAATAGTCTTGATAACCCACAAGTGTAGGGGATCGCAACAGTTTTCGAGGGTAAAGTATTCAACCCAAATTTATTGATTTGACACAAGGGGGGCCAAAGAATACTCTCAAGTATTAGCAGCTGAGTTGTAAATTCAACCGCACCTAGAAAACTTAGTATCTGCAGCAAGGTAATTTAGTAGCAAGGTAATATGGAAGTAACGGTAACAGTGGCAAAGGCAGCGATAGTAGTTTTGTAGTGATTGTAACAGTAGCAGTGGAAAAGTAAATAAGCAACAAGCAATATGTGAAAAACTCGTAGGCATTGGATCAATGATGGATAATTATGTCGGATGCGATTCCTCATGTAATAGTTATAACATAGGGTGACACAGAACTAGCTCCAGTTCATCAATGTAATGTAGGCATGTATTCCGAATATAGTCATAAGTGCTTATGGGAAAGAACTTGCATGACATATTTTGTCCTACCATCCCGTGGCAGCGGGGTCCTAGTGGAAACTAAGGGATATTGAGGCCTCCTTTTAACAGAGTACCGGACCAAAGCATTAACACATAGTGAATACATGAACTCCTCAAACTACGGTCATCACCGAAAGTGGCCTCGATTATTGTCACTCCGGGGTTGCCGGATCATAACACATAGTAGGTGACTATTGACTTGCAAGATAGGATCAAGAACACAAATATATTCATGAAAACATAATAGGTTCAGATCTGAAATCATGGCACTTGGGCCCTAGTGACAAGCATTAAGCACAGCAAAGTCATAGCATACTAGGGATCAAACCCTAACAAAACTAACTCGATTACATGATAAATCTCATCCTAGCCATCACCGTCCAGCAAGCCTACGATGGGATTACTCACGCACAGCGGTGAGCATCATGGAATTGGTGATGGAGGAAGGTTGAAGATGACGATGGCGACGATCTCCCCTCTCCGGAGCCCCGAACGGACTCCAGATTAGCCCTCCCGTGAGAGATTAGGGCTTGGCGACGGCTCCGTATTGTAAAACGCGATAATTCCTTCTCTCCGATTTTCTCTCCCCGAAAGTGAATATATGGAGTCGGGGGAGATGTCGGTGGAGCAACAGGGGACCCATGAGGCAGGGGGCGTGCCCCCACCCTCGTGGACAGGGTGTTGGCCCCCTGGTCTGGTTCTTTCTGCAGATATTTTCATATATTCCAAAATAAATCTTCGTTGAATTTCAGGTCATTCCAAGAACTTTTATTTCTGCACAAAAATAACACCGTTGTAGTTCTGCTAAAAACAGCGTCAGTCCGGGTTAGTTCCATTCAAATCATGCAAGTTAGAGTCCAAAACAAGGGAAAAAGTGTTTGGAAAAGTAGATACGTTGGAGACGTATCAGCTCCTACTTCTATGATAAAAAATCATGACAGAAAATGGGCTTTTCATCCTTGGCGGGCCGGAGACGCACCTGCATGACATTCTTTGGGCCGTCCATGACGGAAAAAAATAATGGTAGAAGCGAGGGATAGGAAAATTTTGGGCAGTTTCCGGTTACGATGGGTGGTCGGGGCGGAGCGATGCATGGAGGTTTGCGTGTTTCTCTCGTATACGTACGCGCGTGTGTGTGAGGCATTGGGCTATAACTGAACCCTAGCAAGGCGTTTTCTACTGAACCCGAGCAATTGCACTAGGCTACGTTACTGAACCCGAGCGATCAATCCCTTGGCTGTTAACTGAAGCCGAGCGATTCCTTCACTACCGCTACTAACTCAACCCGATCGATCGCTGCTGCTGCTTACTGAAGCCGATCGAACCAGCTGATGCCTCTGGATGAACAGTGAACGTGGGGTTGGTTGAACGAGTCGAGACATACGTGGTTGGGGTTGGATGAAAAGTTCCCGGCGGGGGTTGGATGAACATGACCCCGTGGTAATAGGCCGTTGCGGTTGCCGCTGGATGAACATGACCCCGAGACGAGGCCTCCACAGCTGATGCGTTGGGGGTGGATGAACATGACCCCGTGGAGGGCTGGTTGAACAGTAGACGGTGGAGGGATGGTTGAACGGTAGCCGGTGGAGGGCTGGTTCGATTAATAGGACCCAGTGGAGGGCTGGTTGAACAGTAGCCGGTGGAGGGCTGGTTGAACAGTAGCCGGTGGAGGCAGAGGAAGACGCGGTGGATGAACAATGCAAGTGGAGGTTGAAAGAAGTTGACGGTGGGTGAACAGTAGCCCATGGAGTCCTGTTTTGCGGTACGCCACACCCCTCCCAATGAATAGGACCCCCGTTTCGACCGTAGCTCTCCAACACAAGTATGTTACCTCCGCTTTGTGGTACGCCAGACCCCTCCCGATGAACATGATCCCGTTTCGACCGTCGCCGGTCGAGCAGAAGGCTGCTTCCTCCGTTTTGCGGTACGCTAGACCCTTCCCGATGAACACGACCCCGTTTCGACCGTCGCACTCCAGCACAAGGTCGTTTCCCTTCGTTTTGCGGTACGCCACACAAGTCAGATGTTCCGTACAAGCTAGTTGCCTCCCGATGAACACGACACTATTTCTCTGTTTCGACCCCGCCGGTTGGCTGCCGATGAACACGACGCCGTTGCTGCCGTCCGCTGCCTCTCCATGTACACCAGCCCTTTCCGGACGTATGCGCAAGTACACGTTCGAGACTACGCACATATGTATGTACGTAGCCATATTTATTGCCTTGTGGTTGTACATACGTGTACGAGGTTTCGAAGGGACTGCCTGAATGTAATGCCCAGGATGGGACTATACCTCCTACGTGTCGAGGCACGACTTAAAGGTATAAGCCCATTCTGGAATGATCTCAAGTTCGGTATCTTTGCACATCTCATGTAAAATTGGGGATGAAAACAAAAGAGATAGTTGGCTTACACTCGCCACGTCACACAATTCATTACATAGCAAGTCATCATTCAAATAACATCACAACCCGTCTACGGGTGAAGATCCAAAAGAAAGATACCAAACATACATAAAGCCACAGGTCCGAATCGCCCCTAGTAGAAACCACTACTGATCATCGGGATACTGCACATAGTAACGGCTACGTTCCTCATCGTACTCCCAGTATAGCTCAGTGCCGTCACCTGAGTAGCTCACCATGGTACCTGCATCTGGTGTGGTGTAGAATCTGTGAGCCACAGAGGACTCAGCAATCCTGTTCCCGGGTAGCAGAACTATCTAAGCCTTGGGTGTGGAACAAGGCTGAAGAAATAATAAAAGGCTGCAGCTGCACTAGCACTAGCTTACATAAATAAGAGCGAGAAGAGAAGGCCACGAGCGATAAGGTGATCACGAAGTGATCCTAACTAAGCATGTCAATCATAACCCCACCGTGTTCACTTCCCGAACCCCTTTCGGAAAATGACCGTCACGGTACTCACGCTGGTAGAGTGTTCTGAACATGGTGTCAAGTTTTCTACAACCGGATATTAACAAATTCCCATCTGCCACATAACCGCGGGCACGGCTTTCGAAAGTTCAAAACCCTACAGGGGTGTTCCAACTTGGCCCATGACAAGCCCACGATCCGCGGAGTCGCAACTCCAAGGTGGGAAGGCCCGAGTATCCACGGAATCCCGTGCTCAAGATACTCCGACTAAGGTAAGGCTAATCCAGCAAATCCTCCTGGCGTGCCGACACCCTGATAGTAGCCGTGCGTATCTCGTCTCAGGGCACGACCGGATGAGCACTACGTACAGATACCGAAGACCCCAGCGAACCGGGTGGCACCGCAAGTGGCTCTAGTTTGGACCAACACTCAAATCGAGCACTGGCCCAGGGGGGTTGATTAATTAATCCTCAGGTTAATTACTCCCTCGGCAAGTTTTAGTTGTTTAGGCAAATAGTACCAATGTTGGGACTTGCTGGAAAAGAATTAGCGCTAAGCGGTTTATCGAGGGGGTCCCATAACCCCAACCGTGTGAGGAACACAAAATCAAGGAACATAACACCGGTTTATACGGTTCCTAGGGCGGCATGAGTGGAACAAATCACCAAGCAAGAGGCTTAGCCTTCCACCCATTACCAATATATAGATGATTTCATTAAGAGTTTATATAGTGTGATATCCCAACAAGCTTCAACATGAAGCAAGAATCTTCAAATCTTCTCCTGCAACTAGCAATGCTATAAGAGGGGTTGAGCAAAGCCTACGTAGCCAATCAAGGGTTTGCATAGGTAGGGTGGTTAGACAGATTCATGGTTACAATAGGAGGCTGACAGGAAAACATGGGCATCGAGGCAATAAACTAAAGAGCGAGACTTCTAGCAATAGGCAAAGATAGTAATGATATCTAGGTCAGGTCATCTTGCCTGTTGAGTCGTCGATGGGATCGTAAGAGGGCTCCTCATTCTCGACCTCGGTAGTAACCTCGTTCTCGTACTCGGTCTCGGCTTCCGGCTCTACTCAACACAAGAACACACGAGGCACGAAATCAAATAAGATGCAATGCGCAAACTACAGGATGCATGGCTGATGCACTAAGGAAGCAATGTAGATGCACTTAGGATGCACAGCAAGACAACATAGGAAACATAAAGATACAGCACAAGGAACATGACAATATGCATCAAGCAAGATACTCCAAAACATGTTAACAAGATGATATTATGAATCTACATGCAAAACCACACAAGTTTCATGTAGGACTTGCTCAAAACGGAGCAACGGGCTAAAAGATACACCCGAAACAAGAAACAATGCAAAACTGAAACTAACATCCACGTAGCAACTTCGGAGCAAGAAATGTATATTCTACAGCATTCAAACATGGTGACAAGAAGCATGGACATGAAGTAGACATATCCTACAGCAAACAATTCCATTGGAGCATCTCCATAGGAGGCATGGATCAATAGCAACAAGCTACAACATTTTGAACATGACAATAAAAACCTGACAGCAATATCTTATAGCAACTTGGGAGCAAGAATTAAATATGCTACCGCCACCCAAATGAGCATGTGAGGGCATGAATGGATAGACAACAACATATACAACAAGGAATCATCAATAGTCACCCCAAAACTAACATGGATTTGCCTAGGACATCAAGCAAACATAGCATCAGGATATTACAGATTCCAGACTTGGTGAAATTTCACTAAGTGTTTAAACAGCAATATTATCATGGCATGTTTGTGAGCATGTTTAAGTCACCTCAAAGCATAACATGGCAAGTGGTTTGCACCGCAGCAAAGAACTCATGATGGGGAATCCAAAACATATAAGCATGCAACATGGGAACAACCACATCAATAGCAACGAGCTCCTCAACTAGGCATCTCGTAACAAGTTTAAAAACCTAACAGCCACATGCACTTTTGCAAAGGAGATAAACATGGCAATATGAATTTTGTCATGCATCCTATAGCAACCAACATGTAGAGCATCTCATGATGAACATGTCGACATATCATTTGCTTCATTTGGATAAACATGCACCAAGATAACACATCACAAACATGGCATGAAAACAACTAATAGCAGCAGTTTATAACAAGTAGCACTCTTCTCATGAAGATTAAGACATCTAGATGGACTCAAACATGCATGGCACAATGGAACAAAACATAGTACATGTCACCACGATCATTTTGACATATCATACGCACAAAACGGACATGCACACAAAAAGATATCATCATCGCAAAAATGCATCAGACAACGAAAAATCTAAAAGACTTAGTAGAAAAAATAGAGGGGACAACCTGACGCGGGTCAGGTCTGGTCAAACGGGCCGCGGGCGCGCGGTCAACGGGTCGCGGGCGCGCGGGTCAAACGGGTCTGGATCATGGCCCGCTAGGGTTTCTAGGCGCTGGATCGGGATCGCGGGCGCGATCTGGCGACGGCGGCTCTCGAGCCGGCCGCGGCGGGGCGGCGGCCTCGGTTGTCCCGGCCGGCGAGCTGGGGTCGCGGGTCGAAGGCGGCGTCCTGCAGTCTGGGCAGCGGCGCGAGCTTGTAGGATGGCGGCGGCTGGCGAGGTCCGGCGGGGAGCCCGGGGGGGGCGCGGCCCAGGACGAAGGCAGCGGCGGGCCCGCGTCGGGCCTGCAGGCCGGCGCGGTGGGAGGCGGCGGTGTGTTCGGCGCGGACGGACACGTCCACCCGGCACGGAAAACGAGGCACGGCTGGAGCTAGGAGGAGGCTAGGGTTTTGGACAAAAATGGCAAGGGGGACGTTTTTATAGGCACAAGGAGCTAGGAGACTCCAAATGAGGAACGATTTTCGGCCACGCGATCACAATTCAAAAGCCGAGATGATGGGGAGGTTTGTGCTGGGTTGTTGGGCTGTTGTGGAGGGGGTCTTCGGCCTCAAAGGGGAGGTACTTTTAGCCAACGAGGTTACCCGTTGGAGTACCAAACGAACTCCAAACGCGACGCAACTTGACAGGCGGGTTACACGTATTAAAACAACATCGCACGACAAGTCTCACGCCAAACCGGAAACGTTACACGGCCAAACACGAACGAAGGACTCCGGGAAGCCACGGGCACGTGTGAGAGCGTCGGAACTCGAACCGGACAACGGGAAGGGACGAGTGAGACCGGATGCAAGCGACAACACAAATGGAATGCAATGCACATGACAACATGACATTGATGAAATGCACACACGCACACGACAAAGCGACGAAAACCCGAAAAGACGAAGAACCCAGAATGGAACTGATGAAGCCAAAGTTTATATATTGCCATATCGGGAAAGTGTTACATCCGGGGCATTACAAACTCTCCTCTACTACGAAAAGATCTCGTCCCGAGATCTAGGACTGGAAGAAGGAAGGGTACTCGGAACGAAGGTGATCTTCTCGTTCCCACGTAGCTTCTCGGTCGGTATGGTGTGACCACTTGACTTTCATGAACTTGATTGACTTGTTGCAGGTCTTGCGCTCGGTTTCTTCGAGAATAGCAACGGGATGCTCTCGGTAAGACAAGTCTTGTTGAAGATCAATCTCCTCGAACGGAATGGTGCATTCAGGTGTCTTGAAGCACTTGCAGAGTTGAGACACGTGAAACACATCATGAACATTAGCGAAGTTGGAAGGGAGCTCAAGTTTATAGGCTAGATCGCCTCTTTTGCCAAGGATCTTGAAAGGGCCCACGTATCTAGGAGCAAGCTTTCCTTTGATACTGAATCTTTGGGTGCCTTTCATAGGAGAAACACGGAGATAGACATGATCCCCAATGTTGAAGGCCAAATCACGATGCTTGCCGTCATAGTAGCTCTTCTGACGCGACTGAGCGGCCTTGAGATTCTCACGTATGACTTTCCACATCTATTCGGCTTCTAAGATCAAGTCATTGCCAAGAAGTTGATGTTCACCCGTCTCGGACCAGTTGAGAGGGGTACGTCACTTTCTGCCATAGAGGATTTCAAACGGAGCTTTGCTGGCACTTGCTTGGAAACTGTTTTTGTAAGAGAACTCGGCAAATGGAAGGCGATCTTCCCACTTCATGCCAAAAGATATGACACAAGCTCTGAGCATGTCTTCTAGGATCTGATTCACTCTTTCGACTTGACCACTAGTCTGAGGGTGAAATGCAGTGCTGAAACGTATCTTAGTGCCCATGGCAGACTGAAAGGAGTCCCAGAACTTGGAAGTGAACAAACTTCCACGGTCTGAGGAGATAACGTAAGGACACAATTCTAGAAGTGTACAACTCTGCCAGTTGAGCTGCATTGATGGATTCTTTGATTGGAAGGAAGTGAGCTACTTTGGTAAGCTTGTCAATCACCACAAAGATAGAATCATTCCCTTTCTTGGACTTAGGAAAGCCAGTGACGAAATCCATTTCAATGTGGTCGAATTTCCACTCGGGAATAGGAAGAGGTTGGAGAAGACCGGCTGGACGTTGATGCTCTGCCTTCACTCTTCTGCAGACATCACATTCATTCACGAATTGGGCAATCTTCCTTTTCATGCGAGTCCACCAGTAAGATTGCTTGAGGTCTTGGTACATCTTGGAACTTCCAGGATGAATCGACAGGAGGGAGTCATGTGCTTCGTTCATTATGAGCTTCCTGAGATCACCCTTGGGAACCACAAGTCTGTCCTCAAAGAACAAGGTATCTCTCTCATCAACGTGAGAGCACTTGTATTTGGGAGTACCCTTTGCAATACCATGTTTCACTTTCTGCACCATAGCATCACTGAGTTGGGCCTCACGAATCTAATCTTCCAAGGTAGGAGCAACTTGAAGATTTGCAAGAAAGCCTTGCGGAACAACTTGAAGGTTGAGCTTCCTGAATGCTTCACAAAGCTCAGGCTGAAACGGCTTATTAAGGAGACTGTTGCAATATGCCTTTTTGCTCAAGGCATCTGCAATGACATTGGCCTTGCCAGGTGCGTATTCGATGCTTTGATCATACTCTTGGATCATTTCAACCCAACGAGTCTGGCGGAGGTTCAGATTCGGCTGTGTGAAGATGTACTTCAAGCTCTTGTGATCGGTGAAGATGTCGACTTTTCTGCCCAACAGAAGGTGTCTCCACGTCATCAAGGCATGTACCACAGCTGCTAGCTCGAGATCATGTGTGGGGTAGTTCTTCTCACTTGGCTTCAATTGACGAGAAGTGTATGCCACAATCTTCTTGTCCTGCATTAGCACACCACCAAGTCCTTGAAGAGAAGCATCACAGAATACTTCCTAGGGCTTGGACTCATCTGGAGGGGTAAGAACTGGAGCAGAGATGAGCTTTTCTTTGAAAGTTTTGAATGCCACATCACAATCCGGAGACCAGTTTTACTTGACATTCTTCTGCAGCAAGTTTGAGAGAGGCTTGGCAATCTTGGAGAAGTTCTCAACGAACCTTCTGCAATAGCTAGCAAGACCAAGGAAGCTTCAGAGTTGCATGACGTTCTGAGGAGGTTCCCAGTTGACAATCGCTTCAACTTTCTCGGGGTTGACCGCAATACCGTCAGCGGAGATGATATGGCCCAGATACAAGACCTTATCGAGCCAGAATTCGCACTTGGAGAACTTGGCATATAACTTATGTTCACGGAGTCTGTCGAGAACCAGACGGAGGTGCTTTTTGTGATCCTCTTCATTCTTGGAGAATACCAAGATGTCATCCAGATACACAAGCACAAACTCGTTGGTTTAGGGGTTGAAAATGTAGTGCATCATTCTCGAGAAGGTAGGTGGAGCATTAGCGAGGCCAAATGACATGACTGTATACTCATAGGAGCCGTAGCTCGTTCTGAAGGCAGTCTTGAGGATATCTTCTTCACGAATGCGAATTTGGTGATAACCCATTCGGAGATCGAGCTTTGAGAACACTTTAGCTCCTTTGAGCTGCTCGAACAATTCAATGATGTTGGGGAGCGGATACTTGTTCTTTATTGTCTTCTTGTTCAATGGCCGGTAATCAACGCAAAGGAGCTCCGTGCCATCCTTCTTCTTGACAAATAAGACACCACAGCCCCAAGGAGACGTGCTAGGCCTGATCAGACCCATACGCTCTTGTTCAATAAGCTGTTTCTTCAACTCCTTCAACTCTTCAGGGGAGAGCTTGTACGGACGCCGACATGCTGGCTCAGTACCAGGCTCGAGTTCAATGACGAAATCAACTTGACGATGCGGAGGCATGCCTGGAAGCTCTTCAGGAAAAACGTCTTCGTATTCATTAACCACCGGAATTTGAGAGATGGCATTAGTCTCGCCCTTGTCATTGAGAGAGAATAGCCTTATTGTTTTATCTCGAGAGGCGAAGATAATCACGTCTTCATTAGGATGAGTAATCTTGACTTCCTTATTTGCACAATCAATGTGAGCATCATGCTGAGAAAGCCAATCCATCCCGAGAATAAGATCAATGTCAGAATTGCCAAGAATAACCGGAGAAGCCAGAAAGCGGTAATCACCCATGCGAATAGATACATTCGGAACAACTGAGTTGGAAGTCATTTGCAATCCCGGAGAAATAATCTTCAAAGGTCTAGGAATGCTCTCCGAAACCAATTCGTGCTTAGCAACAAAAGGTCTTGAAATAAAAGAAAGCGATGCACCCGAATCAAACAACACTTTTGCAGGAATAGAGTTAACTGGAAGGTTACCAAGTATCACATCTGAAGAATTCTCTGCTTGAGCTGCATTCATCAGATTCACTCTTGCAACCTTGGGATTGTGCTTGACAATAGCAGTGCTGACAGGTGGAGGAGGCGGAAGGTGCCTTGGGTTGGGGCACTTGTTAGCATAATGACCCTTCTGGCCACACTTGTTGCAAATCACTTCTGAGAGAGGACGGTAGTGAGGAGCACTTGACTTGGAAGCCTGAAAATTATTCTTTGACTGATTGCTTGGGTTGGGTGGGTGGGAGAAAGCATGGCCACCAGAGTTCTTGTTGTTGTTGTAGGGAGCTCGGATCACTGGAGGAGGTGGAAGCCAAAACTTCTGTTGCTTTGTGACCACTTGAGAAGAAGAGGAGGAGTGAACAGCGTCTCTGATCCTCTTTTTGGAAGCTTCCATCTTGAGCTGGGCTACCTCTTGCTTAAGTGCCATATTATAGAATTGATCAAACTCATCAGGCTCGAACAAGGTGAGAGCAAGTTGGAGTTCATCCTTCAGACCACCACGGAACTGATATATCTTGCTCTTGGCATCTGGGATGTCTTGCTTGGCATAGCGGGCAAGGTTCTGGAAATTGACATTATATTGGTAGACAGACATTGAGCCTTGCTTCAGGTTGCGGAATTGCTCACGCATACCCTCGATGACACTTGTTGGAATGTGGTGAGAACGAAAGTCCTTGCAGAAGTCATCCCAGGAGATTTCACGCCCTGCTCTAGAGTCATTGTACTGCTGCCACCAATCAGCTGCTTGGTCCTTGAGTTGGAACGCGGCAAACTTCACATAGTCCTCGGGCTTGACGTTACTGCACTCGAAATGCTTCTTGATATCTGTTATCCAGTCTTCAGCATCTAGAGGGTCAACGCAGTAACTGAAAGCCTTTGGTTGATTTGCCAGGAACTGGTTGAGCGTAGCAAAGTGCGGTTGGTTGAACAAATTGCCTTGGTTCCCATGAGCACCCTGATTTGCTTGATTTGCTTGAATATTCTGCATCATTTGTAGAAGCATCTGGGTGTTATGGTTCGTAACTTGCATAATTTCTCTCCAGGCCTCAGACGGAGGAGGAGGGGAAGGAGGACGATCAGGAACCTCTTCGCCCTCTGGGTTAGCGTTGGGAACCCTTTTAGGAGCCATCCTGAAAGAGATGACCACTATTAGCCATTTCATTAAAAGAAGATAGAAGCTGAAACAACGGCTAGAATTGCAACATAGTCTTCACAAGAATCATTCGAACAAGAGGAACGAATGAAATTCTCAGTTTAATAGTAACAACAATCTTCACGAGAAGCCACTTGGGAGACAAAAGGTAAATAAAAAACAACAAGGTGCAGATAGAACAAATACAAGATAAAAGTTTCGTTCGACATATTCGTGCTGAAAGCTTATGGAACGTGTTACAAAAGGGTTTTGCAATCCCCGGATCAGCATAGCCAAGGACCCTTTAAGATGCAACTCAAGATCGGAACAACGGCCATAAAACTACTTCACTCAATGTAGAACCCCAAACTCCATATCATGCATTCGTTGGAAGAATGCCTACGAGCTACTAGATGAACCCACCTATTAATTTTTGAAAGTTTCCAGTTATGCAATCAGGTGTTGGGGATACAGGGGAAGCATCGCGCACTCAACTCTAATCCTACATCCAGTTGTATCCATCCTTCAACACATAACCAGTTATTTCCGAAAACCGTCTACCTCGGACCTTCGAAACGCATCTACTATACAAGCTATGGCAATACTCCCGAACTACCTCCCCAATACTGGGTGATGTCGGGGTTATCTTGCCACTAACCGCATAGGAGAGTTTTCAATGTCGGCCGTCTTATGTATTCTAGAACTGCCACGATATGTTTGTGACGACAACACCTCGGAGCTCAACTCCCCGGGACACTACCACAACCCCTAAATGACAGGAGGCATCGAGAACAATGTTCTCGTCACAAAGACATCGGAACAATCCAAACAATACTCGCGAGATTCCTAAAAAAAAATTGGTGCAATTTTTGAGAGTAGAAGAGGCAAGAGTAATCGTCAGGAGTCCTCACCAAAGTGAAAAGAGATGAAGAGCAAAAGAAATCCTACTCTCCGATATATATATAGGACTCAAAACATTTTAAGTGTCTGCCTAGACTCAACCATCAACGATTCGATCAACCAGTGGGGGCTTCTAGGTCGGAGAAGGCTCTGAATACCAACTTGTAATGGGCTGGGCAGTACACTGAACTCCTACGCCGGGAGCTCTACTACTACACGTTACACTGCTTGCTCAGCCACGGTTCATCGTTGCAAAGATATTGATTGACCAGTATGTATGTACACGTTCGCGACTAGAATGACAACGCTACGTACGCTTCGACCAGGTGGGTCCCGGCTGTCAGAGAGGATAAGGAGGCACTTCCTTGCATGCGAAGTTATTGATAGTGGGTCCAAGATGTCAGGGGGGCATTCATTTTGTTCCGCGCCTAATAGGGAGACACTTTCCTTCCGTCCAAAGATATAGCTGATGGGTCCTAGATGTTAGGGGGAAAACCTTTTTCGCAAAATACAACTAAGCCAAAATAAAGAGCCCTTCCGGTAGGTCCCTGCTATCAAGTGGAGGAATCATTATTTTGCGCATAATAAGGAGGCACTTCCTTGCTGCGGCCGTGGACCCAGCTGTCAGCCTCTTCACATATAGTCCTCTTCCGATGTAAGTGGTTCCTTGACCATGTTGACCATGCTGTGCTGAGAGCACCAAGGCGGTGGACGGCGACGAGGCCTACGAAGGGAATGACCCGGAGCCAGGGAAGACTCGGCAGTTGTTTCCCACGCGTAGGGCCGTACAAGGGTTTACTGGTTGCGCTGTAGTGTGAGGCTGCCGTCACCGAAGAATAAAAGCAGGTCTGGGTGAGTACAGGGATGGCCAGGCTAGCAATGGGAGTAGGGTGGGGTGGTGAGGCCTGCGCGGTAGTAGAACCGGCCATGGTCGGCTTGGGTTTGGGCGGCTAGAGCAAGAAGACCATAGGTTGAAGACGCACTATGGCCGTTGAATGGACATCGTACGGTCACTGGAGCTAGAATCGTTCATATTGACTAAGTTGACAAAGCCCTCCGTCCGCGTCAACTTAGTAGGCCCACAAGTCAGCCTCCAACTACGATGTGCCCCATATAGCAGGGGAAGTATTCATTTTTTGTGCTAAATAAGGAGGTTGTTCCTTGCGTGCGAAGATATAGCTGGAGGGTCCGAGCTGTCAGAGGGGCGAACGTTTTTCTCACAAAATACAGAGGCCCTTTCGGCGGGTCCCTGCTATAAGGTGGAGGAATCATTATTTTGCGCGTAATAAGGAGGCACTTCCTTACGTGCGGCCATGGACCCAGCTGTCAGCCTCTCCATGTACAGTCCTCTTTCGATGGATATTGTTCGTTGACCACGTTGACCATGCCACACCGAGAGCACCAGGGCGGTGGATGACGGCGAGGCCTAGGAAGGGAATGACCAGGAGTCGTGGAAGACTCGGAAGTTGTTTCCCACGCGGAGGGGAATACGAGGGTTTAATGCTTTGGCTGTATTGTGAGGCTGCCATCGTCGAAGAATAACAGGAGGACTGGGTGAGTAGACGGATGGCTAGGCTGGCAATGGGAGTGCGGCGGGGCGGTGAGGCCTGCGTGGTAGCACAGCCGGCCACGGGAGGAGGGAGCGGGCAGTCTCCCCGATGCTTGTTTGAGCGGCTAGAGCAGTAAGAGCAGAGATTGAAGAAGCACGACGGTCATTGGATGGACATCCAAGGTTCTCCAGCTCGGCGGGTTCGCTGTATGCGCCCGCGTAGCCTAAGGGCCAGCCGGACTCCCTGCAGTCATCGAGCACCACCCTTATGCTGACTCCGGCCACTTCGATGACGCAACCTCGGAAGATCGCTCGCCCTTAAACGAGCTGCTGGATTGCATCACCGCCCTAGGGCTTTCATCGCCAGGGGACCAGATCGGACCTAAATCCGGTCATGATGAGATTGACCCCATCCCGACCACTTATCTAGTGGCAGTAGTTGAGGACGGAGCCGAAGAGACTCCCCCTCTTGAGACGGAGACCGTCACAGTTCGGATCTCCGAACCCATCGAGCCGAACATGCCCTTGTCGGGTGGCACTTTGTCTTTTTCGAGCTCTGGGATTGACGTCGGGCCCATGGAACGGTTAGATCCTGTCGATCCCAGATCGTCCACATCGGAGGTTGTCAAAACCCCGAATACCACTTTGGGTTGGGACTCAAAATTAGCAACAGCCACCCACCCTGGGAAAAACTCTCCAAGTAAATCCGGACACCCGGACATAGATGATCTCACGAACATACAACAATAGCCGAGGAAACGGTCAACCACTTATGGGCCAAATTCCTGCTTGTCAAAAACAAGATCAGGGACTGCTACGACGACGAGGCGGTCTCCCTATTTTACTGCAATGGTACGGACGAGGCAGTTTTGAACGCCCTCAACCGACGTCGTGTGCCGAGTTTCACAGAACTATCGCATTTAGTACGAAAGTACTGCACAATGGAAAATACTTGGAAAGCCCAGAATACACCTCTCGAATAGTCCATATCCGGACAACACACTATTAAGGCTAAACATACATACCCTAGCAGGTCACCTGATAATATGCCTATTGGCAAGAAGAACAAACCTTTTCTAAGGCACATGTCTGTACTAGACGAACTGGTCGATAAACCTTGCCAAATACACGCAACCCCGGACAATATCCCAAACCACTGCCTTAGGGCTTGTTGGGTAATCCGGCAGGTAGCAAAGAGCGGTGCAGCACTCCTTACCACCGCCGTATCAGGGGAGAAAGACGTTGGCGTTTTTACTGTCTTCGAGACATTCTCCTCAAATAACCGCCGCAAGAAAGCGATTCACGAACTTGCCGAGGTCTACCAAATTTTCTCTGCAAGCCCATGGAGCGACACGACAATTAGTTTTTCTGCCAAAGACGCACCCCGAGTCCGGCCGATCCGAGCAACAGCAGGTCTTGTACTAGACCCAATAGTGGATGGTTTTCGCCTCACTAAAGTACTTATGGAAGGAGGAAGCGGACTGCACCCCATATATGAGGAAATGCTTGCAAAAATGCTGGTCGAAAAATCTCGCATTGAGCACACTAACACAACCTTTAGAGGAATTTTACCTAGCCAAGAAGCCCGGTGTCCGGGAAGCAACAAGTTTGACGTAGTATTCGGTACATCTGATAACTACAGGCCGGAGGAACCGCTCTTCCACATTGTTCCCTTCAATAGCGGATACCACACCCTTCTAGGACGGGATGCTTTTTCACACTTTCAAGCTATACCCCATTATGGGTACATGAAGCTTAAAATGCCAGGGCCGAATGGAGTAATCACATTAACAAGTGATCCGGATAGAGCACTCCGCGCCGAGAACAAAACAACATCTTTAGCCTTAGAGGCATTATCCGAAGCCCTCGCAGCCGAAGAATTAACAACCTTACGATCAACGGTGGACAAGGACGATGTAATCGTCGCCAAACGATCGAAATTTACCTCCTTCAAGCCAGCAGACGAAATCATAAAATTCCAAGTGCACCCAACGGACCCTAACAAGACGGCGCCTATCGGGGCACAGCTGGATGCGGCGGTAGACAACGTGTTACACACCTTCCTTCGGGAAAATTGGGACATATTCACCTGGCACCCTTCAGATATGCCGGGAATCCCACGCAGGCTGGCCGAACACAGCATCAACATTATCAAAGGGTTCAAACCAGTCAAGCAGTCACTGGGACGGTTTTCCGAACCCAAAAGAAAAGCTATGGGAGAAGAACTAGCCAAGCTATTGGAAGCCGGATTTATCAGAGAAATTAAACATCCGGATTAGCTAGCCAACCTAGTCATGGTGCCGAAAAGGATAAATCCCGGCACCTCTGCGTCGACTTTCAGACCTAAATAAGGCATGCCCCAAGGATCCCTTTCCTTTGCCCCGCGTTGATCAAATTATCGATGCAACGGCTGGACACGACTCGTTGTGCTTCCTTGATGCTTACTTCGGATACCATCAAATAAAGATGAAGGAATCCGATCAGGCCTCCACGACATTTATCACCCCGTACGCACCTTTCTGTTTCAACAATATGCCCTTTGGACTGAAAAACGCTGGCGCCACATATCAACGCATGATTCAAACATGCTTAGAAAAACAAATTGGCAAGACAGTGGAGGCATATGTTGACGACGTAGTCCTTAAGACCAAACACATCGAAACTTTGGTCGAAGATCTCCGCCTTACGTTTGATAACCTTTGAGAATATGACATAAGGATCAATCTGGAAAATGTGTTTTCGGCGTTCCAGCCGGGAAGCTACTAGGTTTCATCGTATCCCATAGAGGAATCGAAGCTAACCCAGCTAAAATCCGGGCCCTATCAGAGCTCTAAACTCCAACCGATCTCAAACAAGTGCAAAAACTAGCAGGCTGTGTAGCGGCCTTAAGCCGCTTCATCTCCTGGTTCGGAGAAGAAGCATTGCCACTTTATAGATTGCTATGACGCACTGACAACTTCGAATGGACAGAAGCGACCACAGCTGGATTGGAAGAGATAAAAACTCTATTAGCAAACAACCCAATCCTAGCCGCTCCCGGTGTTGGCGAACCAATGCTGCAGTATATATCAGCCACTCACCAGGTAGTTAGTGCCGTGCTCGTCGTTGAACGAGCCTAAGAGGGACATAAATTCCCTATTCGAAAACCCATATACTATGTATCCGAGGTTCTAACACCGTGCAAATCACGGTACCCCCACTATCAGAAAATTGGCTATGCGGTCTTCATGTCATCTCGCAAACTTTGACACTACTTTCAAGAGTGTTCGATCACAGTGGCATCCGAAGTACCACTCAATGATATTATTAACGATAAAGACGCCATTGGACGTATAGCCAAATGGGCCATTGAGCTCTTACCGTTCGAAATATCTTATTAGCCACGCCGGGCTATTAAATCTCAGGTGTTAGCTGACTTTGTCGTAGAATGGACTGAAGCCAAACTCCCCAAAGAGTACGGCTCATATTCCCATTGGACAATGTACTTTGACGGTTCCAAAATGCTAGCCAAAATGGGGGACAGCATAATATTGATATCTCCAACTGAAGATACAGTCCGGTACATTCTACAAATTATGTACACGGACTCGAACTATGCGGCCGAATATGAGGCCCTATTGCATGGCCTCCGCCTTGCTGTATCCATGGGCATACAACGCCTCGATATACGCGGAGACTCGAACCTCGCTATCTCCTAAATAAACAGAGGTTTTGATGCGAATGATTCAAAAATGGCAGCTTATCGTAATGCTATATTGAAAATGTCGGCTAGATTTGAGGGGTTGGAATTCCATCACGTAGCCCGGGATAATAACTAAGCCGTTGACGTCCTCACTTGTATGGGTGCTAAACGTGGCCCAGTCCCACCTAACACCTTCGTGGAAAGGCTATTCAAGCCATGAGCAACATGGCAGGACGCGGGCGGCGATACGGATTCAGATCCGAAAACACCCCCGGTCGAACTTAACCCAGACGTCATCAGAGACCCAGACATGGAGATAACTTCTTCGGCTCACGAGATCATGGATGTCATAGCCTCCTAGACAGAGCCCTTCCTAGCCTACCTTAAAAGGCAGGAGCTCCACGATGACCAAAATGAGGCCCGTCGCATAGTCAGGCGTTCTAAAGCCTACAAAGTTCATGAAGGTGAACTATATAAGAAAAGCAGTACTGGTGCTCTACATCTCCGTAGAGGAGGGACGGAAAATTCTCACTGAAATACATGTTGTAATGGGCGGCCACCATGCCGCAACACGGGCACTCGTAGGCAAAGCTTTTCGAGCTGGCTTTTTCTGGCCCACTGCCCGAGCAAATGCCCAGTCCTTCGTCAAACATTGCGTTGGCTGCCAGCTCTTTGCAAATCAAAGTTACATGCTTCCCACCGCTTTGAGAACAATCCCAATTACTTGGCCTTTTGCGGTCTGGGGGCTCGATATGGTCGGACCTCTTAAAGAGGGAGGCCATAAAAAGAAATACTTGCTAGTGATGGTAGATAAATTCACTAAATGGATAGAAGCCAAGCCAGTAAAAACAGCTGAGGCAGGGCCGGTGATAGATTTTATATCCGGTGTAATACACCGTTATGGTGTCCCGCACAGTATTATCACAGATAATGGCACCAACTTGACAGCTGACGAGGTAAAAATATTGGTGTGCAAAGTCAGGTATCAAACTTGACTATGCTTCTGTGTACCATCCTGAACAAACGGTCAAGTCAGCTAATGGTCTGATAAGGAGCGGCATTAAACCCCGACTGGTGCGCTCCCTACAGGAGTCTGATAAACACTGGGTCAAAGAGCTTGACTCCGTAATCTGGGGGCTGCGTGTAACGCCCAAGATGCGACTATATCTCCTACGTGTCGAGGCATGACTTAGAGGTATAATATCATTTTGGTATGATCGCAAGATGGTCATTTTCACACATTCCCATGTACAAGAACAAAGGGGACAACAATATAGTTGGCTTACAATCCCCACTTCACACAATGCATAAATAAGTCATACATTCATCCACAATACACACATAGTCCGCCTACGGACGAGTACAAATGAAAAGAAGATAACCACCCACTATGCCCGATCGGCCTTAGTAGGAACCACTACTGATCGTCGGGATATGTCAGACACATTTGCCCACGTTCCTCATCGAACTCCGACTTGAGTTCCTAGCCATCACCTAAATCGTACTCGGTTGTACCTGCACGTGTGTTTGAAGTAAACTATGAGTCACGAGGACTCAGCAATCCCATTCCCGGGTATCAAAACTATCGAAGCCTTTGGGTAAGGAGGAATTGTATAAGTGGGCTGCTGCAAGCACTAAGCTTAGATGATGTGGCTAGCTTACGTATCATCAGAGCGAGAAGGGAAGTGAAAGCCATCGGTTGTGAACTAAATCATGATCACTAAATGATCATGTCTACTTACGAGTCATCCATAACGCAGCCGTGTTCTCTTCCCGAACTCCCTCGAAAAGAGACCATCACGACTACTCACACGGTAGTGTATTCTGTTTGAAGTTTTGTGTCAAGTTATCTACAACCGTATATTAACAAATTCCAAGCCGCCACATAACCGCGGGCACGGCTTTCGAATGATCATAACCCTGCAGGGATGTCCCAACTTAGCCCATCACAAGCTCTCACGATCAACGGATGTAAAAACCCCTTATCTTAGGGACTACCCGATCAGACTCGGAATCCCTGTGTGCAAGATATTTCGGCAATGGTAAATCAAGTCCAGCAAGACCTCCCCACATGCCGACACCCTGATAGGAGTCGCGCGTATCGCATCTCAGGCCACAATTGGATGAGCAGTCCTTACAACTAAAACCAATCCTCGAGTTTCCCTGTGGTGGCACTGCAAGGGGCTCTAGTTTGGACCAACACTCATGAGGAGCACTGGCCTGGGTTGTTAATTAAGTCCTTGGGTGCTAGCCGGTCCCTATGCAAGTTTTAGTTATTAGGCAAATGGTAAAACAAAAGTTGGGCCTTGCTAGAGGAGTTTTATTCAAAGCAAACTATCAAGGAGTCCCCATATACCCAACAACGTTAGGAACGCAAAATCAAGGAACATAACACCGGTTTATCGGTTCTTAAGGCGGCATGAGTGGAACAAAAGACCGAGGAAAAGGCCAAGCCTTCCACCCATTGCCATGTATATAGGTGCATTAATGTAAATAATAGATATGGGTGCATTAATGTAAATAATAGATATGGTGTTATTCCCAAAAACGTAATCCACATGGAGCAAACTTCATCTTCACCTGCAACTAGCAACGCTATAAGAGGGGGCTTGAGCAAAAGCTAGGTGGGTAGTTAGAGGTTTCATGGCAAGGTGGGGGCTGACATGCAAAAGGACGGGTATCGCGACAAAGCAATAGAGCGAGGCATCTAGCATAGCAACAATAGAGGTGATATCAAGGAATGGTCATCTTGCCTGTTGTGTCCTCGATAGGATCGTAAACTTGCTCCTCGAACACGATCTCGATAGGACCCTCGAACTCCGAATCGTCACCGGGCTATACCCAACACAAGAATACAAACACCGGAACAAAATCAATCACGATGCAATGCACAAGCACATGATGCAAGACATGATGCATATGAGCATGAACATGGTATGATGCATCACAAATGAAACATGATGGGTGCAACATGTGGCATGGCAAAATGCAAAACCACCACTTATCTAAAAGAAACCCAACAAACAAGAGGAAGCATGTTAACATAACAATACATAACTATTTAGTTGAACTAGTTAAGCACCCAACAAGTATATAATGTTGTTTAACATGGCAAGAAGTGCAACACAATACCAACTACAACATACAAGCAATTTAAATGGGGCCGGAAGAAACAAACAACAATTCCAAAAAATTCCCATGTGCATAATTATGTTTGGTACTGTTCTGTCAATTACCCCATTATATTGTTGAACAAAATAGATTGCACCAAGTTATTCTATGAAAAAGTCTGCCCCAAAAACATATAAAGATCATTTTAAACCGAGCTACGGTTTAAAAGTTATGAAATAAACCAATTTCAACATGTTAATTAGAAAAACATATGCAAACATCATTTTAAATATTTTAAACATGGCAGAAAATTACATATTATGAAACTAATCTAAATTCTGAATAGATTTCATATATAGTTTGTTTCATTTGAAAGCATGGATAAAAAGTTATTAGCAAAACAATACTAAATGCAATCTAAAAAAACAACACAACAATAGAAACAAACAAAAAGGTCCCAGCATGGGCCAGCCACTGCCAATGACAGGTAGGTCCTAGGGTACTGAGGTGGCGGAGACTGGGTGTGGAGATGGGTGTGTGCATGCGCAGAGGCTGTCCAGTGGGGCGTGGGTGTCATAGAGCCAGGAAAATGCATACAAAATTGGCGATTTACAACTGGCCCTGGGGGGGATTCGAACCCAGGTCTATGGGTTGTGGGAGAGAGCGGCGAACCACTAGGCTAGGGCAGCGAGGCTGTTGGGTTCAGGGCTCCGCTCCTATTGAACTAACCCGGAGCGGTGCTAGCTCCTCTGCTCGTACAGAGACGACGACGGCAGCGATGACGTGAATGTCGGCGGGCATGCGGATTTGGGAGGCAGTGCAACGGGCGGAGGGCTTGAGGTTGCGGTGATGACACACCGCATGAGTACAGGTGCTCGCACGAGGCCGAGCCTAGCCACGCCATGGTTGCCGGCCAGAGTTAGGAGGCGCGGACGACTCGAGCGCGTGCTGCGGTGGGTGTGGGTACTGCGGGAGTCTCGGGGCAGCCATGCGTGCTCGTGAGTGTGCCACGGCCAAAGCTCGAGCTTTCGCTCCCTGTCATGGTGGCCATGGCTTGTGCGCGGCCACTAAGCGACAGGAACGACAGCTAGGAGACGGGAACGACGAGAAAAAAAGGTAGGTAGGGGTGGAGGCTCACGGTGAGGGCCTTGGAGGAGTCGCTAGAGCTCAGGGACGCGAGGAGGCGACGACTTTAGCCGGCGATGGAGTTGACCCAAGGAAGAAGAAGAGGATGGCAACGAGAAGAGGGCCTCCAGCTTGGCGTGCGTGAAGAAGGGGAAGAAGACGATGCCGATGCAGCGTCTTGACGTCCCGTAGCACTGTCGAGGAAGTTGTTGGTCGACGGGAGGTCCTATGGTAGAGACGAGCTCTCGCACGTCTCGGTCAGGGTGATCGGGTGGCCAGGCAGCGGCGCGTGCGAGATTCTCACTTGCGGTGGCGGCACGGAGGAGAAAGAGGGAGGAGGAGGAACCCTAGGGGATCCGCGAGAGGTTTAAATAGGAGGGGGAAGGGTGGACGTGGAGCTCGGGCGTCCACGGTGGCCATGTGCGGCGTGGTGCTCTGTTTTTACCGTGAGGGAGAGAGAAGGCAAGGAGGTCGAGGAATAGGTCGCTGGGGCAGCAGGTGATGCTGGCAGGCGGGCTTGGTTAACAGCGTGTTTGGTTGGGGGTATTTGCAGCTAGGGAATGGGAACTAAAGGGGTACGAGACTTCAAATCTATTGTTTGGTTAGAGGGATTGGGAATTCATAAGGGAATAGTCATGGGACTTGAGGCTCCAACTCCCACCGTTTTATTAACAGGGGAGGGGGTGGGAGTTGGTAGGGAATTGTTTTAGTGAGTCAATCTTAACCGTTCATCATAATTTACATTAACTTCCCGTGTCTATTCCCTCGTCAATTCCCACGAACCAAACAAGGGAATACAACTTCTCCTTAAATCCTCGCACATAACTCCTATCATGCACCAAACAGAGGATTGGGAATAAAACGACTCATCCCATGTCTAATCTCAATACAACTCCCAGCTCTAAACTCCCATTCCCCTTCCCAAATATTGCCAAACACGCTGTAAGTGAAATAGTTGGCCGCGTGGGAAAAATTACCAGGGATGGAGGGAGTTGGGCTGAGCGAGTTTGGCTGGGCCACGGGCGAAGGGGAAGCCTAGTAGGGAACTGCGGGCTGACTGCTGCTGCTTACTTTCTCCTCTCTTCTCTATTTCTTCTACCAGAACACAAAAAGAAAAGCACAGGGCAATAGAGAAGGAGTATGGGGAAAATGAAAATATTCTCATGACCCTGGTAAAATGTGTTGTTTGAATAAATTGCCTTGGCAGAAAAATAAATCAAGTTTGAATATAGTTCAAACTTGACGCATTTTTGAGCCTAACCAAAACATCTCCAGATTGAATGACATTTGGCAGAGGGGTTAAAGACATAGTCTAAGAATTTTAGGGAAAAGATGAACAATAATGGAGTGAATATAAAATGGTCTTGCAAAAATAAAGAATGGAAGGGAAGGAGAGGTGGTGATAAATAGAGGTGTTTGTGTATTGATCATACACATGGTTCAAGCCACAACATAATGTGCAATAAACACACATCACATGGTGAGAATGAAAAATGCAAGATGACAAAGGTAAGAATCCAATATGATGTGACAATGATGCAATAAGGCATGACAATGCAATAATAATGATAATGCATGAATGAAAAAAGAAAAAGGAAAGGAATGACCCCCAAGGAAAGGATGAGGACCAAGTTAAATATAGTGCTAATATTGGAAAGGTTACATCTGGGGCATTACAACACTCCTCCACTACGAAGAGATCTCGTCCCGAGATCTAGGACTGAAAGAACTCCGGATATTCGGAACGAAGGTGATCCTCGCGTTCCCATGTAGCTTCTCGGTCCGTATGGTGTGACCATTTTTCACTTTCAGGAATTTGATTGATTTTTAGCGAGTCTTGCACTCGGTCTCTTAAAGGATAGCAATGGGGTGCTTATGATAAGACAAGTCGGCTTAAAGATCAATTTCTTCGAAGGCGACGGTGCGCTTGGGCATCTTGAAGCACTTGCGGAGTTGTGACACATGGAACACGTCATGCACGTTGGAGAAGTTTGGAGGAAGCTCTAGTTGGTAGGCGAGGTCGCCTCTTTTCCCAACAATCTTGAAAGGGCCCACATATCTCGGAGCTAGCTTGCCCTTGATACCAAACCTCTGAGTACCCTTCATAGGAGAAACACGGAGATATACATGGTCTCCAATGTTGAAAACCAAGTCGCGATGCTTGCCGTCATAGTAGCTCTTTTGGCGCGATTGCGCGGCCTTGAGATTCTCACGTATGACTTTGCACATTTCTTTAGCCTCTGATATCAAATCATTGCCAGGGAGTTGACGTTTACCAGTCTCAGACCTGTTGAGAGGGGTACGACACTTTCTGCCATAGAGAATTTCAAATGTTGCTTTGCCTGAACTTGCTTGGAAGATGTTGTTGTAGGAGAACTCGGCAAATGGAAGACAATCTTCACATTTCATACCCAAGGAGATTACACATGCCCTGAGGATATCTTCGAGAATTTGGTTCACTCTTTTGACTTGACCACTTGTCTGAGGATGGAAAGTTGTGGTGAAGCGAATCTTGGTGCCCATATAGGACTGGAAAGAATACCAGAATTTGGAATTGAACAAGCTTCCACGATATGGGGAGATTACTTGAGGGATGCCATGCGAAGATACAATTCTGGAGGTGTACAGCGCCACCAGTTGGGCTGCGTTGATGGATTCCTTGACTGGGAGAAAATGAGCTTCTTTTGTGAGCTTATTAACCACCACAATGATAGCGTCGTTTCCTCGCTTGGACTTGGGGAAGCCGGTGATGAAATCCTTCTCAATGTGATCAAATTTCCACTCAGGAATAGGCAAAGGTTGGAGAATTCCAGCTGAACGTTGTTGCTCTGCTTTGACTTTGCGATAGACATCACACTCGTTGACGAATTGAGCAATTTCTCTTTTCACGCGAGTCCACCAATAGGATTCCTGAGGTCATGATACATCTTTGAACTGCCCGGATGTATCGAGAGAAGGGAATTATGAGCCTCATTCATTATGAGCTTCCGTAGGTCACCTTTTGGAACCACAATCCGGTCCTCAAAGAATAAGGTGTCATTGTCATCAATGTGGTAGCACTTGTACTTTGGACTACCTTTGGCAATACCATGCTTCACTTTCTTCACCATAGCATCAAGAAGTTAAGCTTCACGGATCTGATCTTCCAAGGTAGGAGCGACTTGAACGTTGGCAAGGAATCCTTGCGGAACAACTTGAAGGTTGAGTCTCCGGAATGCTTTACAGAGATCCGGTTGTTCCGGTTTGAGGACGAGACTGTTGCAATAAGACTTTCTGCTCAAGGCGTCTGCAATCACATTGGCATTGCCAGGAGTGTACTCAATGCTTGGGTTGTACTCTTGAATCATTAAGTTTGGTTGTGTGAAGATATACTTCAAGCTCTTGTGATCGGTGAAGATGTCAACCTGCCTGCCCAACAAGAGGTGTCTCCACATTATCAAGCCGTGGACAACTGCTGCCAACTCAAGATCGTGAGTAGGGTAGTTCTTCTCGTTTGGCTTGAGCTGCCAAGAATTGTATGCCACAATCTTATTCTCTTGCATAAGGACAACACCCAGACCTTGCAAAGAGGCATCGCAAAACACTTGGTATGGTTTGGATTCATCAGGAGGAGTCAGAACTAGAGCTGAGACAAGCTTCTCTTTGAGTGTATTGAATGCCACATCACACTCAGGAGTCCAAGAGTACTTGACATTCTTTTGCAACAAGTTGGACAGAGGCTTGGCAATCTTGGAGAAGTTCTCGACGAACCTTCTGCAATAGCTTGCAAGCTCGAGGAAGCTTCAGAGTTGCTTAACATTTTGAGGAGGTTCCCACTTAACAATAGCTTCAACCTTCTCGGGGTTACCTGAAATGCCCTTGGCAGAGATAATATGACTAAGATAGAGAACTTCATCCAGCCAGAATTCGCACTTTGAGAATTTTGCATAAAAGCGGTGCTCTCTAAGCCTATTAAGAACCAAACGGAGGTGATTGGCGTGGTCTTCTTCTGTCTTGGAGAATACCAAAATATCGTCAAGATAGACGAGGACGAACTCATTGGTGTATGGGTTGAATACGAAATGCATCATCCGAGAGAAGGTGGGAAGGGCATTTGCAAGCCCGAAGGACATGACTATGTACTCGTAGGAGCCGAAACTTGTCCTGAATGCGGTCTTGGGAATATCTTCCTCGTGGATACGAATTTGATGGTAGCCCATCCAGAGATCAAGCTTCGAGAAAAGTTTGGCTCCTTTGAGCTGCTCGAACAGTTCATTTATATTGGGGAGAGGGTACTTATTATTAATTTTCTCCTTGTTCAATGGCCAGTAATCAACGCAAAGTCGTTCTGTGCCATCCTTCTTCTTGACAAAAAGAACACCACAGCCCCAAGGAGAAGAACTCGGTCTGATCAGACCCAAGCGTTTCTTGCTCATCGAGTTGCGTCTTCAATTCCTTCAACTCTTTAGGAGAAAGTTTGTACGGACGCCAACAGGCTGGCTCCGTACCAGTTACAAGTTCAATGACGAATACAACTCGATGGTTGGGCGGCATCCCTGAAAATTCTTCAAGAAATACGTCTTCATACTCGCAAACCACCGGAATCTAGGATCTGACATTAATCTCGCCCTTGTCATTGAGAGAGAATAGCCTGATTGTGTTATCTCGAGCTGCGAAGATAATCACGTCTTCGGAAGGATGAGCTAGATTGACCTCCTTGTTTGCACAATCAAGAAGAGAATCATGCTTAGAGAGCCAATCCATTCCAAGAACGAGGTCGATGTCCGAATTGCCGAGAACAACTGGGGAAGCTAGAAATTTATAATCGCCCATCTTGATGGATATATCTGGAACATGCACCCGCGAGGACATTTGCAATCCAGGAGAAATAACTGACAATGGTCTTGGCAAAACTTGAGTGATGAAATCATGCTTCGCAACAAATGGTCTTGATATGAAGGAAAGCGATGCACCCGAATCAAATAAAACTTTTGCAGGAGTTGAGTTAACCGGAAGATTATCAATGACCACATTTGTAGAATCGTCTACCTGAGCTGCGTTCATTAGATTCACCCTTGCAGCCTTGGGATTGTGCCTGACAATGGCGTTGCTTGATGACTTGATAGGAGGAGGTGGCGGAAGGTGCCTCTGGTTGGTGCACTTGTTGGAGTAGTGGCCCTTTAGACCACATTTGTAGCAAGTGATCTCTGAAGCTGGGCGAGGAGGAGGAGCACTTGACCTTGAAGCCTAAGGCTGAAACTTGTTCCGGTTGCTTGGGTTGGGTGGGTGGGAAGATCCACGACCACCTGACTGCTTGTTCTAAAACGGAGGATGGAACACTGGAGGTGGTGGAAGCCAGAACTTCTGCTGCTTAGCAACCACTTGTGAGGAAGAATAAGAATGAACTGCATCTCTGATTCTTTTCTTTCAAGCCTCACACTTGAGCTAGGCAGCTTCTTGTTTGAGAGCCATGTTGTAGAATTGATCAAATTCGGCTGGCTCGAAGAGAGTGAGAGCAAGCTGGAGTTCATCTTTCAGACCACCTTAGAATTGGTAGATCTTGCTCTTGGCATCGGGAATGTCTTTCTTAGCATAACGGGCTAGATTCTGGAACTTGACATTGTACTGGTAGACAGACATGTTGCCTTGCTTGAGGTTGCGGAATTGCTCACGCATGCCTTCAATGACACTTGTAGGGATGTGGTGCGCATGAAAATTATGACAAAAGTTAGTCCAGCTGACCACTTGACCCCCTAGAGTCTTTGTACTGTTGCCACCAATATGCATCTTGGTCTTTGAGTTGGAATGCGGCAAACTTGACATAATCCTCAGGTCTGACATTACTGCACTCGAAGTGCTTCTTGATGTCAGTGAGCCAATACTCGGCATCGAGCGGTTCGACACAGTAGCTGAAGGACTTGGTCTGATTCGCAAGGAATTAATTCAGAGTAGCAAAGTTAGGCTGGTTGTTGAAGTTAGCTTGGCCTTGATACACTTGATTGTTCTGATTGTTCTGAAGAGCTTGAAAAGCTTGCATCATCTGAGTATTGGCGGTGGTGGCTTGCATCACAGCCCGCCATTACTTAGGCGGAGGAGGAGGGGATGGTGGTGGTTTATCATCAACCTCCGGGTTCTGATTGGGAACTGTTTTAGGTGCCATCCCATAGATGACAACAACCGTTAGAATCCCAATTGCAATATAGATAAGCTAAATCAAAGACATGTTGCAACATAAATCTTCACAATATCATTCGAACAAAGAATTGAACGAATGAATTCCATAAGCTTAAAATACACATCAACTTGTTGAGAACCAACATGAATAGATTGAAGAATAAACCAACAAGGTAACAGATGGAACAAATACATGATAGACCCCAACCTCATAGCATGCATCCGTTGGAAGATTTCCGAAGAGCTACTTGAATTCCCACCTATTAATTCCCGAAACTTTCTGGTTATGCAATCTGGTGTTGGGGATACAGGGGGAGCACCGCATATCACACAACTAGCAAGTCCTACATCCAGGTGTATCCATCCGTCAACACATAACCAGGCACCTTCGGAAACCGTTTACCTCAGACCTTCGAAAAGCATCCGCTATACTAGTTGATGCAATACTCCCGAACTATCCCCCATGTAGTGGGTGACGTCGGGGTTATCTCACCACCAGACATGCATAGAAGCGTTTTCGATGTCGGCCACCTCTGGTATTCCAGAACTGCAATGATACAATTGTGACGACAACACCTCAGAGCTCAACTCCCCCGACATTGCCACAACCCCTAAAGGACAGGTGGCACCAAGAACAATGTTCTCGTCACAAAGATATCAGAACGATCCTAACAATACCCGCGTGATCCTAAAAAATTTGGTGGAAAAGAGGGTAGGAAGACAAAACTTCTACGTGAGGAGTCCTCACCAGAGCGACGAAGGGGATGAGGAGTAAAGGAATTCCTACTCTCTGGTATATATAATCCTAAGACTTAATTTTAAAAAAAATCTAGACTCAACATGTTCGATCAAACATGGGCTCCTAGGTCGGGAAGGCTCTGATTACCAACTTGTAAGGCCCAAGATGAGACTATATCTCCTACGTGTGGAGGCACGACTTAGAGGCATAATCGAATTTTGGTATGATCACAAGATGGCCATCTTCACACATTCCCATGTACAAGAACAAAGGGGAAAACAATATAGTTGGCTTACAATCGCCACTTCACACAATGCATAAATAAGTCATACATTCATCCACAGTACACACATAGTCCGCTTACGAATGAATCCAAATGAAAAGAAGATAACCACCCACTATCCCCGATTAGCCTTAGTAGGAACCACTACTGATCGTCGGGGTATGTCACATACATTCGCCCACGTTCCTCATTGAACTCCCACTTGAGTTCCTGGCCATCACTTGAATCATACTCGGTTGTACCTGCACCTGTGTTTGAAATAAACTATGAGTCACGAGGACTCAGCAATCCCATTCCCGGGTATCAAAACTAAGCATAGATGAGGTGACTAGCTTACGTATCATGAGAGCGAGAAGAGAAGTGAAAGCCATCGGTTGTGAACTAAATCAACTAAATGATTATGTCTACTTACGAGTCATCCATAACCTAGCCATGTTCTCTTCCCGAACTCCCTCGAAAAGAGACCATCACGACAACTCACACGGTAATGTATTCTGTTTGAGGTTTTGTGTCAAGTTATCTACAACCGGATATTAACAAATTCCAATCCGCCACATAACCGTGGGCACGGCTTTTGAAAGATCATAACCCTGCAGGGGTGTCCCAACTCAGCCCATCACAAGCTCTCGCGATTAACAGAGGTAAAAACCCCTTATCTTAGGGACTACCTGATCACACTCGGAATCCTAGTGTACAAGATATTTCGGCAATGGTAAAACAAGTCTAGCAAGACCTCCTGACGTGCCGACACCCTGATAGGAGCCGCGCGTATCTCATCTCAGGCCACAATCGGATGAGCAGTCCATACAACTAAAACCAATCCTCGAGTTTCCCCGTGGTGGCACTATAAGGGGCTCTAGTTTGGACCAACATCATGAGGAGCACTGGCCCGGGTTGTTAATTAAGTCCTCGGGTGCTAGCCGGTCCCTATGCAAGTTTTAGTTATTAGGCAAATGGTAAAACCAAATTTGGGCCTTGCTGGAGGAGTTTTATTCAAAGCGAACTATCAAGGGGTCCCCATATACCCAGCCACGTTAGTAACGCAAAATCAAAGAACATAACACCGGTTTGTCGGTTCTTAAGGCGGCATGAGTGGAACAAAACACCGAGCACAAGGCCAAGCCTTCCACCAATTGCCATTTATATACGTGCATTAATGTAAATAATAGATATGGTGTTATTCCCAAAAACCCAATCCACATGGAGCAGACTTCATCTTCACCTACAACTAGCAACGCTATAAGAGGGGGCTATAGGAAAATCGTTACTTAGCCAAACAATGGTTTGCTAGGTGGGCAGTTAGAGGTTTTATGGCAAGGTGGGGGCTGACATGCAAAAGGACATGTATCGCGACAAAGCAATAGAGCGAGGCATCTAGCATAGCAACAATAGAGGTGATATCAAAAAATGGTCATCTTTCCTGTCGTGTCCTCGGTACGATCATAAACTTGCTCCTCGAACACGGTCTCGATAGGACCCTCGAACTCCGAATCGTCACCGGGCTATACCCAACACAAGAATACAAACACCGGAACAAAATCAATCATGATGCAATGCACAAGCACATGATGCAGGACATGATGCATATGAGCATGAACATAGTATGATGCATCACAAAAGAAACATGATGGGTGCAACATGTGGCATGCCAAAATGCAACAACCACCACTTATCTAAAAGAAACCCAACAAACAAGAGGAAGCATGTTAACATAACAACACATAACTATTTAGTTGAACTAGTTAAGCACCCAACAAGTATAAAGTGTTGTTTAACATGGCAAGGAGTGCAACACAATACCAACTACAACATACAAGCAATTTAAATGGGGCCGGAAGAAACAAACAACAATTCCGGAAAATCCCCATGTGCATAATTATGTTTGGTACTGTTCTGCCTATAACCCCATTATATTGTTATTAAATAGCAAAAAAGATTGGACCAAGTTATTCTATGCAAAATTCTGCCCCAAAAACATATAACGATCATTTTAAATCGAGCTACGGTTTAAAAGTTATGAATTAAACCAATTTCAACATGTTTATTAGCAAAACATATGCGAACATCATTTTAAATATTTTAAACATGGCGGAAAATTACATATTATGAAACTAATCTAAATTCTGAACAGATTTCATATATAGTTTGTTTCATTTGAAAGCATGGATAAAAAGTTATTAGCAAAACAAAACTAAATGCAATCTAAAGAAAACAACACAATAATAGAAAAAAACAAAAAGGATATGGCATGGGCCAGCCACTCCCAATGACAGGTAGGCCCCGGGGTGCTGAGGTGGCGGAGACTGGGTGTGGAGATGGGTGTGTGCGTGCGCAGAGGCTGTCCAGTGGGGCCTGGGTATCATAGAGCCAGCAAAATGCATAAAAAATTGGTGATTTACAACTGGCCATGGGGGGGGGGGGGTTCGAACCTGGGTCTGCGGGTTGTGGGAGAGAGCGGCGAACAACTAGGCTAGGCGAGGGAGGCTATTGGGATCGGGGCTCCGCTCATTTTGAACTAACTCAGAGAGGTGCTAGCTCCTCTGCTTGTAGAGAGACGACGACGGCAACGATGGCGCCGATGAGAGCACATCAGGGCAAGGCGAGCGTGGGTGCGTGGCGGCGGGCATGCGGATTTGGGAGGCGGTGCGATCGGCGGAGGCCTTGAGGTTGTGGTGATGACGCGCCGCATGAGTGCAGGTGCTCACGCGAGGCTGAGTCTGGCCACGCCATGGTTGCCGGTCGGAGTTGGGAGGCGTGGAGAAATCGCGCGCGTGCTGCGGTGGGTGTAGGTACTGCGGGAGTCTCGGGGTGCAGCCGTGTGTGCTCGTGAGTGTGTTGCAGCCAAAGCTCGAGCTTTAGCTCGCTACAATGGTGGCCATGGCTTGTGAGCGGCCACTGGGCGACAGGAACGACATCTAGGTGACGGGAACGACGAGAGAAAAAGGTAGGGAGGGGCGGAGGCTCACAATGAGGGCCTTGGAGGAGTCATTCGAGCTAGGGGACGCGAGGAGTCGACGAATTTAGCTGGCAATAGAGTTGATGCGAGGAAGAGGAAGAAGAGGACGGCGACAAGAAGAGGGCCTCTGGCTTGTCGTCCATGAAGAAGGGGAAGAAGACAATGCGGGCGTGGCTTCTTAACGTCCCGTAGCACCATTAAGGAAGCAGGTGGTCGGTGGGAGGTCCTATGGCAGAGACGAGCTCTCACACGTCTCGGTCACGGTGATCGGGTGGCCAGGCAGCGGCGCGTGCGAGATTCTCTCCTACGGTGGCGGCGCGGAGGAGAAAGAGGGAGGAGGAGGAACCCTAGGGGATCCGCGAGATGGTTAAATAGGAGGGGGGAAGGGTGGACGTGGAGCTCGGGCGTCCACGATGGCCATGTGCGGTGTGGTGCTCTGTTTTTACCTTGAGGGGGAGAGAAGGCAAGGAGGACGAGGAAAAGGTCATTGGGGCTGCAGGTGAGGCTGGCAAGATGGCCCGGCGAAGTGAAATAGTTGGCCGCATGGGAAAACTTAACAGGGATGGAGGGAGTTGGGCTGAGCCAGTTTGGCTGGGCCGAGGGCGAGGGGGGAGCCCAGTAGGCATCTGCGGGCTGACTGTTGCTGCTTACTTTCTCCTCTCTTCTCTATTTCTTCTGCCAGAACAGAAAAGAAAAGCATATGGCGATAGAGAAGGAGTATGGGGAAATTAAAATATTCTCATGACCCTGGTAAAATGTGTTATTTGAATAAATTTCCTTGACATTTTTAGAGGCAGAAAAATAAATGAAGTTTGAAAATAGTTCAAACTTGAGGCATATTTGAGCCTAACAAAAACATCTCCAAATTGAATGACATTTGGCAGAGGGGTTAAAGACATAGTCTAAAAAATTAGGGAAAAGATGAACATTAATGGAGTGAGTATAAGATGGTCTTTCAAAAAGAAAGAAAGGAAGGGGAGGAGAGGTGGTGATGCATAGAGGTGTTTGTGCATTGATCATACACATGGTTCAAGCCACAACATAATATGCAAGAAACACACATCACATGGTGAGAATGAAAAATGCAAGCTGAAAAAGGTAAGAATGCAATATGATGTGACAATGATGCAATAGGGCATGACAATGTAATAATGATGACAACGCATGAACGAAACAAGAAAAATAAAAGGAAAGACACCCAATGAAAGGATGAGGACCAAGTTGAATATATTGCCAATATTGGAAATGTTACAACTGGGGCGTTACACTGCGGACCACACCTAATCGGACGACCGGATACACACCTTTCTTCATGGTGTGCGGCGCAGAGGCCGTTCTACCCTATGACATTACTCATGATTCACCTCGAGTGCGCATGTACGAGGAGAGAGAAGCCGAGCTAGATCGGCAGGATGACCTAGATGGACTTGAAGAGGAGCGCGATATAGCGCATGCCCGTTCCGCTTTTTATCAACAACAGGCTCGGGGATACCAGAGCAAAGAAGTGCAGGCCAAGACATACAACGTCGGCGAACTCGTTTTACGCCTCCCGGAGAAGAAGAAGGACAAGCTCAAACCAAAATGGGAGGGGCCCTTTATTATCGATGAAGTACTCACCAGTGGAGCCTATCGCCTTCGGAATGCACAGGACAACCGCCTTGAGCCGAACCCATGGAATGCTTCTAGGCTCCGAAGATTCTATGGATAGTTCGGTAGCAATTTTTCCTCCTTTTAAGTTAGGTCTTATCTCTTATCTTTTTTTTCTCCTTCTCATCGTTTTTACCTTTTCTCTTATTGGTAAGTATTCGGCTCACCCGGACTACCACAAGATAAGTACATTTTTGAATGTATCTACCTCAAATATACTTGGGGGCTTCTTTGACGAAGCCCATTACCAAAAAAGCTTTTTGCTTACAATGTCGTCTGTTTTTTACAGTCGTTCCTTGCCATTATATGCACCAATATGACTAAAGTTCTGGCCACAGCTGGGTTGCCTGGCTCCTATGCTTACCCCTACGTTTCCGATTGTTCGGCTAGGGCGTAAAGGGAGCACCTCTGCGATTGTCATAGCCAGGTACACAGGACATGTACCTCAGACTGGGTGAAGCCGAAAGCTAGCGCTCTTAAGGGAATGATCAGTTGGGGATACATGACATATCGCTTTTAACGCATATATTATTAACTATCACAAGATATGTCATCCTACAATCGTTTTTTACAGGATAAAAAAGCCTCGGCTTGCATATGTATGCATGCCGACCCAGGGAAAGGAACCGTTAATGGAACTATTCTCTCTGGAAGATGTTTCTTACGTTAAATAGTAATGTAGCATAACTCCTCGAATACAGTTTGTCTGTTCAAGCAATTTTGACCGAATTTCTTGGTTTCAGAACATACCACGTGCTTACCATAGGTATAGTATTCAGAAACACTCCATCCTTTGGGTTTATGGATGTTAAAGCGGAAGGTCGGCCACGACAACATTTTTATAATTTCGGCCGGAGATAAGTTTGATGGTAAAAGTACATTGATACATAGAATCAAACGACTACTCTTTCCCTATTCACTCTATAAGGTTGTCTAGTCAACAGTCCTATTGGGAAAACCTGGCAGTTGTCTCTACTTGGTCATATACCAAGCTCAGGGGGATTTCTTGTCCATCCGATCCTCGAGGCCCCATGCAGGACATATGATTCGGATCAAGACGGGTGTAGCATGTCTTCACCATGGCCCAGGCTTCTCGAGCACCCATGCGGCATGCTGACGCTTTCCACAGTTCGAAGCAGCATCGAGCCCCTTTGAACAAGTCTGCCAAGTCCTCCATAGTTTCTGGAGGGTAATCGCCCGGCCATAAAGCCTTGGCCATATTCTTCATGTCCTTCCGATCTCGCTCGTGGACCTTGGGAAGCTCTTGCAGCATGTCACCCTCAAAACCGGACACTTCCCTTTTGGGCTTCCCAGTTAACAAACCTGCAGGAAAAGTTTAATGAAGAACTTTTAAAATAAGGGACTGTAAAGATCTTCCAAGGCACTTGAGAGTTGGGCTCTTACGTCCTTTAGCTCCTGTTCCAGCCTCACATTTTTATCCTGTGCTTGGTTTCTTTTATCTATGGCTTGCGTCAGTACGCGCTTACCAGCAGTTGTTTCCCCTTCGGAAAAAAATTTGTCCGCCAAAGCATCCCTTAGCTCCCTCTCCATTTGGTCGGTCGGCCCTGTTGTTGTATAACAATTAGTATGTACTTAACGACTCAGTGATCAGCACAAATATCATATTGTCCGGACACCATTGTTCTTACCACCAGCATCCTTTCCGGATTTCTTTGAATTTTCCAATTCGGCGGTGACAGTCGTGAGCCGGGTCCGACACTCTTCTAGCTCCTTGGATAAGGAGTTATTCTTTTCTTGAAGCACCTACAAAAATAAAACAATCCTCAAATCAGTTGTACCAATTGCTTTAAGTCTCGGGGGCTACTGGCATGGGAACTTCAAAATGTACACTTACCCGCATATCTTTGGAAAGCCGGTGAGTGGCTCCAGTGAGTCCGTCTTGAGCAGCTCGGATATAAGCATCTGCAGAGTTGAGGGCGTTAAACGCCTCCTTAGAAAAGGCCGCGTCACGTGACTGCTTTCCGGCGCCGGTGAACCATTGCAACCTCCACCTCGGAATTAGTAACTGCGATTCCATCTGAATCCTCTTGGAGGGGACAATCCGGCACTAAATTCTCATTAACCCTTGACGGGCCGGATGCCGGATTGCCTGGAGCTTGATCGGCATGATTTCCGGAAATAGTCCGGTGTGTATTCCTCCTGAAAGGAAAATAAAGCAGAAAGTTGTAATACCGACTTCACCACCCAGCGTGTGTTAGAACAAACATACCTCTTTGAAGGTTCGCTGGTGTTCGCGGTTCTCTTTCGCTTCAAGGCCTCACCCGATGCAGGCGTCGCCCTCTGGGATGACGGTCTTCGCATAGTTCGGCGTTAGGAACGCCACCCCTTTTGAGCATAGAAAAGTGCGGTGGGTAAGGCGCACTGGGAATCTTCTCTTTGATGAGATATGTCATGGGTACTTCCGTGAGAAGAAGGAACGAGGCCAGGGTAATCGGCTAAAATAGCCACCACGGCGCCCTCACGGCAGGCTTGATAGATGACTCCATCTTGTAGCTCTATGCCTATGTCCGGATCTTCATCATATTCGGGGCCTGCATTTTGGAGTCGGTCCTCTGGCTATGGGGCGGGACTATTAATCCCCTCGATCACCTTCCTCCACTCCTGTTGGAAAAAACCGAATTCAGTTTGGTCAATACTTCATAACAAATAAGAATGGGCGAATATAGCGGTCACAAGAGAGACTTACCCAATCAGGAGGATTGTACATAGAAAAACCCTCCCCGCACTTCGAACGAAAGAAGTCTTGCTTCTCTCCCTTATAAAGACTTTCCAGGATGACGGCTAGAGCAGCAGGGTCGTCCGGACCCAGGCGTAAACAGAGTGAGGCATCATTCAGGCCATTATAATGCCACATTGGAAATCCTCTAGCTCGGAGCGGCTGCACACATCTCTTTATTGAAATAGCCGTCACTTCAATTATACACAACCCCGAACTGGCGAGCAATATGATCTTGCCGGCCAGTCTGCTAACCTCCGCTCTCTCTTCTTCTGAGGGACTGCGGGGGCACTAGTTGAAAAGCTTCTTTGGCGGAGCATTGGAATATTTGGGGAGGCATTGCCGAACTAAATCCAACAAGGCAACGTCCTCAATATAAAACCACTCCGAAGGCCACTCATCGGATGCCTTCTTTGGAGTACCGGGCAGATAGCCTGTCCCTGCTATGCACCATACTTCGGCGCCACAAACTTCAAATATGGATCCCTTTTCTGAGCGAGGGACGAGGCAGGAGAACTTTTGACACAGCTCAAAGTGAGGCTCGTAGCCCAAAAACAGCTCGCATAAAGCAACGAATCCCGCAATATGCAAGATAGACCCCGCTGTGAGATCGTGCAATTGAAGACCATAGAACTCCAGGAGCCCCCTAAGGAAGGGGTGGATGGGGAAACCTACGCCTCTTAAAAGGAAAGGGACAAAACATACCCGCTCTCCATCGGAGGGGCTGTGAAAGCTCTCTGCCAGGGCTTGATTGTCGATGGAAGTTAGTCCAGCCCGGACGGGGACTAGATCCTGGAGAGGGAGATATCCCTGCGCTTGAAGTGTTCTCAAGTGTGCATCGGATACGGAACAACTTTTCCAATCACCTGCACGAGAGCCGTGAGGGCACGAGGAAGAGCTTGGGGCGTTGGCCATGTTTGAAGATTTTTTGCAGGCACTAGGGTTTCTTCCACGTGGAATGGAATGGTGAGGAAACTGAGAACTATTCTCTTATATAGGCGCCTTCCCTACACGGTCAAGGGGGTAATTGCAAAAATACCCAGACGGTTCGCATTCGTTCGACACGTGGAAGCCAAGGCGACGACAGCGAGGAATCAATGGAATACAATATTAAAAGAAGTCGAACTATCATCCAGAAGGACTCACCTTGGAAGACTGAAGACATGAAGCAGGGCACAATCTCGTCCTTGAAGGCAAGTTCGGGGGCTACTGAGGGAGTCCTGTATTCAGGGGTCCTCAGGCGTCCGGGTCGATGAAGCTGGGCCGTAATGATGGGCCACGAAAGTAGAAGCAGAAGACTCCTATGTACGTAGAAAGGCAAGTGTAGAGTACAGATGTATCTATTACTTCCTCCCCAAGTCACCCTTGTAACCCTAAACCCTCTCTGCCGTGTATATAATCCAGGAGGTCTAGTCCGTAGAGGCTAACATCAGAATCATAATATCCTCATAGGCTAGGCGTTAGGGTTTAACAATTACGATCTCGAGGTAGATCTACTCTTGTAATCATATTCATCCATATTAATATAGCAGGAAGTAGGGTATTACCTCGATCGAGAGGGCCTGAACCTGGGTAAACATCGTGTCCCAGCCTCCTGTTACCATCAATCCTCTAAATGCATAGTTTGCCCCCCCCCCCCCTAGCTGAGATCTGTTGGTTTTGACACCGACACTGTCGGGGATATACCCCGCGGTATGAACCGGCCGGAAATATGACCCGGCCGGACTTGGTGGTTTACTTGGCGGTTTACACTTGATGATTCACTGGCGATCCGTCCTAACCAGATGGTTTACAAGCAACCTGCCTAAATAATACCACTCACTGGTAACCCGGCTGGCGGATCACGAATGACAAGGCCCAAGGCCCAGAAGGCCGGTTCATGTATGGTGGGCCGGTTTATGAATAAAGCACAAGGAATATTCTCTTACAAAGGAAGCAAGACTAGGACTCCTTGTAATAAAACAATCCTAATCCTACTAGGACTCTACATGTAACCCGCTCCTTCAACATATATAAGGAGGGGCAGGGCTCCCCGAAGAGGGGGAGGTTTTAGACAAGTTTAGACAAGTTCTCACAAGTTTTTAGGTGATGTTTGCCTCTCCTATCTTTACTGCATTTTAAAAATCCTTTTGAGAACAATTACCCTGCCTGTATATTTTTCACGCAGGACAATCATTCATTACGAAAGTGGCGATATACCGTGAACATGGAGCATGTATTAGCATCATGAGATGCCAGCGCCCCCGTCCGTACGAGCGGTTCAACGGACGAGTACAAACCGCTGCTCTTATGGTCCGATTTACATCAACTTGCAGGAACTGCAACTGCGATTAACTTGCCCGTCCGCACTATCTTATAACGCCGCGGTCGACTCATCTATTGTCCGGGCGAATCAGATGGAGGCACCCAACATCATTTGGCACAGGTGGTCGTCCTTACTCAATGGACTCCCGCACCGGCTTACAATGTTGTGCCGTTTCTTGCGACCGCGCCGGTTTACAATGCCGCGGCCGTCTCGCGCGACCGCGCCGGTTTACAACGCCGTGGCCGTCTTTCGCATCCGCGCCGGCTCACGTCAAGGAAGGCAACTAGCCCGTCGGCGCCGGCCGACTCATCTATTGTTCGAACATATCAGGTGAAATTCATCCAGAATATTTTATTATATATTGCTTTCTTTAGAAGAGCAGTTACCCCGTCTTGCAAGGTTATCTAATGCAGGACCCTGAACCGCCACATTGGTGCAAATTTAAAAGCCGGCTGAAAATAATAATTCCGGTTTAAAGATCCCACAAAGCTTTTTAAGCTCCTAAAATCCGGTTTAATATCCGGTTCAAGAAGAAGTGTTTCTCGCAAGTTCGAGTTCTCAAAAAAATTAAGGGGATCAAAGAGAGTTTGTTGCACGACACAACTCGAACATAGGCGCCCGACGAACACAGCTCAGGAATATGTCACATGCGGGCTTCTCCATGCCAAGTTCTTATGGCCTCTCAAACCGGCACCCCCGGTAAACCGAGGGATCATCCATCTTTTTTCAAGTATAAGTATCTTATGGGAATTCACTCAGGTACTATCCATCTAAAGCTTATTTTTCTTGATATATATTATTTTCATTAAGAAAATAAGATGCTTTGATCGGTCTATCTGGCTATGCAGGACAATTTTATAAGGGACCAAAGAAGGTTTGCCGCACATTGCAACTCCCATATAGGTACCCTGCTTCTACATTTGCTAAAAGGGTTTCATGTTCAAACATAGGTCGTATTCGAACCAAAGAGAACACAGCCAAAGTCACTGAAGGGCTTCCTGTTCAAACATAGGTCGTATTCGAACCAAAGAGAACACAGCCAAAGTCACTAAAGGGCTTCCTGTTCAAACATAGGTCGTATTCGAACCAAAGAGAACATACCCATTCCTGTTCAAAAATAGGTCGTATTCGAACCGAAGAGAACATGGCAAAGGCCAGTAGGGGGTTAGGATCGTATTCGAATCCTAGCTTAGCCCCTATGGTCCGGTTTGTATGATCGTATTCGAATCATAAGCTCAATGGCTCATATTCGAATCCATTGCTTGGCTAAAATTTCAAGGCCAGTAGGGGGTTAGGATCGTATTCGAATCCTAGCTTAGCCCTTATGGTTCGGTTTGTATGATCGTATTC
>LR738711.1:530694017-530958079 GCA_902687465.1 Secale cereale | reverse complement strand
ATCGTATTTGAATCATAAGCTCCATGGATCGTATTCGAATCCATTGCTTGGCTAAAATTTCAAGGCTAGTAGGGGGTTAGGATCGTATTCGAATCCTAGCTTAGCCCCTATGGTCTGGTTTGTATGATCGTATTCGAATCATAAGCTCAATGGATCGTATTCGAATCCATTGCTTGGCTAAAATTTCAAGGCCAGTAGGGGGTTAGGATCGTATTCGAATCCTAGCTTAGCCCCTATGGTCCGGTTTACTGATCGTATTCGAATCAGAAGTCTCGATTTGGAGCCTGCCAGCTCGCAAAAAGCATCGACTACATGGTTTTATTTGCAAACGTGTATTTTTTGTATTTGTGTTTTATGGTTCTTTGATCTGGAGTGGGACAACTTCAAAGTTGACCACATATCTTCAAAGTCTGGGTCATAGAACACCAGCATGATTTAAACTGGTGGTTATCATAACCCGGAACAATCATTGGGCAAACGCCAAGAGGGCCCAGAGCCTCATCAGAATTTACACGTTCAATTATGCCTACCGGATTAAGGATGTCAAGCACACTTAATTAAAGGTATGAAGTATTTTATTTTTAATACATATTGGCAGTACATGATCAGTTATAATGACCGGTGTTTATTAAACCGGCCTGGCTTTGACTATAAGTCGCCAGTATGAGACAAAATAATGACCGGTGTTTATTAAACCGGCCTGGCTTTGACTATAAGTCGCCAGTATGAGACAAAATAATGAACGATGTTTATTAAACCGGCCTGGCTTTGACTATAAGTCGCCAGTATAAGACAAAATAATGACCGGTGTTTATTAACACGGCCTGGTTGTGATCAAATATCACTGGAACCGGTTTTCAAACCGGATTATATTCTTCAAATCTTTAAATAGCCAACACGGCTGGATATTTATTATGGTTATCAATATCCAATATTATGATTGAGGTTTTCAAAGTCGCTTTAAGCGCAATGGATATTACTTCATCGATGGAAGTGATTTATTCTACAAAGGAATAGTCCCGAGTCGCTGCAGGCTTACGACCCGGCACTTGGGGGCTACATTATTCAAATTAAAGATTACATCACATATGCAAGTCTCATGTCGCTCCAAGCATGCACCATGACACTTAGGGGCTAATGCAAAGTCATTTTTACTGGCCTTATTGAAGACCCGACTCATCATATCATAATGAGCCGGCCCTTGGGGGAAACCAATCGCTCCTGTCAACACATCAAGGTACACAAGTATTAACCTTGTGGACGTGGGTTCAAACCCCACGATGGAAGTTACATTATATAATGTTATTTTCAATGATTATATCTACAAAGTCCCTGCTCATTATTGCATTATAACCCGGCACTTGGGGGCTACATGTTGCTATTCAAGTTTACATAATCATATTTTCAAAGTCCCTGCTCATTATTAAATAATGACCCGGCACTTGAGGGCTACATAATATGGAATATTCAGTTTCATAGTGATTGGGATGAATGATCCAGATTTCTTCAAGATTATACAATGCTATTTTCAATGAAGTATATACAAAGTCCCTGCTCATTATTACATAATGACCCGGCACTTGGGAGCTACATATGTGGAATATTCAGTTTTGACTAGTGACCGAGATGAATAATATGGATTTCTTCAAGATTGCAACGATTATATTCAAACAAGTCTTAAGATATCACTATGTTCTCCTCTTAAAGACTTGGGGGCTACAGGTAATATGCATATAAAGGAGGAACATCTTCAAATTCTCAGTTTTGGGTAAGTCTGGAAGATTAATCATAACCCGGCGTTGGCAACAATCATAACCCGGCATTTATAAACAGTCATGACCAGGAATTATCAATTTTTATAACCCGACAATTTGGTAATCATAAACCGGCAAGTTCTACATTTCCAAACCGGTTGGATATCAATTGAATATTTGAAGACTAATATTTATTAAGTCAGAGCATTGAAGGCCGGATCAAATGGATTCTTTATTTGCAATATTTTTTCTACAAGCAATTTGATTATGAAGCTGGTTTCTTGATCCGGATTTTCTAGAAGAAGGACGAGGATTTACGGATGGTCAGGTGCCGGCTTACAAGATTCTTAACCCGGAGCACAACCTGTCAGATTCACTCTTGTGTTTATTTTGCAGCATAAGTTTACCATGGATAAATCCAAGCTAAACTTGGGGGCTAATGTTGGGGATATACCCCGCGGTATGAACCGGCCAGAAATATGACCCGGCCGGACTTGGTGGTTTACTTGGCGGTTTACACTTGATGATTCACTGGCGATCCGTCCTAACCAGACGGTTTACAAGCAACCTGCCTAAATAATACCACTCACTGGTAACCCGGCTGGCGGATCACGGATGACAAGGACCAAGGCCCAGAAGGCTGGTTCATGTATGGTGGGCCGGTTTATGAATAAAGCACAAGGACTATTCTCTTACAAAGGAAGCAAGACTAGGACTCCTTGTAATAAAACAATCCTAATCCTACTAGGACTCTACATGTAACCCGCTCCTTCAACATATATAAGGAGGGACAGGGCTCCCCAAAGAGGGGGAGGTTTTAGACAAGTTTAGACAAGTTCTCACAAGTTTCTAGGGCTAGACACAAAGAGCCGGTTTATCGACGACACCACGAGGATCATAATGAGACCTAGCCTCAAACAGCACGTAGGGTTATTACCAGATGATGTTTCCCGGGGCCCGAAGTTGTCTAAACCCTAGTCTTGCGTTGCGTATCTCGATTCCGCTCAACCCCTCTCAAGCTACCACATAGATGCGCGGCCTCACAACTAAGTCCGTTAATCCGGACATCTGACGTGTTAATTCCACGACAGACACCATGCATTTTATTCGTAAAATTCAAATTTGAACTACATGCACATTCTCAAGTGCATCTAAACTGGTTGAAAACTCAAATATGTGTACTCGGTTGCATGCTTAGGTCCCACGCATGAAATGGGAATGAATTTCAAACACTCTGTCACCGTCACTCGGTCGCAAACATTGAGATACCTGGTTTTTTAAATTCTAGTAAATACAAAAATCGTCTGAAAATCATGAAACTAGGCATGCTATCATGGAGCGGCATCAACATGCCGTGGTAATTTTTTTGTCCCATTTGGGGCTGGTTTGGGTATAAGCTTCTCACAAACCAGAGCTTCTCACAACAAGCGTGATAGTTTCGGTAGGGAACGTGCCACCTTTGGGGATGAAACGATATCCGCTGCCTCTTATTGCTTTCAAAATCTTTCGAGTGTCAACATAGAACAACATGAGTGTTGTGTTCCATTTTGTAATTTTTGGGGTTCGTTTGGACATTTTTATACATTAAATGGTTTTCCAGGCATGTTATTCGCATAATTCAAATTTGAACTACATGCACATTCTCCAGTGCATATAAACTGGTTGAAAAATCAAATATGTGTCCTTGGTTGATTGCTTAGGTCCCATGCAAGAAATGGGGACGAATTTCAAACACCCTGCCACCATCACTCGGCCGCAAACATTGAGATACCTGGTTTTTTAAATTCTAGTAAATCCAAAATTCGTCTGAAATTCATGAAACTTGGCATGCTATCATGGAGCGGCATCATCATGCCGTGGTAAATTTTTTTTCCCATTTTGGGCAGGCTTGGGTACAAGCTTCTCACAACAAGCGTAATGGTTTTGCCAGGGAACGTGCCACCTTTGGGGACGAAACGATATCCATTGCCTCTTATTGCTTTCAAAATCTTTCGAGCGTCAACATAGAACAATAGGAGTGTTGTGTTCAATTTTGGAATATTTCGGTGTTCGTTTGGACATTTTTATACACTAACTGGGTTTTCCAGGCATTTTATTCGCATAATTCAAATTTGAACTACATGCAAGTTCTCTAGTGCATATAAATTGGTTGAAAAATCAAATATGTGTCCTTGATTGAATGCTTAGGTCCCATGCAAGAAATGTGAATAAATTTCGAACACCCTGCCACCGTCTCTCGGACGCAAACATTGAGATACCTCGTTTTTAAAATACTAGTAAATCCAAAACTCGTCTGAAATTCGTGAAATTTGGCATGCTATCATGGAGCGGCATCAACATGCCGTGGTATAAATTTCGCCCCATTTGGGGCAGGTTTGGGTATAAGCTTCTCACAAACTAGAGCTTCTCACAACAAGCGTGATGGTTTCGGTAGGGAACGTGCCACCTTTGGGGAAGAAACGATATCCGTTGCCTCTTGTTGCTTTCAAAATCTTTCGAGTTTCAACATAGAACAACAGGAGTGGTGTATTCAATTTTGGAATTTTTCGGGGTTCGTTCGGACATTTTTATACATTAACTGGTTTTTCCACGCATTTTATTCCCATAATTCAAATTTGGACTACATGCACATTCTCCAGTGCATATAAACATGTTGAAAAATCAAATATGTGTCCTTTGTTGCATGCTTAGATCCCATGCGAGAAATGGGAATGAATTTCGAACACCCTGCCACCTTGACTCGGCCGCAAACATTGAGATACCTGGTTTTTTAAATTCTAGTAAATCCAAAACTCGTCTGGAATTCATGAAACTTGGCATGCTAGCATGGAGCGGCATCAACATGCCGTGGTAAGTTTTTTGTTCCATTTGGGGGAAGGTTTTGGTACAAGCTTCTCACAACAAGCGTAATGGTTTTGCCAGGGAACATGCCACCTTTGGGGACGAAACGATATCCATTGCCTCTTATTGCTTTCAAAATCTTTCGAGCGTCAACATAGAACAATAGGAGTGTTGTGTTCAATTTTGGAATATTTCGGGGTTCATTTGGACATTTTTATACACTAAATGGGTTTTCCATGCATTTTATTCGCATAATTCAAATTTGAACTACATGCAAGTTCTCTTGTGCATATAAACTGGTTGAAAAATCAAATATGTGTCCTTGATTGAATGCTTAGGTCCCATGCAAGAAATGTGAATGAATTTCAAACACCCTGCCACCGTCACTCGGACGAAAACATTGAGATACCTCGTTTTAAAAATACTAGTAAATCCAAAACTCGTCTGAAATTCGTGAAACTTGGCATGCTATCATGGAGCGGCATCAACATGCCGGGGTATAAATTTCGCCCCATTTGGGGCAGGTTTGGGTATAAGCTTCTCACAAACCAGAGCTTCTCACAACAAGCGTGATGGTTTCGGTAGGGAACGTGCCACCTTTGGGGAAGAAACGATATCCGTTGCCTCTTGTTGCTTTCAAAATCTTTCGAGTTTCAACATAGAACAACAGGAGTGGTGTATTCAATTTTGGAATTTTTCGGGGTTCGTTTGGATATTTTTATACATTAACTGGTTTTTCCTGGCATTTTATTCCCATAATTAAAATTTGGACTACATGCACATTCTCCAGTGCATATAAACATGTTGAAAAATCAAATATGTGTCCTTTGTTGCATGCTTAGATCCCATGCGAGAAATGGGAATGAATTTCGAACACCCTGCCACCTTGACTCGGCCGCAAACATTGAGATACCTGGTTTTTTAAATTCTAGTAAATCCAAAACTCGTCTGGAATTCATGAAACTTGGCATGCTAGCATGGAGCGGCATCAACATGCCGTGGTAAGTTTTTTGTTCCATTTGGGGGAAGGTTTTGGTACAAGCTTCTCACAACAAGCGTAATGGTTTTGCCAGGGAACATGCCACCTTTGGGGACGAAACGATATCCATTGCCTCTTATTGCTTTCAAAATCTTTCGAGCGTCAACATAGAACAATAGGAGTGTTGTGTTCAATTTTGGAATATTTCGGGGTTCATTTGGACATTTTTATACACTAAATGGGTTTTCCATGCATTTTATTCGCATAATTCAAATTTGAACTACATGCAAGTTCTCTTGTGCATATAAACTGGTTGAAAAATCAAATATGTGTCCTTGATTGAATGCTTAGGTCCCATGCAAGAAATGTGAATGAATTTCAAACACCCTGCCACCGTCACTCGGACGAAAACATTGAGATACCTCGTTTTAAAAATACTAGTAAATCCAAAACTCGTCTGAAATTCGTGAAACTTGGCATGCTATCATGGAGCGGCATCAACATGCCGGGGTATAAATTTCGCCCCATTTGGGGCAGGTTTGGGTATAAGCTTCTCACAAACCAGAGCTTCTCACAACAAGCGTGATGGTTTCGGTAGGGAACGTGCCACCTTTGGGGAAGAAACGATATCCGTTGCCTCTTGTTGCTTTCAAAATCTTTCGAGTTTCAACATAGAACAACAGGAGTGGTGTATTCAATTTTGGAATTTTTCGGGGTTCGTTTGGATATTTTTATACATTAACTGGTTTTTCCTGGCATTTTATTCCCATAATTAAAATTTGGACTACATGCACATTCTCCAGTGCATATAAACATGTTGAAAAATCAAATATGTGTCCTTGGTTGCATGCTTAGGTCCCATGCGAGAAATGCGAATGAATTTCAAACACCCTGCCACCTTGACTCGGCCGCAAACATTGAGATACCTGGTTTTTTAAATTCTAGTAAATCCAAAACTCGTCTGGAATTCATGAAACTTGGCATGCTAGCATGGAGCGGCTTCAACATGCCGTGGTAAATTTTTCGTTCCATTTGGGGGCAGGTTTTGGTATAAGGTTCTCACAAACCAGAGCTTCTCACTACAAGCATGATGGTTTCGGTAGGGAATGTGCCACCTTTGGGGACAAAACAATATCCGTTGCCTCTTAATGCTTTCAAAATCTTTCGAGTGTAACATAGAACAACAAGAGTGTTGTGTTCAATTTTGTATTTTTTCTGGGTTCGCTTGGACATTTTCATACATTAACTGGGTTTCCAGGCATTTTATTCACATAATTATAATTTGAACTCCATGCACATTCTCTAGTGCATATGAACTGGTTGAAAAATCAAATATGTGTCCTTGGTTGAATACTTAGGTCCCTTGCAAGAAATGGGAATGAATTTCAAACACCCTGCCACCGCCACTCGGCCGCAAACAGTGAGATACATGGCTTTTAAATTCTACTAAATACAAAACTCGTCTGAAATTCATGAAACTTATCATGCTATCATGGAGCGGCATCAACATGCCGTGGTAAACAATTTTTCCCATTTGGGGCAGGTTTGGGTATAAGCTTCTCACAAACCTTAGCTTCTCACAACAACCGTGATGGTTTCGGTAGGGAACGTGCCACTTTTCGGGACGAAACGATATCCGTTGCCTCTTGTTGCTTTCAAAATCTTTCGAGTGTCAACATAGACCAACAAGAGTGGTGTGTTCAATTTTGGAATTTTTCGGGGTTCGTTTGGACATTTTTATACATTTACTGGGTTTTCCAGGCATTTTATTCCCATAATTCAAATTTGAACTACATGCACATTCTCCAGTGCACATAAACTGGTTGAAAAAACAAATATTTGTCCTTGGTTGAATGCTTAGGTCCCATGCAAGAAATGGGAATGAATTTCAATCACCCTGCCACCGTCACTCGGCCGCGAACATTGAGATACCTGGTTTTTAAATACTTGTAAATCCAAAACTCGTCTGGAATTTGTGAAACTTGGCATGCTATCATGGAGCGGCATCAACATGCCGTGGTATAAATTTTGTCCCATTTGGGGCAGGCTTGGGTATAAGCTTCACACAAACCTTAGCTTCTCACAACAAGCGTGATGGTTTCGGTAGGGAACGTGCCACCTTTTGGAGACAAAACGATATCCATTGCCTCTTATTGATTTCAAAATCTTTCGAGTGTCGACATAGAACAACAGGAGTGGTGTGTTCAATTTTGGAATCTTTTGGGGTTCGTTTGGACATTTTTATACATTAACTGGGTTTTCCAGGCATTTTAATTGCATAATTCAAATTTGAACTACATGCACATTCTCGAGTGCATATAAACTCGTTGAAAAATCAAATATGTGTCCTTGCATGCATGCTTAGGTCCCATGCAAGAAATGGAAATGAATTTCAATCACCCTGCCACTGTCACTCGACCGTAAACATCGAGATACTTGGTTTTTTAAATTATAGTAAATCCAAAACATGTCTGAAATTCGTGAAACTTGGCATGCTATCATGGAGCGGCATCAACATGCCGTGGTAAAAATTTTGTCCCATTTGGGGCAGGTTTGGGTATAAGCTTCTCACAACAAGCATGATGGTTTCGGTAGGGAACGTGCCACCTTTGGGGATGAAACGGTAAATGTTCCCTCTTATTGTTTTCAAAATCTTTCGAGTGTCAACATAGAACAAGATGAGTGTTGTGTTCAATTTTGGAATTTTTCTGGGTTCGTTTGGACATTTTCATACATTAACTGGGTTTTCGAGTCATTTTATTCGCATAATTATAATTTGAACTACATGCACATTCTCTAGTGCATATAAACTAGTTGAAAAATCAAATATGTGTCCTTGGTTGAATGCTTAGGTCCCTTGCAAGAAATGGGAATGAATTTCAAACACCCTGCCACTGCCACTCGGCCGCAAACATTGAGATACATGGCTTTTAAATTTTAGTAAATACAAAACTCGTCAGAAATTCATGAAACTTGGCATGCTATCATGGAGCGGCATCAACATGCTGTGGTAAAAAAATTGTTCAATTTGGGGCAGGTTTGGGTATAAGTGTCTCACAAACCTTAGCTTCTCACAACAAGCGTGATGGTTTCAGTAGGGAAAGTGCCACCTTTGGGGACGAAACAATATCCGTTGCCTCTTATTGCTTTCAAAATCTTTCGAGTGTCAAGATAGAACAAAAGGAATGCTGTGTTAAATTTTGGAAAATTTCGGGGTTCATTTGGACATTTTTATACATTAACTAGGTTCTCCAGGCATTTTATTCACATAATTCAAATATGAACTACATGCACATTCTCCAGTGCATATAAACTGGTAAAAAAATCAAATATGTGTCCTTGGTTGCATGCTTAGGTCCCATGCAAGAAATGGGAATAAATTTCAAACACCCTGCCACCGCCACTCGGCCTCAAACATTGAGATACATGGCTTTTAAATTCTAGTAAATCCAAATTTTTTTTGAAATTCATGAAACTTGGCATGCTATCATGGAGCGGCATCAACATGCCGTGGTAAAAAATTTGTCCCATTTGGGGCAGGTTTGGGTATAAGCTTCTCACAAACCTTAGCTTCTCACAACATAGAACGTGCCACATTTGGGGACGTGCCACATTTGGGGACGAAATGATATCCGTTGCCTCTGATTGCTTTCAAAATCTTTCGAGTGTCAACATAGAACAAGAGGAGTGTTGTGTTTACTTTTGGAATTTTTCGGGGTTCGTTTGGACATTTTTATACATTAACTGGGTTTTCTAGGCATTTCATGTGCATAATTCAAATTTGAACTACATGCACAAGCTCCAGTGCATATAAATTGGTTGAAAAATCAAATATGTGTCCTTCGGGGCATGCTTAGGTCCCATGCAAGAAATGGGAATGAATTTCAAACACTAGGGCATTGTTGATTGCCGGCAAAACGTTGAGATACTTTGTTTTTAAATTCTAGTAAATCCAAAACTCGTCTGAAATTCATGAAACTTGGCATGCTATAATGGAATGGCACCTGACATGCTGTGGTATTTTTCGTGTCCATTTTGAGAGAAAGCGCACTCGAATAACAACCAACAAAGGCATATTGAAACAAATAGTTGCCACTGTAACATCTCAAACGTTTTATATAATTTAAATTGTGTGCGTTCTGTCAACCATTCACGTGACGCCACGCCTCACTCTTTTAATGGCTAGGAGGTGCCTTGCAGACATGTGCTTGAGTGCTTGACTACACAGAAGGCGTGCGAGCTGTACTCAATGCGGAGGCTCAACGGGAAGCATGCGAGTTGTACGCCGCACAGGCTCATCGGGAAGCGAGCCCTTTGACTTCCATGGCCGCCCGCCGTGCTCGCAAAAGTTTTAGTTAGAACACCCGTATGCAAACCGACAGCTTCCCCAGGAAGCCAAGGGAAAAGGTGCCGAGAAGGCTTTGTGCAGCTCTTGATCGCAAACGCTTTAGATAGAACACCTGTATGCAAAGTGAGAGCAGCACAGGATTTGTGCATCCCTTCAACGCAAACGGTTGTTTTGGATGACCCGTGTGCAACCACGTACAAACAATTTGGTAATATTTGCATCTATCATATTAGGTATGTTGCCATTTGTCAAACTAGAAACATTTACATTTGTTGATCTAGTAACGTTGCCATTTGTCAATTCTTGTAACACTGCGATTTGTCAAAATAGGCAGCTAGAAATCACTAGCACTATCTAATTTTTGCAACTAAAATTAAGTAATTAAGCATAGATTTCATTCATAGATTAAGCAGTCGTTCTTAATTTATACAAACAGTTCAACTCGCCAGCTGAACCGACCAAACTTTTCCCAAATTGTTGCCAACCACGTACTAAAATAGCTAGTTCAAGTATATATACAAGCTAATTTTAAGTACGTTGTACAGTTAGACCACACATTTATAGTCAGATGAACTAAACAAAATAGCCCGTAAATACTACTACTACCACAGAGGGGCTTTGTGCTACTTTCGGTAGCCTCTCCTCTGCCGAGCGCGCTCAGTAAGAGGCAGAGGAGGAGGAGGTGGAGCCTACCGACGAGCTGGAGAAATGCAATACGGTGCCTGCCGCTGCTGCACGTTATGTGACGCTTGCCTGCTCAAACGCCCACTGCCGCTCCAGATGATCTCTCTCGAAGTGGTCGTACTGCTTGTAGATCTCCTGATTCCTCGCCTCTACGTCGGCATGTGCTATGGCCACCGCTGTGGTAAGGCTCTTTGTGTGCTCAACAAGGCGCTCCTCCTCCTCTCGTAGGAACTCGATGTAGTGCTCAAGGTCGCTAACGCACGTGCGGCCCTCCATCACTGCCTCCCTCCTTCGGGTGGTGGTGGTGGAGCGGGTGATGATCCTGGCGGTCGATGGTGGGCTCGCGGCCACGGCAACAGACGATGGGGTGGCGGCCACGACCACCACCTCCCGCCTTTGGGCCGCGGTGGTGGAGCGGGTGATGGCCATTGTGGCCGGCAGTGGGGTGGCAACCACGATGTCCACCACCTGCCTTTTGGCCGTGGCGGCGGAGCGGGAGATGGCCCTGGCACTCGATAGTGGTGTGGCGGCAATGGCGACCGACAACAGCTGCCGACGGGCAGCGGCGACGGAGCATGTGGTGGGTGTTCCACGCACACCCAACAAGGACGCCACGCACACTACACTACGCCGGGGACTGCGCCGCCGCCGCGATGTAGCCTCCCAGCTGGAGCTGTCCTCTGATGATGGCGGAGTGGCTGAGCGAAGAGGATGGACCGATGCCATTTGCGATTGTGGGAGAAGCAGACGAGATAAGCTATAGTGAGGGAGGGTAAATGCGACACAGGACTCCCCGACCATGAGGGTTTTTATAGCAGGCCGGTAAGCATGGGGATTTTGGGGATTTCACCGAGTCGGGCGGGAAGCTCGCGCGGGAACCTGCGAGGTTGCGCGGGAATGGGCTCATCAACGATTCATTGGCGCCACCGTTTGGCCAAAAGATCGCCCCTGTGCGCTAAGCAAGTTTGCGCTGTAAGCCGTCTACGGCAGCGAGGTGACAAGACGAGCGAGAGGAGGAAAAAAGGACACGCACACATACGGTTAATAAAAAATGTTTGCGATTTAATTACCTACTATACCCCCGTCCTGGTCTAAAAGTAGGATTTAACTAATAAAATATGAATGCATGTCGCCAAAGATTATATCGTTGGAGTCGTCTTTGAACATAGTTTCCAGCTATACAGTTTTTCTAATATCCATTAACATTTTTTTGGTTAAATTTAAGGTTATATACCAGCAAGCGTTTGCTCGTAACACACACGGCTTATTCCATCACAAAAAAGCTCGGATGGATCAACTATATGCCTTGTATCGCACACGCAACTCTAATCTGATTCGTGCTTGATGTCTCTGACATTGCTCGCGCCACGTATCACTGTGCCGGCCTATGCTCGCGTCCCTCGGCAGGCACTGCTCGCCGTTAGGCGCCACCGCGCCGTGGCGCGCCATGCTCATGTCTGTTGGCGTGATCAGCTCGCGTCCCTTCGCGCATGCTCTTCCAACGGTTGGGCGTGCGCACGATCACGTCGGGGGCGCCATATGCATGCGGTTGCGCCGCGTGAGTTGCCACGCGATGCAGTTACGTGTGGAGTTACGCGCTGCAAATTAGAACTGTCATCAAGGGCCTGCCGATATTCCTGGCTGTCCGGCTTCCCCTTTAATTCCCGCGGCCATTACAACCTTAATCTCTTCAACCTTTCGATCACGCCCCACAACACAACAAGCACACCCACGACGACACATAGGAGGGGGATGTCGAGCGGCGCTCCAATGGAGTTCGGCGAGCATAGAGTGGAGACCCACGCAAGGGAGATAGATCTCTCAATGGTGTACACCATCGACCCGAACGTGGTTGATGACTACATCAACACCGTTGAGCAGTTGCTTGTAGGAGACAAGTACAAGGTGGGCATCGACCTCCAGTACATCGCCGGTCGTCCAGATGTAGATCAGAAGGTTGTCGTCGCGCAGTTGTCTGTGCGCCATCATGTCCTCATCTACCACTAATGCATGGCTACAGAGCCTTGCAACCGTTTCAACAGGTTTGTCAACAGCACCGACTAGAAGTTTTCCACAGTGGAAACCACTGATGATGTAAAAGCGCTCAGGGTTACGGGCTTGGCCTGCTAGAACCTTGTCGAAATACGTGAGCACTACAGGGTCTGGGGCAGCACGAAGAAGGACTCCCTGGTTGAACTCGCCTCGGCCATCATCGACCCCTACTACGAAAAGATGAAGCAAGATGCCAAGAGAACAAGTCTCGTATCCTGGCACAGGGCCTGGATGCGGCAACTGGATGAACCTCACCTCAGGTTCGCGGCCATGAGCGTGTACACATGCTACGAGATGCACAGGCAGATCGTTGACATGAGGAAGTGCCTTGTTACCCAAACCGACGAGCCTGGATCAAGCCACAAGCAGAGCAAGCGTCCTAAGAAGTAGATGATGATCAGATGATCGTTTATGCTAGTTGATCATGCATGTAATATATAGTTTACTTTATTGGTGTGTGGAAATGTCATGTGTGTAGTAGCCACCTATGTAATTATGCATGTAATAGTTTACTTTGGTGTGTTGAAATGCCATGGTTGTATAGTAGCTACCTATGTAAGTGGTTGTTTAATTTGGTTATGCAACCATGTACTTATAAGTGTGTGTATATATAAAGTATGTTGTTCTGTATGCATGCAATCCCATCGCACAACACCCACGTCTTATTAGCAACAACCGTCTGTGTTATTATCGGTCTTAGCACACATTTTTGATTATAGACCTGTTTGCTGCGTGTCACATGAAGGAAATATGCCCTGGAGGCAATAATAAAGTTGTTATTTGTATTTCCCTATATCATGATAAATGTTTATTATTCATGCTAGAATTGTATTAACCGGAAAATTAGTACATGTGTGAATACATAGACAAAACAGAGTGTCCCTAGTATGACTCTACTAGACTAGCCCATTGATCAAAGATGGTTATATTTCCTAGCCATAGAAATGAGTTGTCATTTGATCAACGGGATCACATCACTAGGAGAATGATGTGATGGACAAGACCCATGCGTTAGCTTAGCAACTTGATCGTTTAGTTTTACTGTTATTGCTCTCTTCATGACTTATACATGTTCCTATGACTATGAGATTATGCAACTCCCGAATACCGAAGGAACACCTTGTGTGCTATCAAACATCAGAACTTAACTAAGTGATTATAAAGATGCTCTACAGGTGTCTCCGAAGGTGTTTGTGGTGTTGGCATAGATCGAGAATAGGATTTGTCACTCCGAATGTCGGTAATACACTTCATAATAAGTCTTGCTAGAAAACGACTAATGAGTTAGTCACGAGATGATGTCTTATAGAACTAGTAAAGAGACTTGCCGGTAACTAGATTGAACTAGGTATGATGATACCGACGATCAAATCTCGGGCAAGTAACATACCGATGACAAAGGGAACAACGTATGGTGTTATGCGGTTTGACCGATAAAGATCTTCATAGAATATGTAGGAACCAATATGAGCATCCAGGTTCCGCTATTGGTTATTGACCCGAGATGAGTCTCGGTCATGTCTACAAAGTTCTCGAACCCGTAGGGTCCGCATGCTTAATGTTCGATAACGATCGGTATTATGAGTTTATGAGTTTTGATGTACCAAAGGGAGTGCGGAGTCCCAGATGTGATCACGGACATGATGAGGAGTCTCGGAATGTCCGAGACATAAATATTAATATATTGGACGGCTATATTCGGACACCGGAAGTGTTTCGGGTGATTTCGGAGAAAACCGGAGTGTCGAAGGGGTTACCGGAACCCCCCCCCCCCGGGGGAGTATTGGGCCATAGTGGGCCATGAGGGAAAGTGAGAGGCAGCCCACTAGGGCTGGCCATGCCCCCCAAGGGAATCGTAGTTGGACTAGGAGTGGGGGGAGGCGCCCCTCTCCTTCCTTCTCCCCTTCTTCTTCCTTTCCTACTCCTAGTAGGAATAGGAAAGGGGATTCCTACTCCTACTAGGAGTAGGAAAACTCCCTCTATGGCGCGCCCCTAGGGCCGGCCGGGCCTCCCCCTTGCTCCTTTATATACAGGGGCAGGGGGCACCCTAGAACACACAAGCAACATTGTTTTAGCCGTGTGAAGTGCCCCCTCCACAGAAACACACCTCGGTCATATCATTGCAGTGCTTAGGCGAAGCCCTGCGTCGGTAGCTTCATCATCTCCGTCACCACACCGTCGTGCTGACAAAACTCTACCGTGAAGCCGAACTGGATCAAGAGCTCGTGGTACGTCATTGAGATGAACGTGTGCTGAACGCGGAGGTGTTGTACGTTCGGTGCTTGGATCGGTTGGATCGCGAAGACGTTCGTCTACATCAACCGCGTTACTAGACGCTTCCGCTTTCGGTCTACGAGGGTACGTAGACACACTCTCCTCTCTCGTTTCTATGCTTCTAGTAGATAGATCATGCATGTTCGTAGGAAATTTTTGAAATACTACGTTCCCCAACAGTGGCATCAGAGCCAGGTCTATGCGTAGATGATATGCACGAGTAGAACACAATGAGTTGTGGGCGATAATAGTCATACTGCTTACCAACATGTGATACTTTGATTCGACTGTATTGTGAGATGAAGCGGCCCACACCGACATTACGTGTACGCTTACGCGCGACTGGTTTCACCATTATGAGCACTCGTTTTTTAAAGGTGACCGACGGGTGTCTGTCTCTCTCACTTTAGTTGAATTGAGTGTGGCTACGCCTGGTCCTTGTGAAGGTTAAAACAACACATACTTGACAAAAAATCATTGTAGTTTTTGTATGCAAGGTAAGAATGGTTATTGCTAAGCCCGTAGCAGCAACGTAAAACTTGCAACAACAAAGTAGAGGACGTCTAACTTGTTTTTGCAGGGAATGTTGTGATGTGATATGGTCAAGACATGATGAGTTATACGTTATTGTATGAGATGATCAAGCTTTGTAAATTATCGTCAACCGGCACACTACAACAAGAACTCCCATATAGCAACGTATATGTAGCAATGAAGATGACATGATGTGTTGTTTGGATCAACCAGCTCCCACCTCCCACCTCCCTCACTTATCCCTCCCTTAGCGCTAACCTCCCCGTTGCCTAAAAAAAGCTAACCTCCCCGTCGTACTCATCTTGTATACCTCTACTATCTGCCATCTCTCTCCATGGATTCCTCGCTCACGCGAACACCCCGCAGCCACCACGCCGCCACCATCGCCATTTGGATTCCTCGCTCACGCGAACACCACACCGCCACCATCACCACCTCCGGTTTCGGCTAGCTTGGGTGCCCTCCCGACCGTGCTGTCACTCACCACCCAGATCCCCTCATGTAATGCCCAGGATGGGACTATATCTCCTACGTGTCGAGGCACGACTTAAAGATATAAGCCCATTCTGGAATGATCGCAAGTTTGGTACCTTTGCACATCTCAACTAAAAATAAGGATGGAAAAACTGAAAAGATAGTTGGCTTACACTCGCCACGTCACACAAATACATTACATGTTCAAACATCATTCAGATAAACATCACAACCCATCTAAGCGTAAAGATCCGAATGACAAGATACCAAATATAACATTAAACCACAGGTCTAGATCGAATCCTAGTAGAAGCTCTACTGATCAACCGGATAGTTCACATAGTAACGGCTACGCTCCTCGTCGTACTCCCAGTCTAGCTCAGTGCCATCGCCTGTGTAGCTCACCATCGTACCTGCATCTGGTGTGGTTAAGTATCTGTGAGCCATAGAGGACTCAGCAATCCCGTTCCCGGGTAACACGACTATCCAAGCCTTGGGTGAGGAACAAGGCTGAAGAAAGAACAAGAGTCTGCAGCAGCACTAGCACTAACTTACGTAAAAGAGAGCGAGAAGAGAAGGTGCCTCAGTCGAGAGATGATCACGAAGTGATCCTAACTAGCAAGTCAAACATAACCCCACCGTGTGCACTTCCCGAATCCCTTTCGGAATATGACCGTCACGGTACACACGCTGGTAGTGTATTGGAACATGGTGTCAAGTTTTCTACAACCGGATATTAACAAGCTCCCATCTACCACATAACCGCGGGCACGGCTTTCGAAAGTTCATAACCCTGCAGGGGTGTTCCAACTTGGCCCATGACAAGCCCACGATCCGCGGAGTCGCAACTCCAAAGTGGGAAGGCCCGAGTATCCTCGGAATCCCATGCTCAAGATACTCCGACTAAGGTAAGGCTAATCCAGTAAATCCTCCCAGCGTGCCGACACGCTGACAGTAGCCGCGCGTATCTAGTCTCAGGCCACGACCGGATGGGTGATGCTACAGGTGAATGCCAGATACCTCGGGTCTCCCCAAGGCGGCCCCGCAGGACCCCTAGTTCGTACCAACACTCATGTGGAGCACTGGCCCGGGGTTGTTGATTAAATATAGAAGGGATAGCTAGTCCCTATGCAAGTTTTTAGTTATTAGGAAAATAGTACCAATGTTGGGACTTGCTGGAAAAGACTTAGCACTTAGCGGTTTATCGAGGGGGTCCCATAACCCCAACCGTGTGAGGAACGCATAATCAAGGAACATAACACCGGTTTATACGGTTCCTAAGGCGGCATGAGTGGAACAAAACACCAAGCAAAAGGCTTAGCCTTCCACCCATTACCAATATATAGATGATTTCATTTAATAATTAATATAGTGTGATATCCCAACAAACTTCAACAAGAAGCAAGAATCTTCAAATCTTCTCCTTCAACTAACAATGCTATAAGAGGGGCTGAGCGAAGCCTACGTATAGCCAATCAATGGTTTGCATAGGTAGGGTGGTTAAACAGGTTCATGGTTACAATAGGAGGCTGACAGGAAAACATGGGCATCGAGGCAAAACTATAGAGCGATACTCTAGCAATAGGCAAAGATAGTAATGTTATCAGGGTTCGGTCATCTTGCCTGAAGAGTTGTCGATGGGATCGTAAGAGGGGTCCTCGTTCTCAACCTCGGTAGTAACCTCGTGCTCGTACTCGTACTCGGTCTCAGCTTCGGGCTCTACTCAAACACAAGAACACAAGGTAACGAATCAAACAACATGCAATGCGCAGAAAAATTACTGGATGCATGGCTGATGCACTATGGAAGCAAAACAGATGCACTATGGAAGCACAGAAAGTCTACTTAGGAAGCACAGTGTTACAACACAACAATATGCATCAAGCAAAATGCTTCAAAACATGATAACAAGAGGATAATATGAATCTACATGCAAAATCACACAAGTTTCATATAGGACTTGCTCAAAACGGAGCAACGGGCTAAAAGTTACACCCGAAACAATAAACATGCACAAGCTGAAAATAACAGCCACATAGCAACTTCGGAGCAAGAGATCAATAGTCTACAGCACTCAAACATCATGGCAATGAGCTTGGACATAAACTAGACATACTCTACAACAAACAATTCCATTGGATCATCCCCAAAGGAGCCATGGATCAATAGCAACAAGCTATAACATATTGAACTTGACAACAAAATCCTGACAGCAGTAATTTGTTGCAACTTGGGAGCAAGAGTTAAATATGCTACAGCCGCTCAAATAAGCATGTGAGAACATGAATGGATAGCCAACAATATATACAACAAGGAATCATCAAGAGTCACCCCAAAACTTTCATGGATTTGCCTAGAACAACAAGCAAACATGGCATCTGAAAATTACAGATTCCAGACTTAGTGAAATTTCACTAAGTGTTAAAACAGTAGTAACATCATGGCATCTTTGAGAGCAAGTTTAAGTCACCTCAAAGAATATCAAGACAAGTGGTAAGCACCACAACAAAGTACACATGATGGTGAATCCAAAACATCTACGCATGCATCAAGGGGACAAACACATCAATAGCAACGAGCTCCTCTACGAGGCATCTCGTAACAAGTTTAACGACATATCAGCCACATAGCACTTTGCAAAGGAGATAAACATGGCAAGATGAAATCTATCATGCAAGCTAAAGCACCCAACATGTAGAGCATTTCATGACGAACACGTGGACATATCATTTGCATCATTTGGATAAACATGCACCAAGTTATCACATTGCAAAGATGGCATGAAAACAACTACTAACAGCAGTTTATAACAAGGAGCACTCTTGCAACAGATATTTAAGCATCTAGATGACCTCAAACATGCATGGCACAATCTAACAAAAAGTAGTACAAGTCTCCACGATCATTTTGACATATCATTTGCTCAAATCGGACAAACACACAAAAAGTTATCACCATTGCAAAACTGCATCGGACAACTAAAAATCTACAGGACTAGTGAAAAAAAACCTCCAGGTCAACGAAGTCAACCGGGACGAAAAAACGCGGAGCGGGTCCACGGGCTGGATCGGATCCACCGGGCGAAGCGGGTCGGGTCGGCTAACGGGCCCGCGGGTCGGGATCTCGACCCGTTAGCCGAGGCTGGACCGGATCGGGCCTTCGGTCGATCTCTCGATCGACCTCGGCGGCGCCCCTCGAGCGGCAGGGCCGGCGGCCTCCACGGCGCGGCAGGAAGGGAGGAGGCACCGGCCGGTGGCGGGGGCCGGCGGCGGAGGAGAGCCCCGGCCGGCCGGGCGACGGGAGGCGCGGCTGGGGGCCGGCGGCGCACGGCCCGCGGCGGCGGCGAGAAATCCGGCGGCGGGGTCAGCGAGGAGAGGTGGACGAGGCCCGGCGGCGGAGGTTCTGTGGCCGGGGAGGTCGGGCGCGGTGGCGGCGGCGCCGGCCAGCGAGGCGAGGGCGGCGGAGAAGAGCGGCCGGCGGCGGGGAAGACGGCGGCGCGGTGAGGAATAAGATGACGCGCGGGGCCCGCGCGTCGGACGGAAGCACGGCCGGCGAACTACGGAAGCACGGCGACGAACCTCGGAAGCATGGTTTCATGGGACGTCGGAAGCACGGATTTTCAACGGTGGAAGCACCGCGGATCAACGGTGGAAGCACCGGCGGTGAACTGTGGAAGCATTAGGGTTTCTGGATGCAAATTTTGGGGGAAGTGGACGTTTATATGGGCACAAGGAGCTAGGGTTGTCCAAATGAGTGGAGGTTTTCAACCACATGATCCCAATTAGATGACCTAGATGAAGGGAGGGGTTTAGGTTGGTTTGGTCGGCTGTTGGAGGGGTGTCTTGGGCCTCAAAGAGGGGGTACTTTCAGCCCACGAGAATAACTGTTGGGGTAGCAAACGAACTGCAAACGCGACGAGATTCGACAGGCGGGTTACACACACCAAAACAACATCGCACGACAAGTCTCACACCAATACGGAAATGTTACACGGCCAAACACGAAAGTAGGCCTCGGGGATGCCACGGACATGTGAGGGAGCTCCGGAACTCGAAACGGACAACGGGAAGGAACGAGTGGAACCGGATGCAAACGACAACACAAATGCAATGCAATGCACATGACAACATGATATGGATGAATGAACACACGCACACGATAAAAAGGCGAAAACCCGAAAGACGAAGAACCCGGAATGGAATATATGGAGCCAAAGATATTATATATTGCCCAAAAGGGAAAGTATTACATCCGGGGCATTACAACTCTCCTCTACTACAAAAAGATCTCGCCCCGAGATCTAGGACTGGAAAAAGGAAGGGTACTCGAAACGAAGATGATCTTCTCGTTCCCACGTAGCTTCTCGGTCGGTATTGTGTGACCACTTGACTTTCAAGAATTTGATGGACTTGTTGCGGGTCTTGCGCTCAGTTTCTTCGAGAATAGCAACGGGATGCTCTCGGTAAGACAAGTCTTGTTGAAGATCAATCTCTTCAAACGGAATCATGCGTTCAGGTGTCTTGAAGCACTTGCGGAGTTGAGACACATGAAACACATCATGAACATTGGTGAAGTTGGAAGGGAGCTCAAGTTGAAAGGCTAGATCGCCTCTTTTGCCAAGGATTTTGAAAGGCCCGACGTATCTAGGAGCAAGCTTTCCTTTGATACCGAATCTTTGGGTGCCTTTCATCGGAGAAACACGGAGATAGACATGATCCCCAATGTTGAAGGCCAAATCATGATGCTTGCCGTCATAGCAGCTCTTCTGACGTGACTGAGCGGCCTTGAGATTCTCACGTATGACTTTGCACATCTCTTCGACTTCTGAGATCAAGTCATTGCCAAGAAGTTGACGTTCACCTGTCTCGGACCAGTTGAGAGGGGTACGACACTTTCTGCCATAGAGGATTTCAAACGGAGCTTTGCCGGCACTTGCTTGGAAGCTGTTGTTGTAAGAGAACTCGGCAAATGGAAGGCAATCTTCCCATTTCATGCCAAAAGATATGACACAGGCTCTGAGCATGTCTTCTAGAATCTGATTCACTCCCTCGACTTGACCACTAGTCTGAGGGTGAAATGCAGTGCTGAACCTGATCTTAGTGCCCATGGCAGACTGAAAGGAGTCCCAGAACTTAGAAGTGAACAAACTTCCACGGTCCGAGGAGATGACTTGAGGAATGCCATGTAAAGACACAATTCTCGAAGTGTACAATTCTGCCAGTTGAGCTGCATTGATTGATTCTTTGACTGGAAGGAAGTGAGCGACTTTGGTAAGCTTGTCAATCACCACAAAGATAGAATCATTCCCTCTCTTGGACTTAGGAAAGCCAGTGACGAAATCCATTTCAATGTGGTCGAATTTCCACTCGGGAATAGGAAGAGGTTGGAGAAGACCGGCTGGACGTTGTTGCTCTGCCTTCACTCTTCTGCAGACATCACATTCATTCACGAATTGGGCAATCTCCCTCTTCATGCGAGTCCACCAGTAAGATTGCTTGAGGTCTTGGTACATCTTGGAACTGCCAGGATGAATCGAAAGGAGGGAATCATGTGATTCTTCCATTATGAGTTTCCTGAGATCACCTTTGGGAACCACGAGTCTGTCCTCAAAGAACAAGGTATCTCTCTCATCAACGCAATAGCACTTGTATTTTGGAGTACCCTTTGCAATACCATGTTTCACTTTCTGCACCATAGCATCGCTGAGTTGGGCCTCACAGATCTGATCTTCCAAGGTAGGAGCAACTTGAAGATTTGCAAGAAAACCTTGCGGCAAAACTTGGAGGTTGAGCTTCCTGAATGCTTCACAAAGCTCAGGCTGGAACGGCTTGATAAGGAGGCTGTTGCAATATGCCTTTCTGCTCAAAGCATCTGCAATCACATTCGCCTTGCCAGGAGTGTATTCGATGCTCGGATCATACTCTTGGATCATTTCGACCCAACGAGTCTGGCGGAGGTTCAGATTCGGCTGTGTGAAGATGTACTTCAAGCTCTTGTGATCGGTGAAGATGTCGACTTTTCTGCCCAACAGAAGGTGTCTCCACGTAATCAAAGCATGTACCACAGCTGCTAGTTCGAGATCATGTGTGGGTTAGTTCTTCTCACTTGGCTTCAGTTGACGAGAAGTGTATGCCACAATTCTCTTGTCTGCATAAGCACACCACCAAGTCCTTGAAGAGAAGCATCACAGAATACTTCGTAGGGCTTGGACTCATTCGGAGGAGTTAGAACTAGAGTAGAGACGAGCTTTTCTTTGAGAGTTTTGAATGCCACTTCACAATCTGGAGACCAGTAGTACTTGACATTCTTCTGTAGCAAGTTGGAAAGAGGCTTGGCAATCTTGGAGAAGTTCTCAACGAATCTTCTGCAATAGCTGGCAAGACCAAGAAAACTTCGGAGTTGCTTGACGTTCTGAGGAGGTTCCCAGTTGACAATTGCTTCAACTTTCTCGGGGTTTACCGCAATACCATTAGCGGAGATGATATGGCCCAGATACAAGACCTTATCGAGCTAAAATTCACACTTGGAGAACTTGGCATAGAACTTATGTTCACGGAGTCTGTCGAGAACCAGACGGAGGTACTTTTCGTGATCTTCTTCCTTCTTGGAAAATACCAAAATATCATCCAGATACACAAGCACAAACTCGCCGATGTAGGAGTTGAAAAAGTAGTGCATCATTCTCGAGAAGGTAGGTGGAGCATTAGCGAGACCAAAGGACATGACTGTATACTCATATGAACCGTAGCTCGTTCTGAAGGCAGTCTTGGGGATATCTTCTTCTCGAATGCGAATCTGGTGATAGCCCATTCGGAGATGGAGCTTAGAGAACACTTTAGCTCCTTTGAGCTGCTCGAACAGTTCGTTGATGTTGGGGAGCGGATACTTGTTCTTTATTGTCTTCTTGTTCAATGGCCGGTAATCGACGCAAAGGCGCTCCGTGCCATCCTTCTTCTTGACAAATAAGAAACCACATCCCCAAGGAGACGTACTAGGCCTGATCAGACCCATACGCTCCTGTTCATCAAGCTGTTTCTTCAACTCCTTCAACTCTTTAGGAGAGAGCTTGTACGGACGATGGCATGCTGGCTCAGTACCCGGCTCGAGTTCAATGACGAATTCCACTTGATGGTGTGGAGGCATGCCAGGAAGTTCTTCAGGAAAGACGTCTTCGTATTCATTAACCACCGGAATTTGAGATATGGCATTCATTTCACCCTTGTCATTGAGAGAGAAAAGCCTGATAGTGTTATCCCTGGAGGCGAAGATAATCACATCATCATCGGAATGAGTAATCTTGACTTCCTTCTGTGCACAGTCAATTTTAGCATCATGCTGAGAAAGCCAATCCATTCCGAGGATAAGGTCAATGTCGGAATTGCCGAGAACCACCGGAGAGGCCAGAAATCGATAATCACCCATGCGAATAGAAACATCCGGAGCATATATACTGGAATGCATTCGTCTCCCCGGAGAAATAACTGATAACTCCCTTGGCAGACTTTTGATGTCAAAATTGTGCTTGGATGCAAATGGTTGAGACAAGAAAAAACATGATGCACCTGAATCAAACAACACTTTTGCAGGGAAAGAGTTCACTGAAAGGTTACCAATGATCACATCAGAAGAGTTTTCCGCTTTAGCTGCACTCATCAGGTTCACTCTTGCAACCTTCGGATCATGCTTGACAATAGCTGAACTGACAGGTGGAGGAGGAGGAAGGCGCTTCGGGTTGGGGCACTTGTTAGCATAGTGACCCTTCTTGCCACACTTGTTGCACACCACTTCTGAGAGAGGACGGAAATGAGAACCACTTGACTTGGAACCTTGAGACTGAAACTTTGACTGGTTGCTTGGGTTGGGTGGGTGGGAGAAACCACGACCACTAGAGTTCTTGTTGTTGTTGTAGGGAGCTCGGATCACTGGAGGAGGAGGAAGCCAAAATTTATGTTGCTTCGCGACCACTTGAGAAGATGAGGAGGAGTGAATGGCATCTCGAATCCTCTTTTTGGAAGCCTCCATCTTGAGCTGGGCTGCCTCTTGCTTAAGCGCCATGTTATAGAATTTGTCATACTCCTCAGGCTCGAACAAGGTGAGAGCAAGTTGAAGTTCATCCTTCAGACCTCCACGGAACTGATAGATCTTGCTCTTGGCATCTGGTATGTCTTGCTTAGCATAGCGGGCAATATTCTGGAACTTGACATTATACTGGTAGACAGTCATAGAGCCTTGCTTCAGGTTGCGGAATTGCTCACACATACCCTCGATGACACTTGTTGGAATGTGGTGAGAGCGAAAGTCCTTGCAGAAATCATCCCAAGAGATCACACGCCCTTCTCTGGAGTCTTTGTACTGCTGCCACCAGTCAGCTGCTTGGTCTTTGAGTTGGAAGGCTGCAAATTTCACATAGTCCTCAGGCCTGACGTTGCTGCACTCAAAATGCTTCTTGATATCAGTAATCCAATCTTCAGCATCGAGAGGGTCGACATAGTAACTGAAAGCCTTTGGTTGATTGGCCAAGAACTGGTTGAGCGTAGCATGGTGCTGTTGGTTGAAGAGATTGCCTTGGTTCCCTGGAGCACCCTGATTTGCTTGATTAGCTTGCATTTGCTGCATCATCTGCATCAACATCTGTGTGTTCTGGTTTGTAGTTTGCATAATCGCTCTCCAGGCCTCAGACGGAGGAGGAGGGGAAGGAGGACGGTCTGGAACCTCTTCACCCTCTGGGTTAGCATTGGGAACCCTTTTCGGAGCCATCCTAAAATAGATGACCACCAATCAGCAATTTGATTGAAAGAAGGTATAAGCTGAAACAACGGATTTAAATGCAACATAGTCTTCACAAGAATCATTCGAACAAGAGGAACGAATGAAATTCTCAGCTTAATGATAACAACAATCTTCACGAGAAGCCACTGGGAGACAAAAGGTAAATAAGAAAAACACAAGGTACAGATGGAACAAACACAAGATAGGAGCTTTGTTCGACATCTTTGTGCTGAAAGCTTATGGAACGTGTTACGAAAGGGTTTTGCAATCCCCGGATCAGCATAGCCAAGGACCCTTTAAGATGCAACTCCCGATCGGAACATCGGCCATAAAACCACTTCACTCAATGTAGAACCCCAAACTCCGTAACCTGCATTCGTTGGAAGAATGCCTACGAGCTACTGGATAAACCCACCTATTAATTTCCGAAAGTTTCCAGTTATGCAATCAGGTGTTGGGGATACAGGGGAAGCATCGCGCAATCAACTCTAATCCTACATCCAGCTGTATCCATCCTTCAACACATAACCAGTTGTTCTCGGAAACCGTCTACCTCGGACCTTCAAAAAGCATCCACTATACAAAGCTATGGCAATACTCCCGAACTACCTCCCCAGTACTGGGTGATGTCGGGGTTATCTTGCCACTAACCGTATAGGAGAGTTTTCGATGTCGGCCGTCTTAAGTATTCTAGAACTGTCGCGATATGCTTGTGATGACAATACCCCAAAGCTCAACTCCCCGGGACACTGCCACAACCCCTAATGTGAGGAGGCATCGAGAACAATATTCTCGTCACAAAGACATCGAAACAATCCAACAATACTCGCAAGATTCCTAAAAAAATTGGTGCAATTTTTGAAAGTAGAAGAGGCAAGAGTAGTCGTCAGGAGTCCTCACCAGAGTGAAAAGGGATGAGGAGCAAAAGAAATCCTACTCTCCGATATAAATATAGGACTCAAAACATTTTTAGTGTGTGCCTAGACTCGACCGTCAACGATTCGATCAAACAGTGGGGGCTTCTAGGTCGGAGAAGGCTCTGAATACCAACTTGTAATGCCCAGGATGGAACTATATCTCCTACGTGTCGAGGCACGACTTAAAGATATAAGCCCATTCTGGAATGATCGCAAGTTTGGTACCTTTGCACATCTCATGTAAAAATAGGGATGGAAAAACTGAAAAGATAGTTGGCTTACACTCGCCACGTCATACAAATGCATTACATGTTCAAACATCATTCAGATAAACATCACAACCCATCTAAGGGTAAAGATCTGAATGACAAGATACCAAACATAACATTAAACCACAGGTCTAGATCGAATCCTAGTAGAAGCTCTACTGATCAACCGGATAGTTCACATAGTAACGGCTACGCTCCTCGTCGTACTCCCAGTCTAGCTCAGTGCCATCGCCTGTGTAGCTCACCATCGTACCTGCATCTGGTGTGGTGAAGTATCTATGAGCCAGAGAGGACTCAGCAATCCTGTTCCCGGGTAACACGACTATCCAAGCCTTGGGTGAGGAACAAGGCTGAAGAAAGAGCAAGAGTCTGCAGCACAAGCACTAACTTACGTAAAAGAGAGCGAGAAGAGAAGGTGCCTCGGTCGAGAGATGATCACGAAGTGATCCTAACTAGCAAGTCAAACATAACCCCACCGTGTTCACTTCCCGAATCCCTTTCAGAAAATGACCGTCACGGTACACACGCTGGTAGTGTATTGGAACATGGTGTCAAGTTTTCTACAACCGGATATTAACAAGCTCCCATCTGCCACATAACCGCGGGCACGGATTTCGAAAGTTCATAACCCTGCAGGGGTGTTCCAACTTGGCCCATGACAAGCCCATGATCCGCGGAGTCGCAACTCCAAAGTGGGAAGGCCCGAGTATCCTCGGAATCCCGTGCTCAAGATACTCCGACTAAGGTAAGGCTAATCCAGCAAATCCTCCCGGCGTGCCGACACCCTGACAGTAGCCGCGCGTCTCTAGTCTCAGGCCACGACCGGATGGGTGATGCTACAGGTGAATGCCAGATACCTCGGGTTTCCCCAAGGCGGCCCCACAGGACCACCAGTTCGGACCAACACTCATGTGGAGCACTGGCCCGGGGTTGTTGATTAAATATAAAAGGGATAGCTAGTCCCTATGCAAGTTTTTAGTTATTAGGCAAATAGTACCAATGTTGGGACTTGCTGGAAAAGACTTAGCACTTAGCGGTTTATCGAGGGGGTCCCATAACCCCAACCATGTGAGGAACGCATAATCAAGGAACATAACACCGGTTTATACGGTTCCTAAGGCGGCATGAGTGGAACAAAACACCAAGCAAAAGGCTTAGCCTTCCACCCATTACCAATATATAGATGATTTCATTTAATAATTAATATAGTGTGATATCCCAACAAACTTCAACAAGAAGCAAGAATCTTCAAATCTTCTCCTGCAACTAACAATGCTATAAGAGGGGCTGAGCGAAGCCTACGTATAGCCAATCAATGGTTTGCATAGGTAGGGTGGTTAAACAGGTTCATGGTTACAATAGGAGGCTGACAGGAAAACATGGGCATCGAGGCAAAACTATAGAGCGATACTCTAGCAATAGGCAAAGATAGTAATGTTATCAGGGTTCGGTCATCTTGCATGAAGAGTTGTCGCTGGGATCGTAACAGGGGTACTCGTTCTCAACCTCGGTAGTAACCTCGTGCTCGTACTTGTACTCGGTCTCAGCTTCCGGCTCTACTCAAACACAAGAACACAAGGCAACAAATCAAACAAGATGCAATGCGCAGAAAAATTACTGGATGCATGGCTGATGCACTATGGAAGCAAAATTGATGCACTATGGAAGCACAGAAAGTCTACTTTGGAAGCACAGTGTTACAGCACAACAATATGCATCAAGCAAAATGCTTCAAAACATGATAACAAGAGGATAATATGAATCTACATGCAAAATCACACAAGTTTCATATAAGACTTGCTCAAAACGGAGCAACGGGCTAAAAGTTACACCCGAAACAATAAACATGCACAAGCTGAAAATAACAGCCACATAGCAACTTCGGAGCAAGAGATAAATAGTCTACAGCACTCAAACATCATGGCAATGAGCTTGGACATAAACTAGACATACTCTACAGAAAACAATTCCATTGGAGCATTCCCAAAGGAGCCATGGATCAATAGCAACAAGCTATGACATATTGAACTTGACAACAAAATCCTGACAACAGTAATTTGTTGCAACTTGGGAGCACGAGTTAAATATGCAACAGCCACTCAAATAAGCATGTGAGAACATGAATGGATAGCCAACAATATATACAACAAGGAATCATCAAGAGTCACCCCAAAACTATCATGGATTTGCCTAGAACAACAAGCAAACATGGCATCTGAAAATTACAGATTCCATACTTCGTGAAATTTCACTAAGTGTTAAAACAGTACTAACATCATGGCATCTTTGAGAGCAAGTTCAAGTCACCTCAAAGCATATCAATACAAGTGGTAAGCACCACAGCAAAGTACACATGATGGTGAATCCAAAACATCTACGCATGCATCAAGGGGACAAACACATCAATAGCAACGAGCTCCTCTACGAGGGATCTCGTAACAAGTTTAACGACATATCAGCCACATAGCACTTTGCAAAGGAGATAAGCATGGCAAGATGAAATCTATCATGCAAGCTAAAGCACCCAACATGTAGAGCATTTCATGACGAACACGTGGACATATCATTTGCATCATTTGCATAAACATGCACCAAGTTATCACATTGCAAAGATGACATGAAAACAACTACTAACAGCAGTTTATAACAAGTAGCACTCTTGCAACAGATATTTAAGCATCTAGATGACCTCAAACATGCATGGCACAATGGAACAAAACGTAGTACAAGTCTCCACGATCATTTTGACATATCATTTGCTCAAATCGGACCAACACACAAAAAGTTATCACCATTGCAAAACTGCATCAGACAACTAAAAATCTACAGGACTAGTGAAAAAAAAACAACCTCCGGGTCAACGAAGTCAACCGGGCCGAAAAAACGCGGAGCGGGTCCACGGGCTGGATCGGATCTACCGGGCGAAGCGGGTCGGGTCAGCTAACGGGCCCGCGGGTCGGGATCTCGACCCGTTAGCCGAGGCTGGACCGGATCGGGCCTCCGGTCGATCTCCCGATCGACCTCGGCGGCGCCCCTCGAGCGGCTGGGCCGGCGGCCTCCACGGCGCGGCGGGAAGGGAGGAGGCGGTGGCCGGTGGCGGGGGCCGGCGGCGGAGGAGAGCCCTGGCCGGCCGGGCGACGGGAGGCGCGGCTGGGGGCCGGCGGCGCACGGCCCGCGGCGGCGGCGAGAAATCCGGCGGCAGGGTCGGTGAGGAGAGGTGGAGGAGGCCCGGCGGCGGAGGTTCTGCGGCCAGGGAGGCTGGGCGCGGTGGCGGCGGCGCCGGCCGGCGAGGCGAGGGCGGCGGAGAAGAGCGGCCGGCGGCGGAGAAGACGGCGACGGTGTGAGGAAGAAGATGACGCGCGGGGCCCGCGCGTCGGACGGAAGCACGGCCGGCGAACTACGGAAGCACGGCGACGAACCTCGGAAGCATGGTTTCCTGGGACGTCGGAAGCACGGATTTTCAACGGTGGAAGCACCGCGGATCAACGGTGGAAGCACCGGCGGTGAACTGTGGAAGCATTAGGGTTTCTGGACGCAAATTTTGGGGGAAGTGGACGTTTATATAGGCACAAGGAGCTAGGGTTGTCCAAATGAGGTGACGTTTTCAGCCACATGATCACAATTAGATGGCCTAGATGAAGGGAGGGGTTTGGGTTGGTTTGGTGGGCTGTTGGAGGGGTGTCTTGGGCCTCAAAGAGGGGGTACTTTCAGCCCACGAGAATAACTGTTGGGGTAGCAAACGAACTCCAAACGCGACAAGATTCGACAGGCGGGTTACACACACCACAACTACATCGCATGACAAGTCTCACACCAAAACGGAAACGTTACATGGCCAAACACCAAAGTAGGCCTCGGGGATGCCACGGACACGTGAGGGAGCTCCAAAACTCGAAACAGACAACGAGAAGGAACGAGTGGAACCGGATGCAAACGACAACACAAATGCAATGCAATGCACATGACAACATGATATGGATGAATAAACACACGCACACGACAAAAAGGCGAAAACCCGAAAGACGAAGAACCCGGAATGGAATATATGGAGCCAAAGATATTATATATTGCCCAAAAGGGAAAGTATTACATCCGGGGCATTACACCTCACTTCTATCCTCGGATCCTCTGCCGCCGCGACATCCTCCGCGCCCCTGCATATGCTCCTACAACAACCCTAGTCGCCACGGGCCACACAGCCGGCGCTCCTTCTCTGGTTCTTAGACCCACTACCTCCGCATATGCTGCTGCCGGATAGGCCTGGAAGGTGCTGCTCTGCCTCGGCTACCTTGCCTCCCACACCGATGGTTCAGGAAGAATGTGTATGTGTGTTAGGCACCCATGCCGTCGACAGGTGATCTTCGTAGCCTCCTTACTCCTTAGTACTTCATATGACTAATGGAAAAGATTCTCTATTGTCAGTTGGAGGATACAATGGACATTACAGCAGTGACGTATGTTACTCCGTCACCAGTTTAATTGTCCTGATCTATACTTCTATATGCGGCTGAGTATTTTTTTCATCTAGGTTTACTCACTGAAGAAAAGTTTCATACCAACTGTACCATCCCCACAAACATATGAAGTCGACACAAAGGGCCTGGCCCGATTATCTGCAGAAGTAGATTCTAGCAAGGGATCCATATTAGGCTTCAATCTTTGCTTTCTAATATCCATTACACCACAATAACCCACCTAAGATCCCTTAACTAAACAAATTTAAATGGCCCAAGTTCTTGGCATCAATACATCATGCACTGAATTCCTTATGTATCACGTCCTAAGTTTTCCCAGTGTGCGTACAGGTTGCATTTGATACACTGGCAATCAATGGTTTCCGTATGCAAATTTAAAAGGCCAAATCACGTCCTATCATGTGGTGGGATTTCTCTTACTTGAAGCGACATTCCTTTTTATCCTTGTTTGCGATATTGCAGGTGGAGTTTTATAGGTTAAGCAAATAGTAGGAGAAAGCTGAACCATTATATCTCGAAGCAGTTGAAATCCTGGAGCAATCATTTGGACCTGATGATATACGGTACTGTAAGTCTGAAATTATTCTTTTCCAATATTATTCTTCAGCATTTTCTGACTCGGTTCATATTATAAAAGCAGTCAACATAAGGTTACATTTCAAGGGCAACATGCTACTTTTGAGAGTTAAATTGGAGTGGATAGAGTGATGCATATAGGACATGTTATCTGTTTCCATTCCATGGTGCATGTTATGCATTTATGCCTGCTAGATGTGTACTGTTGCTGATGAGTGGCAGAATGGCGTACACTTCTGTCATTGAAGTAGCGCTGAATTGAACTGATCAGTCTAGCGCACACTTGTTAATTCTTATGATATTTCATCTAAATTCTGTATTTTTAACTTATTCTGCACAAAACATGTTTCTTATGAACCTGTTGTAGTGTTCGAACAACTTTCAGTAATCTTGGAGAATACTATCACATTCAGAACAGGTTTGATCCATCTCAAACATGTTATGAGGTACATGTCGTTACCTCATGTTAATCTTTTTGAGTTTAATTTTGTTTCTAATTGTGTTATGCTTTACATTTTGAAATGTGTTGAAGTGACTAACAAAATTGGACATTTGGTCTAAAGAAATGTGCTTAAGAGAACTGATATATAATAACTCCACTGGACTCTCCCCTACTATTTGGAAATGTCACAGCTAGCAGGCAATAGTTTGTATGGACTGAATATATCAGAACAGTACCACTTTTTGTTGCTTACCCTTAATATGTAGTTCATTTATTTTTCCTAGAGAAATGATTGAGCCATTGTTCAATTATCTTTGCAAACCTGAATAATGTTCTCCATCTTATTCCAATTTTTATATTTAATGAACTTTCCCTAGAGCCAGGAAAATAGAACATAGAAATCAAATGTTCCCTTAAGAAATATAACATCATTATATGTCATACAAGTCTTAAAGAAACATAGCATCCGCAACATTGTAAATGTTCACATGTGGATACTCATATATGTTGTATGAAAGCATTAGCACAGTAGCCATTTTTTATCTTGATGTTAGGATTCACCAATTTATACATCTCTACTTGTTTGAGTTGCATAAAGAATCTTGAGAGGAATTTTTTCCATTGCATTTTTCAATAAAATTATTTTATTTCTCCCTCCGTTCCCAAATATTTCTCTTTCTAAAGATTTCAACAAGTGATGACATACGAAGCAAAATGAGTGAATCTACACTTTAAAATGTGTCTACATACATCTGTATGTTGTAGTCCATTTGACATGTCTAGAAAGACAAATATTTGGGAACGGAGGGAGTAGTTTTCTAAGATTTCTGTGAGTTCTCTTCAATTTAAACTTGTTTCTTGTATGTCAGCACATGATTTTTCTGTCAAGGGTACCTCATTCTTACTTGGTATTTTTAGTTTTGAGGTTTATGTTAACTCAACTAACATATACCAGGTTTGTTCACAAGTAAAAAACGATCAAAAGGTTTTATCATATGTCGGCAAGTACTCTTCTTTACAGCCTGTAGTGCTACTAATGTCATAGCCTTCTACCATTTTGTGATGCTCCTCCTTCAAATTTACTTCCCTAGTTACATGATTCTCTCAACTGTGAGTTACTCATATCATTTTTGTTGTTGTTGTAGATTGCAAAGAGTGGCTCGGATTTTGCTTGGAAGGATGCAAAGGGGCTACTACGAGATAATTAGAATGTCATTTTTATGATTTATGTTTCAAACATTATAGTTGATTGCAAGCTCGAGAATTAGGCTACTAGTAGATAGTTCCACATCTTGTAATCTTTGGATCGTGGTCTTTGTAATGCAACATAGTTTATTTAATATATGAGATACTGCTTCTATGCACTATCCCAATAATTCTAGTCGACAGAATGTAAAATATCATTAATTGTTCATACTTTCAAGCAAAGTTTCCACTCGTTGCACCAATCTGATATGTACATTTGCAAATCCTATTTTGAAAAGCAGCAATGCATACAGACCGTTGTTGGGTTCTAACTCCATACGTTGCTAGCTAACAACGCTTCTACCCTCCGTTTACCAACGAATTTATATATGTTGTTGTAGACCCTTGCAACGCCACCAACGTCAACGCATAATAACCCGTTGGTGTAGACATTAGCAACACATATATGGACATACAACAACACATCGATGCGTTGTTGAAGGGGGGTTTCTCTTGTAGTGGCAGGAGCCTTATGGTTGTCTCTTTATTGTATGAATTGTGAAGGCCATGTAATTGCTTTACTTTATCACTATGAGTTAGTGATAGTACTAGTAGCAATAGTTGTTGAGACGACCATGACGCTACGATGAAGATCACGGTGTCAAGCCGGTGACAATGGAGATCATGACGATGCTTTGGAGATGGAAATCAAAAGCACAAGATGATGATGGCCATATCATGTCACATATTTTGATTGCATGTGATGTTTATCTTATTATGCTTCTTATTTTGCTTAGAATGGCGGTAGCATTATAAGATGATCCCTTACAAAATTTCAAGGTACAAGTGTTCTCCTTGAGTATGCACCGTTGCGAAAGTTCGTCGTGCCGAGACACCACGTGATGATCGGGTGTCATGAGCTCTACGTTCAAATACAATGGGTGTAAGACAGTTTTGCACATGCAGAATACTCGGGTTTAACTTGACGAGCCTAGCATGTACAGACATGGCCTCGGAACACTGGAGACCTAAAGGTCGAGCGTAAATCATATAGTAGATATGATCAACATAAGATGTTCACCATTGAAAACTACTCCATCTCACGTGATGATCGGACATGGTTTACTTGATTTGGATCATGTGATCATTTAGATGACTAGAGGGATGTGTATCTAAGTGGGGGTTCTTTAGTAATATGATTAATTGAACTTTAATTTATCATGAACTTAGTCCTGATAGTATTTTTTGCATATCTATGTTGTTGTAGATCAATGGCCCATGCTACCGTTCCCTTGAATTTTAATGCGTTCCTAGAGATAGCTAAACTGAAGATGATGGTAGCAACTACACTGAGTGGGTCCGTAACTTGAGGATTATCCTTATTGCTGCACAGAAGAATTATGTCCTTGAAGCACCGCTAGGAGACAAGCCCCCTCCCGCTAATGTAGACGCTTTGAACGTCTGGCAGACGTGGTCTGATGACTACTCGATAGTTCAGTGTGCCATGCTTTACGGCTTAGAACCGGGACTTCAACGACGTTTTGAACGTCATGGAGCATATGAAATGTTCCAAGAGTTGAAGTTAATATTTCAAGCAAATGCCCGGATTGATAGATATGATGTCTCCAATAAGTTCTACAGCTGCAAGATGGAGGAGAACATTTCTATCAGTGAACACTAGCTCAGAATGTCTAGGTACTACAATCATATGACTCAACTTGGATGCAAAGTTGACGAAGATAGTGTAATTGATAGAGTTATTCAATCACTGCCACCAAGCTATAAAGGCTTCGTGACGAACTATAACATGCAAGGGATGCAGAGAACTATTCCCGAGCTCTTTGCTATGCTCAAAGCTGCGGAGGTAGAAATCAAAAAGGAGCATCAAGTGTTGATGGTTAACAAGATGAAAGTGCGTTATATCGACTAGAGGGGGGGTCAATAGGCGATTTTTAAGAATTCTTCACTGAGGAATTTGCGGTTGAGGAAATTCCTTAGTGAAGAACTACTTGCAGCGGAATAAGTACTCAGAAGTAAACATAGCAGAATACAAGCATGGTCATCATGATGAAATGAATACAAGCACAGAGTACAGAAAGCGTAAACACAGGATAACACATGATGAAGACAAATAGACTGAAGAAATTGAACTGAGGAAATTGAGAAAGTCTTCAGTCAAAGTCTTCAAACAGATATGAACAAGCACACAATACAGATATGAGGAAATGAAAGAGTTGAGGAAATAGAACCAGTAAGCTTGGTGAAGACAATGATTTGTTAGACTAGTTACAACTGTTGTCTCAGTTGTACATCTTGTTAGGGCGGCTAGGTATTTAAACCTGAGGACACACAGTCCCGGACAACCAGGCCTGGACACACAGTCCAAGACACTAAGTCCTCACTGTATTCCCCTTGAGCTATGGTCACAAAGACCTCGCCCAATCACTCGTGGTAAGTCTTCATAGGCGATCCACAATTCCTCTTGGTTGCTCTAGACCATGACGCCTAACCGTCTGGAAGAAGCACAGTCTTCAAAGGTAACAAGCATCGGATCCACTCAGGATAAATCTCGTCAGTGATGCTCAATCACTTTTGGGTTTGTAGGTGTTTGGGTTTGGTTTGGGTTTTTCCTCACTTGATGATTTTCGCTCAAAGTCCTCAGAGGATGGGTTGCTCTTATGAAAAGTGTCAGTTTCTCTCGGAGCAGCCAACCAAATAGTGGTTGTAGGGGGCGGCTATTTATAGCCTAGGGAGCAGCCCGACATGATAAGACATAAATGCCCTTAATGATATGACCATTAGGTAGGTAGATATTTTGGGACAGCTGGCGCGTAGCACAGCAACGGTCGGAAATTCGAGTATCAAATCACTCAGGGCTATCATGTTCCTCAATTGTAGGAAATCCACACTGGGGAATTCCTAACTCCTCTGTTAGAACAAATTCCTCAGAGACCATAAGAACTTCATCTCTGTCACTGAAGAATATGACTGATCTGTATGAGATTTCCAATGGCTTCACTCTAAGGGATTGGTAGGTGTAGGATTTTGAGTTGAGCATCAAATGGAATTTTTTTCCTTAGTATTTCCTCGACCCCCTTTAACAGTACGCTGTTTCCTATGACTCAAGAAAGAGGAAATGAAACTACGAAAACAAAAGTCTTCACGCTTCATGTAAAAGAATACCAAGTCTTCAAGGTCACACCGATTTCTTCAATTTCAAAGTCTTCAGTCGAAGAACTTCATTTTTAGTGGTCGACTTTCTTTGTAAATATCAAACTCCTCATAGACTTATAAACATGTGTACACTCATAAACACATTAGTCCCTTAACCTATAAGTCTTCAATACACCAAAATCACTAAGGGGCACTAGATGCACTTACAATCTCCCCCTTTTTGGTGATTGATGACAATATAGGTTAAGTTTTCAACGGGGATAAACATATGAAGTGTAAATACTGATATTGAGGGATTTGATAGCAAGATATAGAAGAACTCCCCCTGAAGATGTGCATAGTGAGGAATTTGCTTTTGAAGCAATGCACACTTGAATTGTAGAATCATGGAGATCTCCCCCTATATCTTGTAATTCATACACGCATTTGACATATAATATGAAGAATTTGAAATGCATGATGAAATATGGTGACTGATGTAATTCAACATGCGTGCATTAACATTAATGAGGAATAAGCATGCAGAAACACCACAACAAAAGTATTAGGTCACCATAGAGTTTAAGTTTACAACTCGATGCAGCAAAGTCATCAGAAGAACGAGAGTTGTAACTTAGCAAAAAAACGCCCATATATATAGACCCGCTTGAAGACTAACTCAAATTTCTCCCCCTTTGTGATCGAATGACCAAAAGGATCAAAACTGAGGACTAACGCCCCTAAAGAAAGTCAAGATGATGGAGCGCCAGCGTTGTTGGGGTCAATGGTTGATGTAGGGCCTGCCGCAGTGTCGTCCAAGTCTTCATACTCGTCGGTTTCGCGCGATGAAGAATAGGAACTGGCCACCAAGGGAGGAACCTTGACCTTATTTTATTTCTTTGGTGGAGGAGCAGACCAGTCAAAGTCATCCTTGAAACCCATTTTCTTCAGATCTTCTTCGCCATATAGGTGAGACAGAATAGCCCAGGTGCGGTTGAGGGTTTCATTGAGGTAGTAATGGTTTTTCTTCACTGCATTGTGTGTAGAAGTCATGTTGTGAAGAATTGAACCAAACTGACGCTTGACCCATTTGTGATTGCGATCAACCTTCTGGTGAAGACTGAGGAGAAGCTCACGATCAGTCATCACCCTGGGAGTTGTGCCTTGAGGATTTTGCTTGGGAGCATTGGCGGCAGAGTCATGAGTGGCAGAGTCATCATTGGTGGAGTAGGATACAGCTTTGCAAAATTGACCATCCAATGGACGAATGCCTTCATCAATAACAGCAGAAGCCTTGCCCTTGTCATCAGCTGAGGATTATGTTCATTTGAGGACTTCAATCGGGGGCAAGTAGCTGCAATGATTTAGAGTGTCAGCTTTGTAGTTCACTGAAGACCTTATCCTGATGAATCTCATAATCCACGGAGCATAAGGCTTTAGGTTGAAAGGGGACAGTGCGACATTTGCCATAGTCCTCATGAAGAAATCATGGAAGTTGACGGGAACGGCATGGATGATGTTGAACAGTAGATTCTTCATGATGCCAACGACTTCTTCATCATTTGAGTCGTGGCCCTTGATTGGACTCAATATCCTCGTCATAATGCAATAGACAGTCCAAGGCAGAAACAGCAATTCCTTCACGAGGAATTTGGTCCTTGGGGCTTGACCTGGCTTCAAAGGCTTCATCAGCACTTGCATGTAGTGATCTGTAAGTTCAGTTTCTTCATACTTGCAACGAGCTGCTTCAGTGGGAGGACTGAGAGGCAAAGCTTGAAGTAATTCAGAAGCTGGTGCCTTGTAGTGAGTGTTTTCGGTCATCTAGTCCGGAACCCATGAATTCACATCTTCAGAGTTTCCTGTGATGTGCAGCGTTGCATAGAATTGAAGAATGAGTTCTTCATTCCAATCGCAGATATCAGTGCAGAAACCCAACAGTCCATCGTCGTGAAGAACACTGAGAAAAGGCACGAAGCACAACAGAGATTCCATATCCATGTGAGGAATGTGCTCATGATCGAAGACTTTGTCTTTGTGGAATAGCACCGAGGAATAGAAATTTGCCTGACTGGCAGTCCAGAAACGCCTCTTCCTAATGCGAGTAAAGTCGTAGGGGTTGTATTCAGTGAAGAACACATGCTCGTGGAAGAAATCAGCCTTTTTGAATGTTTGCTTTCGTGAGAAAGGATCCTTTGGCTTGGGTTGAGGAGTGTCAGTCAATTGCATCACAACCTCAGGATTCGCAATCTCAGCTTCTTCAGGCTATGGAATTTCGGGTTCCTCTTCAGTGGCAGTCTTCATGGATTCAGCAGCAGCAGCACCAGTTTCTTCAACAGTAGTGGCTGGAATGCCTTCATGTACAGACTGTGTGGGATGAGTTTCTTCAGAGCCCAATGGAACAGTTTGTGCTGGGGACCGAGGAATTTGTTGCAGCGGCGTGAACAGAGGGGAGTTGGGATCCCAAAATTCATCATTCATCAAAGGAGTAGCACTCCCTATGTCCACGTCCGAGTCTGGTTCATCCAATTCTTCAACGCCGGCCTCTTCAGCAGTGAACTGAGGCATATGAGAGGAGATGATTGGGTTAAAGGGATTTCATCCACTTCAATTTCTTCATCCGTCTGCTCTGAGGAAGCAGCAGAGGGAATGTCTTCTTCTGATTCACTTGGAATCACATATTCTTCATCAAACGGAACAAGTTCCTTTGATGGCATGGATGAAATAGGAACGGCATCAACTGGGTTGTCAAGTGAGCTTGTCAAAGGCTTCATCTTCTTCGGAGCTGAAGAATCTGACGAAGTTGATGCCTTCCTTTTCTTCACAGTTGCACGCTCTGCAGCCTTTGTCTTCTTCACATCTGATGCAGATGAAAGGATTGGAGTTGGAGTAGGCGCAGGAGGAGCAGAGGAATCTGGTTGAATTTCTTTAGGCACAACTGATGCAGTTGCCCTGACTTCTTCATGTTCTTCAGGCATAGCCTTTGGAGTTTCAGCTGGCCTGACATTTTCTTCAGTCATCAGCCCTAGTATTTTCATGTTCTTCAGTAGCTTGATGTTCTTCAGTGGTGCTGGCATGTTCTTCAGCAGACTGAGCAGATGCTTCAGCCTGAGGAATTTCAATGTGCGTTTGACGAGCATCACTTGAAGAAAAACCTTTTGTCAAATTCACAAATCTGACTTTGGCGCCCATCCAGTCCACGCGATATGTGTCAAATTCATCACTAAGGGTTTTGATTTCACCCTGAAGCTTTACAAGTTCTTTAGTTGTCATGTTGACAACATTTTTCTTCAGGTAGCGCTCCTTCATGTACTGCTCTTTCTTCGTCTGCCTGGCCTTTTCAAATTTCCATTTTTCTTCGCCGATGAAGGCGGTCAACATGTGACTTTGGCCAGGAGTCAGGTTGAAGTCAGGCATAGGAGTGTTGGGATCCTGATGTCAGAGATCAATAAAGTCGAAGCTCACCTTTGGATCCAAAAGCAGTGGCATAGTGCTTCCTTCGGCTCTAGCGGCCCTTTCTTGCCTGTCTTTGATGATTTCAACAAGTTCTTCATCATCAGCTTTGTCGTCAGACAGCACTTGGAAAGCAACTTGTTTCTTGTGAGGACTTGGGCGAGAACCTCGTCCAACAGTGGTCTTTTTCTTCAGCAGAGAGGGACCAGCTGAGGAACTTGGAGCAGCTGAGGAACTTGCTGAGGCTCCTTAGGCAATGGATATGCCCACTATCCTTTGTCGGAGCATCTGAAGATTTTGGCGGAGGAGCTGAGGACTTAGGAGGAGCAGGACCAGTTTGAGGAGTTGGCCGTGAGGGCTTTGAGGAATCTGGCCGTGAGGGCATTGCTGAGGAAGTGGGCCGTGAGGGCATTTCAGATGAAACACTTGGCTTATGTGCATGCTTCTTTGCCATGGCCTTCTTCGGCTTGGAAGCAGAGGCCTCAGCAGTGGCAGCAGCAGCAGCAGAGTCTTCATTGAATTTCCTCACTACTTATTTTGCTTGTTTGGACAACTTGGCCTAGCACTTAGCCTATTCATCAGGATAGTCCTCACCGCGTTTGAGGCTAGTGGGATCAGCAACTTGGCCATGTGCCAATGGAGGTCTTGGGCATGTAGGATTGAGTGCGAATTTCTTCATGTATTTGGGAGTCACGTACCTGTACTCCCTCCACTCTCTTGCCCATCTCCTCTCTATTCTTTGTATGCGCACCTTGCGCTGATTTTTGTCCTCTTTTCCATACTTTGCCTCATCAGGAGTGCAATAGTCAGCATATATGTCTTCAGGTATTTCGAAAGCAGTGTTGACCTCAGGCCTCTTTCCTCCCTTTTGTGGCTTCTTTCCATCAGCCATTTTCTTAAGACGAGGAATTTGAACAATTGAATTCTCTGAAGAAGTATGAAACTTTTCTTCGAGGAACGTTGCAAATGAGTTAAGTTGATGAGAACCTAGTGATTCAACAACGTACATGAGTACCTATGAACAGAGTATAGTTGCGAGGAATTTGGAGAGGTCATATGCGTTCTCAGAAGGTTTTCTAAAAAGAACAAGTTTGAGGAATTTGACTAGATGAGTCTTGAAGAATTTGACTAAGCGTTCTTTGTCTTAGGTTCCAGAGTTGTATAGATTGAAACTCCACACAATTGAGGAATCTTGAAGAAAAACATAGCTTAGAGAAATCGGATCAAGAACAGATGACATGTGAGGTGTTTAGTGTGTGAAGATTTGAAGAAAAACACCTTCGAGAATTTTTGTAGAAAATATTCGAATCAAAGAGGGCAGTAAAAGTAACTTTTTATTAACCTGGATGAAGAACACGAACTGTAAGGTGCAGAAGTGAAGTTCGTCTGTGCAGATCTTCCACGCCCTAACTTGTCTGAGGAAGACAGCTACGGCAGCGGCAGAGTGAAGAAATCCGCGGCAGGCGCGAGTACGACGGCGACGAGGTCGAGGTAGTGAAGCTCTTCCTCACTGGCGACGATGAAGTAGCGGTGGCGCTAGGGTTGGAGAAGCTCGAGCGAGAGAGAGATCGAGCGAAGTAAAAAGGGAAGTGAGGAAGGGGAGGGGTATTTATAGCGGAGATGAATAATCGTTCGCCCGAAGAATTTGGATGAACGTGCCCCTGACCCTTCTCATTCGCTCGACATGTGTCACCCACGTACTGAGAAGTGGAGATCGTGTGAGATCGTGGGTGAATAGATAAGTGTTTTCGTGGGATGCAGAATGATTTGAGTGGCAAAACCAAAAATTTCGATAAGACAAGTTTTAACGTTGCGTTCGCTAATTCTTCAGCTGACAAGGACACAGTGAAGATTTTGAACGAGTTTCAAATAGAACGCACATGAAGAATTTGTGAATAGAATGGTTGAGTTTAGCATAGAGGGGGAAGGGTCCGATCACATTCACTTAGCAGGAAAAACAGCTTGAAGAATTAGCAATAAGTGAATGCTGTAGAGGACATAAACTCATATATATATATATAGCCAATGAAGAAAAGAGATGGAAAAGGTGAAGACAATGCAAAGTTGAAGAATATGAACAACTGAGGAATTTCAAAAAAAAAACTCAAATTGAAGATTTTCAACTTCGGTGGTGGCATGACCCACCGTATAAGAATGATGATTTCATACACCGCGTACAATTGTCGTAGGGTTCTGAGAATCAAATTCTTCGTTAATTTCTTCACACTTAGAGCGTTATTCTTCATTGATTGAAGAAAAACATTTCTTCAGGTGTTGCACATCTAAGTCATCAATTTTGCAGAAGTGTTAGGATGTGTGTCCTATTTAAAGAACTTTCGAAGATTCTAAGATATTTAGCTCACACCGCAACTTGCTAAATCGCTTCTCATCCAAGGGCTTTGTGAAGATATCGGCTAGCTGTTCTTTAGTCTTCACATGCTCAATAGAAATGTTGCCCTTCAACACATGATCATGAAGAAAATGATGATGAATCTGAATGTGCTTTGTCTTCGAGTGCTGAACTGGGTTGTGAGCAATCTTGATGGCACTCTCATTGTCACAGAAGAGAGGCACATTCTTCATGTTGACGCCATAGTCCTTGAGAGTTTGCTTCATCCATAGAAATTGAGCACAACAAGATCCAGCAGTAATATACTCAGCTTCAGCAGTAGACAGTGATACGCAGTTCTGTTTCATCAAAGACCACGTGGGGACCCCGACTTATGAGTCGAGATCACCTAATTCACGTGTACAGTGATCCCAGAGATCAATGCTCATTGAACACACAGAAGCTGAATAACAAGAGTCTTACATCCATACATACCGTCTTACACAAATTATGACCATTATGGTCAAGTCTTACATAGATAAAGCCTTGCGGGCTGAATAGAAAATAAACTCGAATAGCGCAAGTGTTTGTAGATAAGTAGAACCCATGCCGTCAGCCTTAACACTACAGGCATTCTGACTGGGAAAGCGTCCTAGTTCGCATGTTTGACTCCATAGAACTCTTCTTCAAATTCCTGCTCTTCCATGCTTGGCCAATTAAATAACCAGTGGCAAGCCAATGAGTACTTTGAATGTACTCGAAAGCAACCCACATTTTTGGAACAAGTATGACAAGGTATGAAATAGCACTAAATAGCGTATGTTTGCAGAAAGTAAATTTGTGAGTGCAATGTCATGAACTACCTTTTTAGTGAAGCATGCATCATAGGAGAATAGGTTACATATATCAACATAGACAAGTTATGATCTCTTTCTTCTTGTTAAGTCTTTTGACTTAATTCAAACGGTGCCTCCACACACACACACACACAGGGTTTCGCAAACATTGGACGTAGCCCAAGAGCAGTTACCCAACCGTCCTTAACGGTGTACACGACTATTCGAATAGTTTTACACTCTGCAGAGGTTGCACACTTTACCCACAAGATCCGAGGAACTTCTGTGTCATCCACGACCCGCGGTACCTCAAGTACCCGGGGTAAGCACCCGATTACTATCTTTCCCTAGACGACACTAACATAGAGTCCACTCGATTGGCAGCAACCCCCGTGCCCAACATTTCACATCTTAAAATTTTGGAGCCTCGCTCCCATCACATAACACAAGCACGGGGTACCAACGGTGTGTCTGGTGCCCTATAAAGACAGTCATGGCCGCCTATCCAAGCACGACCCCGTCCCGAGAGTGACCTCATGTCACCCCCGTCACTAGTAATGCGGGCACTATGCTGGTATCGGACTAGGTAATCAATAATGCCATTTCCCATATAAGGGTAGGGTGGTTGCACATGTAAGGTTGGAATAACGGTCGCAACTTAAACCAATCCATTTGAAAAACAACACACACACTTGCCTCGGTACACCACTTCGTCATCAAGTGGTTACCCAACTCATCATCTCCCTCGGGCATAAGTGACACCCGGCGGGGTTTTTTAAAGAGTCTTTTGAAAGTACTATGCTTCCACCATCATGCATATTCCCGTTCCACTTGCATAGCCACTACCATAGTAACCTATCTACTCCCACCCGCATAACCCTCATAGGAAGTTAGGGTCATGCTTGATGCAAGTTTCAATATGAAAGAGACAAGGTAATCAACACAAGTGGTCATCATCTCAACATGGTTCCGGTGCATTGACAATAAGTGCTATATGACATACGTAGAAAAAAGGGGGTTTCATAGATATGGTCAAAGGGTTGCTTGCCTTGCTTGGCTTGGTCTTCAAAGCCTTCAAGTCTTTCTCCTTCTTCTTCTTCAGCAACTTCGTCAAACACGGTATCTAATCGTCACAATAAAATAACGGGAAAATAAGACAATAATAAAAACAGAAAAATCAAAGTGCTCAGAAAAATGTCAACCTTTTATAAAATACTAGAAGGAAAACTAAGGGGGCAAAAATTCTTAGTTTTGGATTTGGAGTGACAAAATAGGGTGAATGGATTTTTGAACAGAGGTTATATTGTTCAAATTTGAATTTTAATTTGAATAGTACAGAAAAAGTTTAGGAACATGTGTGAAAGTCACATCATTAAATAGGTTGGAATATTAAAAGATTTTAGGAGTTGGAATAAATTAATTTGGATAATTATTTTATCCTGTAGATTTATTTAAAAAATCTACAGAAAAGAAAAGGAAAAAAGGCCACCGTGCAACTAGGCCAGAACGGCCTCAGCGCACATGCCCAGAGGGTTTTCGGACCGGGCGAGCCGAGCGGCGCGCGCGCGCCAGGTTTAAACCTGACGGGCGGGGCCCAGCTGCCAATGGGAGAGAGGGGAGGCGAGAGGGACGGGAGGCTGACAGGCGGGGCCCGCCTGTCATCCCTAACCCCCATCCAAACAGTCGGCGAGCTCACCGACGGCGATGCAGGGCACAACGGGGCGAGCGGAGGGCAGGGATGGACTCAATGCGGAGTCGCCGTTCGGGTTGTGGTGGAGGCGGTCGCCAGAGCTGACGGGTTCGCCGGCGACGAGAATGCACGGCGGAGGGGCGTCAGGCGGTGGCTGCTTCGATCATTTCTGACAGCAACAAAGAGGGCAAAGAGAGGGGAAAGGGTCAGTGAAGCCTGGTGGTTCCAGATCGAGTGATAGTGGAGGCGGCGAAGGCATGTACCCCTGGTTCGACGGTGACCCGAGGCGGTGGGGCTTTGGTCGATCCCGAGCATAGAAGCCCCTAGAGGGCTAGCGAGAGATGTGGGAGTGTTCTAGGAGGCGAGTGGGGGAGGTTGGTGCTGCTGGAGAGGCCGGGGGCCTCCTTATATAGCCGGGCGCCGGTCCACCGTGAACTTGAGCGCCGGCGAGGTCACGGGCGCGGCCAGAGGCCGTGAGAGCGCTCGTGGGAGTGTCCAGGCTGATCGTGGACGATGTCCACGTCTAGAGAAGGCAACAGACGCTCGCGCGTGTGAGGCTGAAGATTGGAGCTCGCGGGCGGCTGGCGCGCATGCTAGGGAAGCCATAGGAGGGAGAAGGAGGAGGGGGACAGGGCCGTGGCGTGTCGCGGACGTCGAGGGGCCTCGGCTGGCGCAAGGGGGAGGCCCGAGGTGGCCGGCGGCGCCTGGCCAGGGGCGGCTACAGTGCTAGAGCGCACTGTAGCGTGCTCCAGATCGTGCGTAGGCCGGCATGGAATTCTTTATGCCCTGTGGTCGTGGCCACCAGTGTCTAGAGGATAAGGGAGGCAATAAACAACATGGAATTTGCATTGGATGCTCTGGATGGCTTCTAGAAGGAGAGAGGATTGAGAAAGAAGGGTGAAAGAGGCTGTCCAGAGATGGAAAATGGGGTTTTACCCCCCTCAATCATTGAGCTGCGGTGCAGCCATTACTACTGGAGGTAGAAGAGGTCTTGGGGGTGCTGTGGTAAGAACTTGAGGCAAGGGGAAATAGTGGAAGGGGTCAAAACAAGGGTTTTGGTAAAATAGCAGAAGGTGTTTGATGATGTTTTGGGCAAGCCAATGGGTTTCATTTGGCATGATACTCCACAGGATGAAATGGCACATATAATTAGGCCCTTTCACCAAATTAGAGGTCATTTGGGCAAAGTTGCCAATGCAACTTTTGTAAACCCTAGAAATTAACAGAAATGGATTTTCAATGATTTAGTTATGCAAATCATCCCTTCTTGATGCACCACTTGGTGTAGTGTCATCATTTGGCGTTGTGGGCTTGTCCACCAAATTTGGGGTCACAAGTAAAAAGTTGGTATTGTAGAGTTGTTCGACTTTGAATCTGAACATAAATGATTTTGGGGTACTTTGATCAAGTTACCCTTCTCCAAAGCTTGTGCCATTTGGTCTAGATGCATAATTAGACCATTGTAGCATGTGCACCAAGTTTGAGAGCATTTGGACAAGTTTGGCAATGTAAAGTTGCTCAAACTTCAAAATGGACAGAAATGGTTTTGAGGGGATTTGATGATGTTTTCTTGCTCCCCAAGCCATGAGGCTTGGCAAGATCATCAAATATGCCATACTTGACATGATAGAATTTCCCTGGAATTTTTAGGGAATATTTCCTTTGTAAATATTTCAAAAGCTTGAATATCCAGAAAGGGTTTCTAAGGGATTTGCCCAATATTTTGAACATGACCATGTGTTGAGACTCTTATATATGGACAATATATGTCCTAAGAGTCTCTCTGAATTTTGACAAATATTTTTGAAACAGTTAAATAATTTTTACCTATTAAAGACCATTTTTTACCTAAAGAAAAATCCTTTAAATAAAATAGGAAAATAACTTTTAAAATTATACTTTTGTCGTTTTGGGGTGTCCTATACCTAATAGGATTCAAACATACCTTTTCAAAGATTTTTATCACCCTAATTCAAGTACTTGCAGTGCAATTCTCAATTCAGGGTTTTTTGCAAAACTAATTTTTCAAAATACCTTTTGGCCAAAATATTTTTATAAGAATATACTATACTACTCTATACACATGGTATGATCATTGGGCAGAAGTTTGGGGGTAAGGAGATGAAGCATAGAAGGTGAGGCTATGTTGACTTGTAAAGAGCACTTGGAATCAGAGATAGAATAATTCAATTCCAAATAAAAGCCAAATGATGCAAATAGTTTTTGTTGGTCCAAATTTCATGCTTTATTATTGCAATAACCATGTTACAAAATGCAGGGTGTGACAGACCTACCCCCCTTACAAGAATCTCGTCCCCGAGATTCCTAAACTAGGCTTTAAAAGAGGTCGGGATACTCAGATCTAAGATAGTCTTCACGTTCCCAGGTTGCTTCTGCTTCCGTGTGGTTGCTCCACTGGACCTTGAAGTACTTGATGGTGCGGCTTCGCGTCTGTCTTTCTGCTTCATCCAGAATGCAAATGGGCCTCTCGTGGTAGGTCAAATCAGGTTGAAGGTCAATGGCTTGGTGATCGACATCCTTGTAGAGATCAGGCTTGTCCGGGACTTGGAGACACTTCCGGAGTTGTGACACGTGGAATACGTTGTGCACATCGGATAGCTCAGGTGGTAGTTCCAACTGGTAAGCCACTTCTCCTCGTCGGTAGATGATCTTGGAGGGGCCAATAAATCTTGGTGCAAGTTTCCCCTTAACGTGGAAACGCTTGGTTCCCTTCAGAGGAGTTACTCACAGGTACACATGGTCTCCAACACGTAAACTCATGTCTCGGCGACGTGAATCGGCGTAGTTCTTCTGTCTCGACTTGGCGGCCTTCAAACGTTTTCTGACTAGTTGGACTTGCTCTTCTGCTTCGCGGAGAACATTTGGTCTAAAGACTAGCCCTTCTCCGGTTTCTGACCAGTTGAGGGGTGTGTGACACTTGCGTCTGTACAACACTCAAATGGTGCCATCTGAAGGCTTGACTGATAACTGTTGTTATAGGAGAACTCGGTAAAAGGGAGGCAATCTTCCTACTTGGCTCCATATGCTAAGACACAGGTTCGGAGCATGTCTTTGAGTATTTGATTTACTTGCTCCGTCTGTCCTTCGGTTTGCGGGTAAAAAGCGGTGCTAAATGACAACTTGGTTCCCAAGGCTTCTTGGAATCTTTTCCAGAACCTTGAAGTAAACTGAGTGCCTCGATCTGACACAATCTCCTTAGGAACACCATGGAGGCTCACGATTCGATCGATGTAGAGGCTGGCCAGCTGGTTCCCACTATAGGTTGTTTTGACAGGAATAAAATGGGCTACTTTGGTCAAATGGTCGACTATGACCCAGATGGAGTCATGTCCTTTATTCTACCATGGTAATCCAGTGATGAAGTCCATTCCGACTTTATACCACTTCCACTCAGGAACCTTGAGTGGTTGGAGTACTCCAGCGGGTCGCTGATATTCAGCCTTGACCCTTTGGCATACATCACACTTTGTAACATAGGTGGCAATCTCTCTTTTCATCCCGTGCCACCAAAATATTTCCTTCAAATCTTGATACATCTTGGTTCCTCCAGGGTGGATGGAATATGGAGTGTCGTGGGCTTCTTGCAGGATCAAATTCTTCAGCTCCATCTTGTTTGGTACGCAGACGCGACCTTAGTACCAAACAATCCCGTGCTTGTCCTCGGAGAATCCTGGGGCCTTGCCTAGCTTCACCTTCTTTTTGATGCCTTCAATGCTTGCGTGCCCACTTTGTGCTTCCTTAACTTCGTCGATCAGGGTTGGTTTGACTTCTGATGGTTTAGAAATCCATGGGTGCCCAATTCCAAGCTAAATTGTTCCAGCTCTTCAAACATGGCTGGCTGTCTTCCTTTAATTATGGCATTCAGGGAGCAAGCATTTCTGCTTAAGGCATCGGCTACCACGTTAGCCTTCCCGGGGTGATATTGAACACCGAGGTCATAATACTTGATCAGTTCCAACCATATTCGTTTGTGACGCCCGAAGACCGATGTCCCAGAAGATTCCAGATGTTCCGGGTTCTCCCGTGCGTTTCAGTTGTGCTTGTGTTATTTATTTTTGCATTGCATCATGTCATCATGCCATCATGTCATTAATCTTTGCATCTCAACCTAAATAAATCGTGTGGACCTTCGGTCCATTTAAATCGAGGGAAGTGTGACTTCTCTTTAAAACATATCATCCCAATATTATTAGGGAGCTATAATAAAGATTCCATTCGTTGGAATTAACCCAACACACTTGCATATTATTTTCCCCATGTCTTTTTCACTTCGAGTTTCTCCTTCAAACACCTTGCCAATAATTCTTTTCCGTTGTTTCGAGGTTCCTCCGAAAATTCGAACATTTTTGGACACTTCAATAGGGATGGCAATGGGTCGGGTTTGGTGCGGGTGGATCTGGTCCAAATCCAACCCATGACCCACCTTCCTACCTTCTACCCATCCACCAAAGTATCCATGGGCACAACTTGTGCCCATGCCCAAACCCATTGGATATCCAGATACCCGTGGAGCTCCACGGGCATAAAAAAATCAGCATGAAGCCTTCCCAAATATCAAATTAACTCATCATCGTTCATTCACAAATGACAACATAAGGTATATGAATAAGTACGCAACAAGTACACACACACACACAATGACAACTCAAATAGTCGAATAGTAAGAAACTTATCTTCAATCTTATTTCATCAAGAAAACTGAAGTAGACCAGACAATGACAAGTTGACAACTCAAGCAGTATCATAGTAGAATTCTGGTCTTAAAATCTTATTACATCAGAACCAAAGTTGTAAGATCTTATTAATCACAATCGAAGTTGCATAAATGAAGGGTGTAACATATTTCAAAATTTTAAATGCACTTCCACCAGTACGTGCACTAGTAATTGGACACCCAGCCACATGTCGACATGAGCACACTTGCCTCCATTAGTCTTCAGTGATGATGGGCTCATTTTCATCCTGAGATAAAAAAGGAAAGCATTAATAAACAAGTTAATTTTGACTGCACATCCATGAATGATGAAAACGTGGCATCTAATCTAAGTCCAACCATCAAACACACATTCAGAAGTATATATCTTAAAAGAAGTAGTGCACTGACCACACATCACTTGTTTTTTAAACGTATAAACCATACCCAACAGAATAAATTGAGATGAGAACAAGAAGTTACCATCACTTCTTCTTCATCCTCAAGAACAGATTGAACCGCTTGCAAAGCAAAGTTGATATCACCTAATGCAAAGATGAAGCAAAAAATTAATTTATGCATAGCACAAAGAAACTGAATACAAATTGATAATTGACAAGATTACCTAACATGTCCGCTCGTGACCAAGCTTGCATACAGATAAGAGCTTCAGCTATGCTTGGTGTAAGCCGACTGCGATGTGCACTAAGTAACCTCCCACTAGTACTAAACACTGACTCCGATGCCATAGATGTAACAGGGATGGGTAATATATCACGAGCAATCTTCTGCAAAGTAGGGTACTTGGCACCTCCAACTTTCCACCAATTAATAATATCAAAATCTGCTGTTCTACGAATAAGGGGCTCATTCAAGTACATGTCCAATTCAGTGTGAACTTGAGAAGGAGCAACAGGTTGTGAAGACAAGTATTGCTCAAATGCACCCAAAATTTCATCCACACCACCATTATGAACAGCTGGGGTGCTTCCAACAGTAGATGTTTCGACACACTGAGATACATCTTGATATTCAGCCAACAAATCTAGCATTAACTTCTTTATTTTATCAACTTCTATGGATGCATGTTCAACATATGCATCTTGTAATGTGGATCAAGGACGGTGGCAATAGCCATAAGACCATGGACATCTGTCCAATACTTCTCGAACTTGTCTTTCATTTCCTTAGACATAGCTTTTATTACACTATGTTTACTAGTTTCCCATTTACGAATTGCCAACTGAATGCCACATATTTGCGGGAAGAAAAGACTAGCTGTAACATACGAAGTGCCTGACAACAACTCTGTGACATCAAAGAATACTTTCAGCCTATCACAAACCTCCTTAGCAAAGACCCAATCTTGTCCGGTTGGACAAGTAAACTTCTTTTCACGTATTGAAAGTCTTTCAAAAACATCTTTGTATTGCAATGCACCTTTTAACATTATGTAGGTATAATTCCACCTAGTTTTACAATCAAGAGCCAATCTACACGTGTATTCATTGTTCAAAAGCCGTGCCATCTTTTCAAACTTCTCATGTCTTTTAGGTGTGGCTGACCAAAATGCAACACTATCTCGTACCCTCTCAATCCCTTTTTCCATGACATCCAATCCATCTTTTACAATCAGATTTAATATATGAGCAGCACAACGCATATGCAACAAAGTTCCTTGCAACATAAGAGAAGAGGTGTCTAACTTATCTGTCAGAATTTCCATAACCTTGTCATTTGATGTACAATTGTCCAAGGTCACCGTGGATATCTTCTTCTCAAGGTGCCACTCAACAAGACATGCATGTAGTGCTTTGCATATAACCTCAACATTGTGTGGACATGGAACATAAACAAATCTACGCAATAAAAAAAAGAAAATATTTAAGTTCAAAGTAAAAATAATGAATACATCTATTTCAGAATAACAATGATTTAGATATAGACATGGTTACCTCATTAGGACGCTCTTTAGGTTCCATGAAGCGTCAATATAATGTGCCGTTACAGCCACATAACCCCTCTTTTGATGGCCAGCCGTCCACGAATCTGTTGTGATGGCTACTCGGTTCTCAAACTTTGCAAAGTACTTCACCATGCTATTCTTTTGGACACCAAACATATTTATGATGTCCTGCCTAATGGTATTTCTAGACACCACCTTGAACATTGGTTGCAAAGTACCACAAAATTTCCGGAATCCAGCATGATCAACAATAGACAGAGGGTACTCATGCACACATATCATCAATGCAAGTTCCTTTCTAGCAAGTTCTTGATCAAAAACATAGGTCTCCAAATTTACTTTCCCATCCCCACATTTTGATAACTTTAATTTGCTTTGTTGTGGACCCACTGGTGCATGCCGAGCCGGACAATTATTACGATGAGTCCTTAAGTGTGACGTACCAGAGGTTGATTCTGCATCATATGGCTTATGACAACTGTTGCATATTGCTTGCCATTTCCCATTGATTAGTTCTTTCTTGAAATCATCCCATACATCTGATGTACGCTTCCTTTTAGAACCGGTCAGTTTTGGCTGCTCCACTGCTGTACTGGTACCCTCTTGTGGAGTTGAACTTGCGACCACGGCAGCTCCAGCCACGCATGAGGCATCCGCTGTAGGAGCAACGCTGTTTTCCGGAGCTGACAAAAGAATGCAAGATGCCATCAATTCAGTGCTCTCATGCAGAAATGATATTACACATAAGTCTCATGCAAAAATTGTTGATCTAGCACTAATGTTTTGGATTGGGTATTAGAGATAAATTATATGAGTGGAAGTTATCTAGAGCAAAAATTCATTATAGATAAGGCTCCTTCATGACAATAAAGCTAGATAATGAATATTTTAATAAGAAATGAAAAATCTGCATGGTAATGGTCAGTAGATGGTTTGCAATTATAGCAAAGATGTTGATAATAAAGCTAGTCTATGACAAAATTTAATAAGAACAGTAAATTGTACAAAGGTGATGTGAGTGAATTGTTTCTAGTTCTAGAATAAATACTATTATTAAAGCTAGTTCATGACAAAATTTAATAAGAAAATAAATTCTACAAATGCAACATAACACAGTTTATGCTAGTTTATATAAAATCTCTCAAGTCTCAGAGATCACAATCACTGAGTTGCAAAAACTGTAGCAATAACCATTTTCGGTGCTAATGGTGCTGCCGTCGACACCCTGTTGCTCGCCGGTGCTCGGCAACTCCACTGTTGGATGCCGACCTCGCAAACTCCTCCGTGGGACAATAAGACTCCCGCCCCTGCCCTTCCCATGGTTTCCCTTGCCCCCTTCCATTGAAGATTTAGTCCTGCTCAAGGAAACAGAGCACGCAGCGGCAACTTGGTCAGGAAGAGATTGGCCACCGGTTGGGGAAGGAGAGAGGGAGTGGGACGGGGTCAAGACCTTGGGTGTGTTGCCGTCTGCGGTCGCCGAAGTGCTGGTCGCCGAGGCCTGTCGCCGTCCGCTGATGCTGGTCGTCGTCTCGCCAAGGCCGGTCGTGTTGGGGAGGGAGATGGAGTGATGGATCCAGGATGCTGGTCGCCGCGGCAAGTCGTTGAGGCCGGTCGCACTGGGGTGGACGGCTAGGGAGGCGGGGGCCGCGGCTGTGATTTGTGAGGAGCAGAGGCAGAGCACCGCCGCGCTGGAGAGGAAAAGGGAGGTGGACTCGGGGTGATTGGGGTTGACAGATTAGGTTTGTGGCCTTATGGGATTGTGGGGGATTAGGGAACATGGGCCGCTAGGCTTTGAGCCTTTGACTTCTGTTACCGCGAGAGATTGAGGTTGGACATGTGCTTAGTCCTGTGTCGCTGTCATATGGTCCCACCTTTCATATGGGTATCCATTGGATATCCATGGAGAAAAATTATACCCATGCCCAACCCGGCTGTTGGCGGGTATCCAGATCCACGGATCCATGGGCAGAAATGCGCTCCATACCCTTGCCCATTCGGGTCGGGTATCCACGGATATCCAGATCCATGGGTCAAATTGCCATCCCTACACTTCAATAATCAAGTCTTAGTTCAAACCCATTTGATTAAATTCAAATATGTTTGAATTATTTTCCGATCATGCCTTTTATATTTTTCTCGGACCGTGCTCATTTTATGATGCCCGAGAAAAATAGTCCCATGTGCTATTTTTCCCTAAGCCTCTGTTTTCTTTTCCCTTTTTCTTCTTTTTCTATTAAAGCAATTTAATAGAAGAAGAGCAGCATAGTTCCTTGGCCCAAACCTCTCAGCCAGGCTCCCAGCCTCTTGGGCCTCCTCTTCCCACCAGCCAGCTTGGGTCTCCACCAGTCCCTGGGCCACAGCCTGATTACTTCTCCTAACCCTAGCGGTGCACGACCGCATTGCTCCTCCCACAGTCCCTCCGTTCCCTCGCGCCGCCGAACCCTCTCGATCTCTCCTCTGTCGCCTGAACCCCCCGATCCCCTTCCTCGCTCGACCCTCTCCCCCCTCGCACGCCCGCACCCTCATCCCTCGGCCAGACAGCGCCCCGCTCCCTCCTCGTAGCCACAATCTCGCGCCCGACCGCCCCGGCCTCTCGCCATCGGGTCCTCCGCCGAGCGCCCAGGGCCGCAGCCCCGCCGAGGCCTCGTCTCCCTCCCTGCGGTCGTCCTCCCATCGCTCCCCATCCCCGTCGCCTGGCTGCCTTCCGTCGCCAAGGCTTCGGTGGCCTCGTCCAGCCCGACGCCCCTGCCGCGAGGCGTCTCTCCTACCCCGTCCTCAGGCCCGACGCGCCTCCGTCTCAGGTGGGAGCCAGCCGCCCCGCCTCTGCCTCGGCACCCCAGCGCCAAGGTCGTGACCTGTGGCCTCCCTTCTCCAGCGCCGCCTCGCCATGGGAGCCGCCCCGCAGCCGCGTCCCCCTCTCCTTCCTCCGCACCGCACCTCCTCTTCGACCCTCCTCACCAAGGTTCCAGCAAGGCCGCGCCCTCACTAGCGCACTCCGGCCCTCAGGCCCTCCCATGCGGCCCGACCTCGCCCTGCACCACGGCCAGGCCCCGCCTCCTCGCCCGCGGGCGGGCCAGGACCCGCGCCGGTGCGCCGCAGCTCCTCCATCGCCCCGTCTCCGCGCATCTCGCCACTCTGCCTCCGGTACGCCGAGCACCGCAGCCACCTCGCCCCGAGGAGCTCCCTGCTGCATCTCCGCCATGGAGCCGAGCTCCGAGTTTTTTTGCCGCTGCCAGGACCTTTGCTGCTCCATGTTGGACCGCCTTGTTATGTTGCTGTTTTTTTTTTTTGCAAAGTGCTCCTTCCGGTGTGTCCAAGACCGGCAAGATCGACGCGAGACAATGACCCGAACATCTACGGGAAGACGCGAACATGTACAACTACCATCTCGGAGACGCACCAAGTACCACTACATACGGACATGTACCACTACCGTCGCCCGGAGACGATGGATGTGCCAAGTACCACCACGTGACGACGAACGCCAAGTACCTCTCCGAACGGGATGTGAACAACTACTTCCTCTTCGGAAACGTGAACCACTACTTCCTCTACGACCGCGAGTACCACTACTTCCCACTACGGAACGACTACTCGTTGGCGACCTCGTGAACGGCTACTTCCTCTCCGAACGTGAACGACTTCTTCCTCTACGCTCTCGAACCGCCCCGTGAACGAGTGTTCCGAAGGTATAACCCGAGACGATGACCCGTGAGATGTTTGTGTTGTATGAAATGTTTGCCCTTGTGTGCACCGTGCTCGTTTCGTCCGTTGTCATGTTCCTCGGTTGCCTCGTCGCCGACCCGTGGGAACCCGGTGACGGGATCACCCCACCTTTCCTCTTGTTTCACTCGTCCTCCATCATCTTTTGCATCGGACTCTCAACGAGTTACCGGAACCGAGATGTTGCGTTGCATCATTTTCGGATCGTTGCCGTGGCACCCTTTCGTTCCACCACGGTGACCATACTCCTTTTCTCTTCATGACAACTTTTAATAAAATTTTGCATAAACTTGATCACGTCGTCCGCATCATGTTAACAACTTTAAAAGTGTGATTTGTTGTTGCTTTAAATTACTAAACATGCTCATGGGGATTTTCCGGAATTTGTTGTTGTTATTTCCGGCCTCATTTAAAATGCCTAAATAGTGTAGTTTTATTATGCTTCACCTCTTGCCATGTTAACAAACATTTAATCTTGTCTTGTAAAAAACGAGAGTCAATTAAATAAATGTGGTGTTTCGTCAATATGCAACTCGTTGCATATTGAGCTCCACTTAACTTGTAGTGTTGTTTGTGCACTTTGCCATGCCATGCATAATTAAACCGGACATGCATCATACTTGGATGTGCATCGTATGCCATGTTTATGATATGTGTGTTTACCGCTTTGTTTGTTTTCTTTCCGGTTGCTTCTCTTGTTAGCTTCGGTTTCGTTCCAGAGTTGTGAGGATTCTCTCGACTATGTTGCTTCGTCTACTTCATGGATCCGTTCTTCTCCCTCGCGGAATTCCAGGCTAGATGATCATACCCTTGGATACCTTTACTACCATTACCATGCTTAGTTGTCTCGATGCTATCGTTACATGTCGCGCTACCCATCTTTTATGTCAGCCTCTCCTTGTTGCCATGAAACCTCTAACCTTGACACCTTCCTAGCAAAACCACTGTTTGGCTATGTTACCCGCTTGCTCAGCCCCTCTTATAGCGTTGTTAGTTGCAGGTGAAGATGAAGTTCGTTCCAGGAGGGAACTTGTTGTTGTTGGTATATCACAATATCTATTATTATTAATAACACACCTATATACTGGGCATGGGTGGAAGGCTTGGCCTTTTGCTCGGTGTTTTGTTCCACTCATGCCACCTTAGGCGCCGATAAACTGGCATTATGTTCCTTGATTTTGCGTTCCTTACACGATGGGTGGATGGGGACCCCTTGACAGTTCGACTTTGAATAAAACTCCTCCAGCAAGGCCCAACATTGGTTTTAATATGCCTCATAATAACAACTTAATTAATTAATTAAATTTGCATAGGGGGTCGCGCCCTCGAGGATTCTTTTCTACATAGCAGGGGGGGCCAGTGCTGATGGTGTTGGTCCCAAACGGGGAGTCTGCGGGGCCGCCTTGGGGAAACCCGAGGTATCTGGTATACCTGTAGAATCGCCCATCCGGTCGTGTCCTAAGACGAGATACGCATGGCTACTATCAGGGTGTCCACACACCGGGAGGTCTTGCTGGACTAGTTTTACCATTGTCGAAATGACTTGTGCTACCGGGATGCCGAGCCTGATCGGATTTTCCCTAAGATAAGGGGTGATGATATTATATTTATCACTTCAGCTAATCGTGAGAGCTTGTGATGGGCTAAGTTGGGGCACCCCTGCAGGGTTATGATCTTTCGAAAGCCGTGCCCGCGGTTATGTGGCAGATTGGAATTTGTTAATGTCCGGTTGTAGAAAACTTGACAGATGATCCGAAGTAAAACACACAACTGTGTGAGTAACTGTGACTGTCTCTTTTCACTTTGAGAAGAGAACACTGTGGGGTTATGTTTGATTCGTATGTAGTTAGGATCTTTAGCGATCACTACTTTTGCGACTGTTTGCGTAGATGCTCATCTTATTCTTGTACTCGTAAGTTAGCCACCATATTATGCTTAGCCGCTGCTGCAACCTCACCACTTTACCTCTTTCTACCCACAAAGCTTTGCTAGTCTTGATACCCATGGTTATGGGATTGCTGAGTCCTCGTGGCTCACAGATACTACAACACCAGATGCAGGTTCAGCCGAGTTTCAAGCAGGAGCTGGTTCAAGTTCTTCACTGGGAGCTAGTTGAAGAGAGTGGCCGTTTGCTTGTGATGTTTCGACAATCAGTAGTGGTTTCTACTAGGATTCGATCCTGACCTGTGGCTTTATGTTGTTTTGGTATCTTTCTTTTGGATCTTCACCCGTAGTCGGGTTGTGATGTTTTGAATGATGTATTGCTTATGTATTGTATTGTGTGAAGTGGCGAGTGTAAGCCAACTATCTCCTTTGCAATTTAATCCCTCTTTTACATGAGTCGTGCAAAGATACCAAACTTGAGATCGTTCTAGGATGGGCTTATACCTTTAAGTCATGCCTCGACACGTAGGAGGTATAGTCCCATACTGGGCATTACAAGTTGGTATTCAGAGCCTTCTCCGACCTAGGAGCCCCCACTGATTGATCGAATCGTTGACGGTTGTGTCTAGGCACACACTGAAAATGTTTTGAGTCCTATATTTATATCGGAGAGTAGGATTTCTTTTGCTCCTCATCTCTTTCACTCTGGTGAGGACTCCTGACGACTACTCTTGCCTCTTCTACTTTCAAAAATTGCACCAATTTTTTTTTAGGATCTCGCGAGTATTGTTTGGATTGTTCCGATGTCTTTGTGACGAGAACATTGTTCTCGATGCCTCCTGTCATTAGGGGTTGTGGCAGTGTCCCGGGGAGTTGAGCTCCGAGGTGTTGTCGTCACAAATCCATCGCGGCAGTACTAGAATACTTAAGACGGCCGACATCGAAAACTCTCCTATGCGGTTAGTGGCAAGATAACCCCGACATCACCCAGTACTGGGGAGGTAGTTCGAGAGTATTGCCATAGCTTGTATAGTGGATGCGTTTCGAAGGTCCGAGGTAAACGGTTTCCGAGAACAACTGGTTATGTGTTGAAGGATGGATACAGCTGGATGTAGGATTAGAGTTGATTGCGCGGTGCTTCCCCTGTATCCCCAACACCTGATTGCATAACTGGAAACTTTCGGAAATTAATAGGTGGGTTCATCTAGTAGTTCTAGGCATTCTTCCAACGGATGCACGATATGAAGTTTGGGGTTCTACATTGAGTGAAGTGGTTTATGGGCTTGTTCCGATCGGGAGTTACATCTTAAAGGGTCCTTGGCTATGCTGATCCGGGGATTGCAAAACCCTTTTGTAACACGTTCCATGAGCTTTCAGCACGAAGATGTCGAACGAAGCTTCTATCTTGTATTTGTTCTATCTGTTCCTTGTTCCTTTTTATTTATCTTTTGTTCTCCCTAGTGGCTTCTCGACTAGTTGATGTAACTGCGGAATTCATTCGTTCAATTCTCTGTTCGGATAGATATGTTGCAACATAATCTTCTTCATAAACTTATCTATCCTTTGTTTCGTTTTGATTCTGGTATTCGAGTTGCTTCGATGTCAAATGTTGATTCCATACCTTTCCTAATCGGCATTCTCATATTTCTATGGAAGTGCTAGTCCTTTTTGATCATCGAGCTTGTCTTGTTAATCCTTTCCAACCGGTGTGCCTTCTCTTCAAGTTATTCCTTACGGACACCGTTGAGAAATCTGACGATTTGTCTGTTTCAATCATATCAAGTTGTCTTTGTTTTTCCCCACCCTCCCACCCTTCTTCTTCTCGGAGCAAGAAATTCTCAGATGAAGTATCCATTTTATTCATGTGATGTTTCTTCATTCTTTTCCTTCAATGTTCTTATCCGGTGATTTATCGTGAAGATGCTCAAGAGCTTCAAGTTCATCATTCTTATGTTCTCAAATTCTGCCGGTGGATGTAATTCAAGATTTTGGTGTTGATCTTATCCTTTTCCTCATTTTACAATGCTTCTTATTCCGGTGCTCCAATTAATCATTCTCCTCTTGCTATTCATATCCGGAGTGCTGAAGACTCATAATTCCATTCTTAATCCGTTCAAATTATTTTTGAGGATTGTCATCTTATTCATGCCATTTAATTCAACCGGTCCAATATCTCTTAAGCAATCTTTTTCAACGGTGATTTCTTTAGTGGGCCCTAACCCACAGGTCTTTTTCCAGGATCTTACCTGACTCTTCTTTTTCCGGAGAATTCTTTTCAAGGTGTGACGTAAGAATGATTTCCATCAGTCACATGCCTTCTCCAGGACCGCTTTCAAATTCTTTTATTTCGTGGGTTCAACCTTTTTTTTAATTCTTCTTTCCGGAGTGCTCAACAATTCTTATGGCATTTCTCGTCTTCATTCTCAACATTTGATGACCGGAGAAGTGTTTCTCTTAAATCTTGGCCCGTCTTCTTGAAGATTCGTGGTTCTAGCTTCTTGCCATCCTCATTATTGTTCAGATTGTCAGGAATTCTTTTATGCCATCCGAAGCTTTTCATAAATTCTTTTATTTGTGATCCTCCGAAGGCCATCATTTCAGAATATTTCTTCATTCTCAGTTTTCAACTTCGTCCTCCAAATATTCTTCATTGATGTCTCTTCGTTCGTCTCCATATTCTTACGGTGGTTCGTTCAAGATTACTATTCCGTTGTTATCGTATTAATTCATTTGTTCTTTCATAATCCTACCGGTGGGTCGTTGAATACTTTTCTCGAGTTTGTCCGAGATCTCTCTTTAATCCTTTCCAACGAGAATAAGTAGTATGCCAAATCCTTTGTTTGTCATCAATTTAAATTGGTGAAGGAGATGCATGACATAATTCTTATTCTTATTCCTTCAAGGTGATTTAATTCTTTTGTCTGGAGCTTGTTCATCATATCATATCCTTGGTTTCAAGTTGTTCATCTTGTTTTCCGGAGCTCCATGTTATTCTATTATATCATTTCGAAGCTCCATCTAATTCATCGCAGGCCTTGAATCTTATTCTTTTCATCTTTCACTTCTCATGTTTTTCATTACCGGAGTTCTTCATGGTGGTTCATCATGATTTAATTCATCCTCGAAGTCTTCATCAAGATTCTTGTTGGAGCTCAAGCATTCTTCATCATGCTTCCAATTGCATCCTTTCTACCTTATTGTTTGAGATGGAGTTATGTCATTCTTGACAATTCCTTCATGTTTTATGATTCACGAGTTTTTCAAGAATGAGATATTTAAACCCATCATTTTCTTTGTTCAGGAGATCTTTCCAACCATTCAATTTATTTGTTGGAGTAATCTTGGGTTGTATTTCATCTAAAAGCTTTCCTTGAGGATTGTTGCTAATTATGGTGCTTATAAATGACCCAAGTTCTTCATTTATCCTTCCGGTGAGATAAGTTTTTTTCATCTCATTGTTGATATCAATGCAATCAATTGTTTTCTGTTAGTGGCTGGTTGTCACCTCTTAATTTTGAGATGTTTTCCATAAGCCCACATCAAGCTTATTCGTTTCGTTGTTGATTTTTCAATCAACTCCGTTCAACCCTTCTTCGTAAGGATGCTCTTTCAAATTCAATTTTGAGAGAAGTTGTCATACTTTTCTCCGTTCATTTCTTTCTTTAAACTATATTCTATTCTTTCATTCCGGAGGCTTTGTGATGTTGCTCTCTCCAAACCATCATCTCGTTTTATCGAGATCATGTTCTTTTCCTTGCTTATCATTTAACAGGAGTGTTGTGTTCTCCATTCAATTCTCTCATCTTATCAAGTTTTGCCTATCTTTTTAACCGGAGTGCTGTCTGAATCTTTCTTACCCCTTGTGCCATTCTTTTAATTGTTCCGGAGGCTGTGTGTTGTTGTTTTCATCAAGTATCATCCCAACTTGGCAAGTTCTTGTTAATTCCTTCCATTTTCAGACGGAGTGCTGTTCAAATTCTGTCATTCTTATTCCTTGGCTATACCGTTGCGGTTTCATATTCTTTTGGTCCGTGAGCTCTTGTTTCTTGTCTTTCAACCTGCAAGGTTCTCATAATGTTCCTTGTTCATCTTTTCTAACGGAGTTTTCATATTCGTTCATCTCCGTTGTATTCTTCTTTCTTTTTGTTCAACCTCTCAAGGTTCTTTGGTTTCACTCGTCTGTCAAAGAAGCAACTTTGTTTTACCTCTTCCTCTTCCGTTTTTACCCGGTGCTATCTCTAGGATCTCGGGTCGAGATCCTCTGTTAGTGTGGGAGAGCTGTGACGCCCGAAGACCGACGTCCCAGAAGATTCCAGATGTTCCGCGTTCTCCCGTGCGTTTCAGTTGTGCTTGTGTTATTTATTTTTGCATTGCATCACGTCATCATGCCATCATGTCATTAATCTCTGCATCTCAACCTAAATAAATCGTGTGGACCTTCGGTCCATTTAAATCGAGGGAAGTGTGACTTCTCTTTAAAACATATCACCCCAATATTATTAGGGAGCTATAATAAATATTCCATTCGTTGGAATTAACCCAACACACTTGCATATTATTTTCCCCATGTCTTTTTCACTTCGAGTTTCTCCTTCAAAAACCTTGCCAATAATTCTTTTCCGTTGTTTCGAGGTTCCTCCGAAAATTCGAACATTTTTGGACACTTCAATAATCAAGTCTTAGTTCAAACTCATTTGATTAAATTCAAATATGTTTGAATTATTTTCTGAACATGCCTTTTATATTTTTCTCGGACTGTGCTCATTTTATGATGCCCGAGAAAAATAGTCCCATGTGCTATTTTTCCCTAAGCCTCTCTTTTCTTTTCCCTTTTTCTTCTTTTTCTGTTAAAGCAATTTAATAGAAGAAGAGCAGCCTAGTTCCTTGGCCCAAACCTCTTAGCCAGGCTCCCAGCCTCTTGGGCCTCCTCTTCCCACCAGCCAGCTTGGGCCTCCACCAGTCCCTGGGCCGCAGCCTGATTACTTCTCCTAACCCTAGCGGTGACCGACCGCATCGCTCCTCCCTCAGTCCCTCCGTTCCATCGCGCCGCCGAACCCTCTCGATCTCTCCTCTGTCGCCTGAACCCCCCGATCCCCTTCCTCGCTCGACCCTCTCCCCCCTCGCACGCCCGCACCCTCATCCCTCAGCCAGACAGCGCCCCGCTCCCTCCTCGTAGCCACGATCTCGCGCCCGACCGCCCCGGCCTCTCGCCATCGGGTCCTCCGCCGAGCGCCCAGGGCCGCAGCCCCGCCGAGGGCTCGTCTCCCTCCCTGCGGTCGTCCTCCCATTGCTCCCCATCCCCGTCGCCTGGCTGCCTTCCGTCGCCAAGGCTTCGGTGGCCTCGTCCAGCCCGACGCCCCTGCCGCGAGGCGTCTCTCCTGCCCCGTCCTCAGGCCCGACGCGCCTCCGTCTCAGGTGGGAGCCAGCCGCCCCGCCTCTGCCTCGGCAACCTAGCGCCAAGGCCGTGACCTGCGGCCTCCCTTCTCCAGCGCCGCCTCGCCATGGGAGCCGCCCCGCAGCCGCGTCCCCCTCTCCTTCCTCCGCACCGCACCTCCTCTTCGACCCTCCTCGCCAAGGTTCCAGCAAGGCCGCGCCCTCGCCAGCGCACTCCAGCCCTCAGGCCCTCCCGTGCGGCCCGACCTCACCCTGCACCGCGGCCAGGCCCCGCCTCCTCGCCCGCGGGCCGGCCAGGACCCGCGCCGGTGCGCCGCAGCTCCTCCATCGCCCCGTCTCCGCGCATCTCGCCACTCTGCCTCCGGTGCGCCGAGCACCGCAGCCACCTCGCCCCGAGGAGCTCCCTGCTGCATCCCCGCCATGGAGCCGAGCTCCGAGTTTTTTTGCCGCTGCCAGGACCTTTGCTGCTCCATGTTGGACCGCCTTGTTATGTTGTTGTTTTTTTTGCCAAGTGCTCCTTTCGATGTGTCCAAGACCGGCAAGATCGACGCGAGACGATGACCCGAACATCTACGGGAAGACGCGAACATGTACAACTACCGTCTCGGAGACGCACCAAGTACCACTACATACGGACATGTACCACTACCGTCGCCCGGAGACGATGGATGCGCCAAGTACCACCACGTGACGACGAACGCTAAGTACCTCTTCGAACGGGATGTGAACAACTACTTCCTCTTCGAAAACGTGAACCACTACTTCCTCTACGACCGCGAGTACCACTACTTCCCACTACGGAACGACTACTCGTTGGCGACCTCGTGAACGGCTACTTCCTCTCCGAACGTGAACGACTTCTTCCTCTACGCTCTCGAACCGCCCCATGAATGAGTGTTCCGAAGGTATAACCCGAGACGATGACCCGTGAGATGTTTGTGTTGTATGAAATGTTTGCCCTTGTGTGCACCGTGCTCGTTTCGTCCGTTGTCATGTTCCTCGGTTGCCTCGTCGCCGACCCGTGGGAACCCGGTGACGGGATCACCCCACCTTTCCTCTTGTTTCACTCGTCCTCCGTCATCTTTTGCACCGGACTCTCAACGAGTTACCGGAACCGAGATGTTGCGTTGCATCATTTTCGGATCGTTGCCGTGGCACCCTTTCGTTCCACCACGGTGACCATACTCCTTTTCTCTTCATGACAACTTTTAATAAAATTTTGCATAAACTTGATCATGTCGTCCGCATCATGTTAACAACTTTAAATGTGTGATTTGTTGTTGCTTTAAATTGCTAAACATGCTCATGGGGATTTTCCGGAATTTTTTGTTGTTATTTCCGGCCTCATTTAGAATGCCTAAATAGTGTAGTTTTATTATGCTTCACCTGTCGCCATGTTAACAAACATTTAATCTTGTCTTGTAAATAACGAGAGTCAATTAAATAAATGTGGTGTTTCGTCAATATGCAACTCGTTGCATATTGAGCTCCACTTAACTTGTAGTGTTGTTTGTGCACTTTTCCATGCCATGCATAATTAAACCGGACATGCATCATACTTGGATGTGCATCGTATGCCATGTTTATGATATGTGTGTTTACCGCGTTGTTTGTTTTCTTTCCGGTTGCTTCTCTTGTTAGCTTCGGTTTCGTTCCGGAGTTGTGAGGATTCTCTCGACTATGTTGCTTCATCTACTTCATGGATCCGTTCTTCTCCCTTGCGGAATTCCAGGCAAGATGATCATACCCTTGGATACCTTTACTACCATTGCCATGCTTAGTTGTCTCGATGCTATCGTTACATGTCGCGCTACCCATCTTTTATGTCAGCCTCTCCTTGTTGCCATGAAACCTCTAACCTTGACACCTTCCTAGCAAAACCACTGTTTGGCTATGTTACCCGCTTGCTCAGCCCCTCTTATAGCGTTGTTAGTTGCAGGTGAAGATGAAGGTCGTTCCAGGAGGGAACTTGTTGTTGTTGGTATATCACAATATTTATTATTATTAATAACACACCTATATACTGGGCATGGGTGGAAGGCTTGGCCTTTTGCTCGGTGTTTTGTTCCACTCATGCCACCTTAGGCGCCGATAAACCGGCATTATGTTCCTTGATTTTGCGTTCCTTACACGATGGGTGGATGGGGACCCCTTGACAGTTCGACTTTGAATAAAACTCCTCCAGCAAGGCCCAACATTGGTTTTAATTTGCCTCATAATAACAACTTACTTAATTAATTAAATTTGCATAGGGGGTCGCGCCCTCGAGGATTCTTTTCTACATAGCAGGGGGGCCAGTGCTGATGGTGTTGGTCCCAAACGGGGAGTCTGCGGGGCCGCCTTGGGGAAACCCAAGGTATCTGGTATACCTGTAGAATCGCCCATCCGGTCGTGTCCTGAGACGAGATATGCGCGGCTACTATCAGGGTGTCGACACACCGGGAGGTCTTGCTGGACTAGTTTTACCATTGTCGAAATGACTTGTGCTACCGGGATGCCAAACCTAATCGGATTTTCCCTAAGATAAGGGGTGATGATATTATATTTATCACTTCAGCTAATCGTGAGAGCTTGTGATGGGCTAAGTTGGGACACCCCTGCAGGGTTATGATCTTTCGAAAGCCGTGCCCGCGGTTATGTGGCAGATTGGAATTTGTTAATGTCCGGTTGTAGAAAACTTGACAGATGATCCGAAGTAAAACACACAACTGTGTGAGTAACCGTGACTGTCTCTTTTCACTTTGAGAAGAGAACACGGTGGGGTTATGTTTGATTCGTATGTAGTTAGGAACTTTAGCGCTCACTACTTTTGCGACCGTTTGCGTAGATTCTCATCTTATTCTTGTACTCGTAAGTTAGCCACCATATTATGCTTAGCCGCTGCTGCAACCTCACCACTTTACCTCTTTCTACCCACAAAGCTTTGCTAGTCTTGATACCCATGGTTATGGGATTGCTGAGTCCTCGTGGCTCACAGATACTACAACACCAGATGCAGGTTCAGCCGAGTTTGAAGCAGGAGCTGGTTCAAGTTCTTCACTGGGAGCTAGTTGAAGAGAATGGCCGTTTGCTTGTGACGTTTCGACGATCAGTAGTGGTTTCTACTAGGATTCGATCCTGACCTATGGCTTTATGTTGTTTTGGTATCTTTCTTTTGGATCTTCACCCGTAGTCGGGTTGTGATGTTTTGAATGATGTATTGCTTATGTATTGTATTGTGTGAAGTGGCAAGTGTAAGCCAACTATCTCCTTTGCAATTTAATCCCTCTTTTACAAGAGTCGTGCAAAGATACCAAACTTGAGATCGTTCTAGGATGGGCTTATACCTTTAAGTCGTGCCTCGACACGTAGGAGGTATAGTCCCATACTGGGCATTACATCGTTGCCTCATGTTCAATTCCTTTTGGGTGAAAATATACTTCAGACTTTTGTGGTCTGTGTATATCTCACACCGCTTCCCTAGGAGGTAATGCCGCCATGTCTTCAAGGCATCAACCACTGCTGCTAACTCAAGATCGTGAGTAGTGTAGTTCTCTTCATGAGGTCGTAGCTGCCTTGAGAGGTAAGCTATGACTTATCCTTCTTGCATCAGAACGCTTCCCAATCCGGTTCGAGAGGCATCACAATATATCACGAACTCCTTGTGAATATCAAGTGTTGCCAGAACTGGGGCGGTGGTCAATCTCTTCTTGAGCTCTTGGAAGCTTTCTTCGCATTTTGGCGTCCATTCAAACTTCTTGTCCTTCTTCAGGAGCTGAGTCATTGGCCAGGCAATGATGGAGAATCCTTCCATGAATTTGCGGTAATAGCCCGCAAGTCCTAGGAAGCTTCTGACTTCCTTGACGCTCGTTGGGGACTGCCATTGGGTCACAGCTTCGATCTTCACGGGATCAACCGATAATCCTTCCTCGGTCAAGACATGACCTAAGAATGCAACTTTATGCAGCCAAAAATCACATTTGCTGAATTTGGCGTATAGTGGTGCTCTCAAAGCTTGTCTAGGACCATCCTCAAATGTTGCTCGTGCTCTTCCTCCGTCTTCGAGAAGACAAGAATGTCATAAATGAAGACAACAACAAACTTGTCCAAATATTCCATGAAGACCTTATTCATGAGATACATGAAGTAAGCAGGGGCATTGGTTAATCCAAATGACATGACCGTGCACTCATACATGCCATATCTTGTTACAAATGTCATCTTCGGAATATCTTGGGGTCTGATCTTCAGCTGGTAGTACCCAGATCTGAGGTCGATCTTGGAGAACACCTTGGCTCCGTTGAGTTGATCAAACAGATCTTCAATCTTGGGAAGTGGATACTTGTTCTTGATCGTAACTTCACTGAGGGAACGGTAGTCAATGCATAAGCGGATGGTACTGTCCCTTTTTGCCACAAACAGAATAGGTGATCCCAAGCTGAGGCACTAGGGCGGATAAATCCCTTCCTCGACAGCTCTTCTAGTTGCTTCTTCAACTTGGCTAATTCTTCCGTCCCCATTCTATAAGGCTTCTTATAGATGGATCCTGCCCTAGGCATGAGCTCGATGACGAACTCAATGTCACGGTCAGGAGGCATTCCCGGTAGTTCATCAGGAAAGACATCGGGATACTCGCATACTACTAGCACTTGCTCCAGTCCAACTTCAGACAGACAGTTGACTTGAGTGGTTTGAGCAGAAGAGGAGTTGGAGGCAAACTTAACTTGGACTCCTTGGTCATTGGTCACAGTGACAGTCCGGTTGGCACAGTCTAACAAGCCTTGGTGCTTGTTGAGACAATTCATACCTAGGATCACATCCAAGCCCTGTGATCTCAGGACGATAAGGTCTGCTAGGAAATCTACCCCGTTAATGATGATACCAACTCCCTTATAGCCTATCTTGGCTCTCATCTCTACTCCGGGGGTTTGTACTACCATGGGGTTATTCAGGGGTGTAGGGGTCACACCACTTTTTAATGAAAATCTATGAGTGACAAATGAATGTGTGGCTCCAGAATCAAACAAGATAGTTGCAGGTGCTGATTTGACAAGGAACGTACCCAACACAACGTCCGGGTCTTCCTGGGCTTCTTCTGCAGTGACGTGATTCACACGCCCCTTTCCGTTGTTGGGCGGGTTGCGAGGAGCTTGGTTCCTTGGTGGCATCCCACGGCCTTGTCCTGGGTTCTGCGCATTGGAGCGCGGGGCATCGAGCTTCTTGTTGGGGCACACCTTAGAGATGTGTCCAGACTAGCCACATCCAAAGCAAGTGACTTGGTTTGGGTTGTTGATCTTGTTGCCACCATTGTTATCGGGGCTGAATGCTGGCCTTGGGTTGGCATACTGTTGAGGCTGATAGTTGGTGCGAGGTGCATGAGCTCTTGGTTGCTGATAGGTTGGCCTGACCGGGGCTGGCTGCCACGGGCGAGGCTTCTGGTTACTGCAACTTCCCTTGCTGACCATCTTGCGCTTGCGAGTGTCTTCCAGAGCACGCCGCTTATCTTCAAGCATGAGTGCTTTGTTCACCAGGTTAGGAAAGGTTGGGCAGTCACACACGACAAGCGAGTACTGCAGAGTTTGATTGAGGCCTTCCATGAAGTGCTCCCTTTTTGCAGCATATGTGCTCACATCTTCAGGGGCATACCTTGACAGAACACTGAACTTCTGCATGTACTCCTTGACAGTGCCACTACTTTGCTTCAAGGCTCGAAGCTCACGCTTCTTGATAGCCATGATTCCGAAAGGAATATGGGCCTTGCGGAATTCTGCCTTGAAGTTATTCCAAGTGATGTCTTGTGCAGCATGCATGACCTTGAATCCATCCCACCAAGCTCTAGCAGTCCCCCCGAGGCAGTGGGCAGCATAAGCCACCTTCTCACGGTCTTCGATGCAGCCGACTAGTTCCAGCAAGTCCTCAATGGTGCGGACCCAGTCATGTGTATCCAGGGGTTCGGCAGTCTCGATGAAGGTTGGTGGTGCGTGCTTCTCGAACTCCGCCAACATGGAACGGCCATTGCCATTCCCCGCCGGCTGGCGGTTGTTGGTGACGGCTTAAGCAATCATCCGGAGGGCTGCGGTGTTGTATTGACGTTCCTCTTGGAAGGCTTGGAGAAGCTAAGCCATATCCATGATCTGGGGAGGTGGTGGTGGAGCTTGGTCGTGGGTTTGGTCTTGGCTGGCCTCTGCTTGGGCGGATGCTCCTGCTTCAGGCTGCTGGGTAGAGGTACCAGTACGAGTTACAACAGACATCCTGTTGGAGCGGTCAAGGTCTTATGATTTGGAATGAAGAGGGAAAGCAATAAAGATGGGTGCCTAGTAAGGGGGTTGGTGTGACACTAATTATTTTCATGCAAGGGCCAAAAGGACCAAACACATTCATTAAAATTCGAAATGGGTGATGTAGTTGTTTACACGTTACCGAAGGGAAGATACGACTTACATCCAAACACAACAAAAGCAAACACTATATGGCTTCATATGAACCATACAAGGACTCGACTTCGCATAGGGGTTACACGACCTATCCTATCGTAGAGGTCATGAGCTGGCATATCCGAGTTGCAAATAATGCCTAAGTGGCGGAATGCTCGGTCGCGTATTCTGGCTCTTCTGGGTCTTCCTCCTTGTCTTCATCTGTCGGCGCCCCCTATCACTTGAGGGTGTGGGGGAGTGGAGGAGTTGGACACGGCGTTGTTTTGCCGGTGGTGCAGGAAAGAGCTTGCAAAACTCCCTCATCGTCATACGACGTCACTTGGGTGGTTCTTCATCCTTGGAAGATACATCTCCTGAGGGCCTTCCACCTCGAGACGCGACAGCGGGTTGCCCAGGAGGCGCACCTTCCTTCTTGATCCTATCCGTCTTTTCTTGTGCTCGCCGAAGAAGTGCCTTTGTCTTGTGGAGTTCTTCTAGGAGCTTCATCGATTCCGAGGCCAACTCTTGTGCCAAGCTATCGGCACAAAGGCTGAAGTAGGTCTAGAATCGAAGTGGGAGTCCTTCCTTCAGTAGAGGGGCTCGTGCGCTGCTCTCATCTTCACCTTCCTTCCAATAAGGCAAGAAGCGGGTTGTCCTCTTGGCTTCCATCTCCGGAAGAAGTTCTCGGAGGCGGGTTAGTGCCTTGAGTGCAGCTGCCTCGACAGCGAGGAGTAGTGTTGCCATCTGGGGTCCCTTGAAGAACCAACTTGTGGGAGGATCGTTTGCCTTCACGATTACCTCCACATGGTACTCCACCTCGGTGTCGCTAACCCAATGCTCATGGTAGGTGAGGATGGGTACTCGGTGAAACTGGCACTCCTGGAGGGTATCCTCGAGAAGCAAGGGGAACCCAGTGGTCAGGAGCTCTTCAAGTACAACGGCCATCTACAAAGGTTGAATGGGAGAGGTTAATAAGCTGATGATATCTCAGGTTTGGCAAGGTTTTGAAAAGAAGAGAGGTTCAGAAGGTTTATGAAAAGGGTCTCATCCTAACTAACGCCCATGCTAACTAAGGCTTCCTATAGTCAGGAACTGATACCAGCTCTGTGGGGACCCCGACTTATGAGTCGAGATCACCAAATGCACGTGTACAGTGATCCCAGAGATCAATGCTCACTGAACACACAGAAGCTGAATAACAAGAGTCTTACATCCATACATACCGTCTTACACAAATTATGACCATTATGGTCAAGTCTTACATAGGTAAAGCCTTGTGGGCTGAATAGCAAATAAACTCGAATAGCAGAAGTCTTCGTAGATAAGTAGAACCCATGCCATCTGCCTTAACCCTAGAGGCATTCGGACTGGGAAAGCGTCCTAGTTCGCATTTTCGTCTCCATAGAAGTCTTCTTCAAATTCCTGCTCTTCCATGCCGGGCCAATTAAATAACCAGTGGCAAGCCAATGAGTACTTTGAATGTACTCGCAAGCAACCCACGTTTTTGGAACAAGTATGACAAGGTATGAAATAGCACTAAATAGGGTATGTTTGCATAAAGCAAATTTGTGAGTGTAATGTCATGAACTACCTTTTTAATGAAGCATGCATCATAGGAGAATAGGTTACAGATATCAACATAGCCAAGTTATGATCTCTTTCATCTAGTTAAGTCGTTTGACTTAATTCAAACGGTGATTCCACACACACACACAGGGTTTCGCAAACATTGGACGTAGCCCAAGAGCGGTTACCCAACCGTCCTTAACCGTGGACACGGCTATTCGAATAGTTTTACACTCTGCAGAGGTTGCACACTTTACCCACAAGATCCGGGGAACTTTCGTGTCATCCACGACCCGCGATACTTCAAGTACCCGGGGTAAGCGCCCGATCACTATCTTTCCCTAGACAACACTAACATAGAGTCCACTCGATTGGTAGCAACCCTCATGCCCAACATTTCACATATTAAAATTTTGGAGCCTCGCTCCCATCACATACCACAAGCACGGGGTACCAACGGTGTGTCCGATGCCCTGTAAAGACAGTCATGGCCGCCTATCCAAGCACTACCCCGTCCCGAGAGTGACCTCATGTCACCCCCGTCACTAGCAATGCGGGCACTATGCTAGTATCGGCCTAGGTAATCAATAATGCCCTTTCCCATATAAGGGTAGAGTGGTTGCGCATGTAAGGTTGGAATAACGGTCGCAAATTAAACCAATCCGTTTGAAAAATAACACACACACTTGCCTCGGTACACCACTTCTTGATCAAGTGGTTACCCAACTCATCATCTCCCTCGGGCATAAGTGACACCCGACGGGGTTTTTGAAAGAGTCTTTTGAAAGTGCTATGTTTTCACCATCATGCATATTCCTGTTCCACTTGCATAGCCACTACCATAGTAACCTATCTACTCCCACCCGCATAACCCTCATAGGAAGGTAGGGTCATGCTTGATGCAAGTTTCAATATGAAAGAGACAAGGTAACCCACACAAGTGGTCATCATGTCAACATGATTCCGGTGCATTGACAATAAGCGATATATGACATGCATAGAAAAAAGGGGGTTTCATAGACATGGTCAAAGGGTTGCTTGCCTTGCTTGGCTTGGTCTTCAAAGCCTTCAAGTCCTTCTCCTTCTTCTTCTTCAGCAACTTCGTCAAACACGGTATCTAATCGTCGCAATAAAATAACGGGAAAATAAGACAATAATAAAAACAGAAAAATCAAACTGCTCAAAAAAATGTCAACCTATTTTTATAAAATACTAGAAGGAAAACTAAGAGGGAAAAAATTCTTAGTTTTGGATTTGGAGTGACAGAATAGGGTGAATGGATTTTTGAACAGAGGTTATATTGTTCAAATTTGTATTTTAATTTGAACAGTACAGAATTTTTTTAGGAAAATGTGTGAAAATCACATCATTAAATAGGTTGGAATATTACAAGATTTTAGAAGTTGGAATAAATTAATTTGGATAATTATTTTATCCTGTAGATTTATTTAAAAAATCTACAGAAAAGAAAAGGAAAAAGGCCACTTTGCAACTGGGCCAAAACGGCCTCAGTGCACAGGCCCAGAGGGTTTTTGGCCCAGGCGAGCCAAGCGGCGCGCGTGCCAGGTTTAAACCTGACGGGCGGGGCCCAGCTGCCAGTGGGAGAGAGGGAAGGCGAGAGGGACGGGAGGCTGACCGGCGGGGCCCTGCTGTCATCCCTAACCCCCGTCCAAACGGCCGGCGAGCTCACCGGCGGCGATGCAGGGCACGGCGGGGCGAGCGGAGGGCAGGGATGGACTCAGTGAGGAGTCACCGTTCGGTGGTGGTGGAGGCGGTCGCCGGAGCTGCCGGGTTCACCGGCGATGAGGATGCACGGCGGAGGGGCGTCGGGCGGTGGCTGCTTCAGTCGTTTCCAACTGCAACAGAGAGGGGAAAGAGAGGGGAAAGGGCCAGTGAGGCCTGGTTGTTCCAGATCGAGTGATAGTGGAGGCGGCGGAGGCGTGTACCCCTGGTTCGACGGTGACCCGAGGCGGTGGGGCTCCGGTCGATCCCGAGCACAGAAGGCCCTAGAGGGCAAGGGAGAGATGTGGGAGTGTTCTAGGAGGCGAGTGTGGGAGGTTGGTCCTGCTGGAGCGGCCGGGGGCCTGCTTATATAGCTGGGCGCCGGTCCACCGTGGACTTGTGTGTCGGCGAGGTCACAGGCGTGGCCAGAGGCCTAGAGAGCGCTCGTGGGAGTGTCCAGGCTGATCGTGGACGAGGTCCACATCTAGAGAAGGGAAGGGAAGGAGCGGGGGAAGGCTCCAGAGGCTCGCGCGTGTGAGGCCGAAGATTGGAGCTCGCGGGCGGCCGGCGCGCGTGTGAGGGAAGCCATAGGAGGGAGAAGGAGGAGGGGGACAGGGCCGTGGCGTGTCGCGGATGTCGAGGCGCCCAGGCTGGCGCGATGGGGAAGCCCGAGGTGGCCGGAGGCGCCTGGCCAGGGGCGGCTACAGTGCCAGAGCGCACTGTAGCGTTCTCCAGAGCGCGCGTATGGCCGGCATGGCATTCTTTATGCCATGTGGTCGTGGCCATCAGTGTCTAGAGGATAAGGGAGGCAATAAACAACATGGAATTTGCATTGGATGCTCTGGAGGGCTTCTAGAAGGAGAGAGGATTGAGAAAGAAGGGTGAAAGGGGCTGTCCAAAGATGTAAAATGGGGTTTTAGCCCCCTCAATCATTGAGCTGCAGTGCAACCATTGCTACTGGAGGTAGAAGAGGTCTTGGGGGTGCTGTGGTAAGAACTTGAGGCATGGGGAAATAGTGGAAGGGGTCAAAACAAGGGTTTTGGTAAAATAGCAGAAGGTGATTGATGATGTTTTGGGCAAGCAAATGGGTTTCATTTGGCATGATACTCCACAGGATGAATTGGCACATATAATAGGCCCTTTCACCAAATTAGAGCTCATTTGGGCAAAGTTGCCAATATAACTTTTGTAAACCCTAGAAATCAACATAAATGGATTTTCCAAGATTTAGTTATGCAAATCATCCCTTCTTGATGCACCACGTGGTGTAGTGTCATCATTTGGGGTTGTGGGCTTGTCCACTAAATTTGGGGTCACATGTAAAAAGTTGGTAATGTAGAGTTGTTCTAATTTGAATCTGAACAGAAATGATTTTTTGGTACTTTGATCAAGTTACCCTTCTCCAAAGCTTGTGCCATTTGGTCTAGATGCATAATTAGACCATTGTAGCATGTGCACCTAGTTTGAGAGCATTTGGACAAATTTGGCAATGTAAAGTTGCTCAAACTTCAAAATGGATAGAAATGGTTTTGAGGGGATTTGATGATGTTTTCTTGCTCCCCAAGGCATGAGGCTTGGCAAGATCATCAAATATGCCATACTTGACATGATAGAATTTCCCTGGAATTTTTAGGGAATATTTCCTATGTAAGTATTTCAAAAGCTTGAAATATCCAAAAAGGGTTTCTGAGGGATTTGCCCAATATATTGGACATGACCATGTGTTGAAACTCTTATATATGGACAATATATGTCATAACAGTCTCTCTGAATTTTGACAAATATTTTTGAAACAGTTAAATATTTTTTTTCCTATTAAAGACCATTTCTGGCCTAAAGAAAAAGCCTTTAAATAAAATAGGAAAATAACTTTTAAAATTATACTTTTGTGTTTTTTGGGTGTCCTATACCTAATAGGATTCAAACATACCTTTTGAAAGATTTTTATCACCCTAATTCAAGTACTTGCAGTGCAATTCTCTATTCAGGGGTTTTTGGAAAACTAATTTTTGAAAATACCTTTTGGCCAAAATATTTTTATAAGAATATACTATACTGCTCTATACACATGGTATGATCATTAGGCAGAAGTTTGGGGTAAGGAGATGAAGCATAGAAGGTGAGGCTATGTTGACTTTTAAAGAGCACTTGAAATCAGAGAGAGAAAAATTCAATTCCAAATAAAAGCCAAATGATGCAAAAAGTTTTTGTTGGTCAAAATTTCATGCTTTATTAATGCAATAACCATGTTACAAAATGGAGGGTGTGACAGATCAACAGACCAAAGATCTTTCGAGGAAGTGACATAGACCAGATGTTGACTTGCGGTCCACACGATCACCAGCATAGTCAGAGTCTGAATATCCAATGAGATCAAAAGCTGAGCCCTTGGGGTACCATAATCCAAGTGTTGGTGTGTGAGCTTGATATCGAAGAATATGTTTCACATCCTGATGGTGTGATTCCTTCGGTGTAGCTTGAAATCGGGCACACATGCAAACACTAAGCATTATATCTGGCCTAGATGCACATAAGTACAATAAAGAACCAATCATGGAGCGGTATACCTTATGATCGAAGTCAATACCATTTTCATCAGTGCACAGATGGCCATTTGTGGGCATAGGAATTTTGACGCCTTTGCAATCGTACATGCCGAATTTCCTCGGTACATCCTTGAGGTATTTCTCCTGAGATATGAATATGCCATTGCGTTGTTGACGAATTTGAAGACCTAAGAAGAATTTCAATTCTCCCATCATAGACATTTGATATTCTTCACTCATCATATAGGCAAATTCATCACTATAACGTTGGTCAGTACATCCAAAGATAATATCATCAACATATATTTGGCACACAAATAATTCACCATCATAAGGTTTAGTGAAAAGAGTAGGATCAAGTGAACCGGGTTTGAAGCCTTTCTTCATGAGGAATTCCTTCAAAGTATCATACCATGCCCGAGGGGCCTGCTTGAGGCCATAGAGGACCTTATTGAGTCTGAAGACTTTCTGAGGATTCTTTGGATCTTCAAAACCTGGGGGTTGAGCAACATATACTTATTCCTCAAGCTTACCATTGAGGAATGCACTTTTCACATCCATTTGATATAGAGTGATATTATGATGGTTAGCATAAGCAAGTAATATGCAAATAGCCTCAAGTCTAGCAACAGGTGCAAAAGTTTCATCAAAATCAATTACTTCAACCCGTGTGTAACCTTGAGCTACAAGTCGTGCCTTATTCCTCACCACAAGGCCATTTTCATCTTGCTTGTTGCGGTAGATCCACTTTGTGCCAATGATATTATGCTTGCGAGGATCTGGACGTTTGACTAGTCCCAGACGTGGTTGAGCTCGAATTGATGTAATTCTTCTTGCATGGCTTGAATCCACTCAGGCTCTAGAAATGCTTCATCTACGTTAGTGGGCTCTGTGATAGATACAAAATCAAAGTGCCCACAAAAGTTAGATAAATGTGAAGCTCTTGAGCGTGTGAGAGGACCTGGTATTTTGATGTCGCTGATGATTTTCTGAATCTGCACTTCTTTTGCAACGTGAGGATGAGCTGGTTGTCCTCGAGGAATTTGATCAGCATTTTCTTCAGGTGCATTAGCTCGACGTTCTTCACGTTCTGGAATGAATTCTTCAGCAGATTCTTCGGTCGGAATGACATCCTCAGTAGCCTTGAACTTGGTAGTTTCCTCAGGTGCTGGTTCATCTATCACAGTAGGTAGGTGCTCTCTTTGCGAGCCGTTAGTTATATCGAACCGCACATCAACAGTTTCAACAACCTTGTGAAGAACGTTGTTGAAGACTCTGTAGGTGTACGAGTCCTTTCCATAACCAAGCATAAACCCTTTGCATGCTTTTGGTGCAAATTGTGAGTTGTGGTGAGGATCTCTAATCTAGCATTTAGCACCGAAGAGTTTGAAATAACTCACATTGGGTTTCTTGTCAGTGAGGAGTTCATAGGCAGTCTTCTTGAAGAATTTGTGAAGATATACTCTGGTGATGATGTGGCACGCAGTATCAATTGCATCAATCCAGAAACGATGAGGCGTTTTGTATTCATCAAGCATAGTGCGAGCCATCTCAGCAAGAGTCCTGTTCTTGCGCTCCACGACGCCATTCTGCTGAGGAGTATAAGGAGCAGATAACTCATGAGTAATACCAAGTTCATCAAGATAGTCATCGAGACCAGAATTCTTGAACTCAGTTCCATTGTCACTTCTGATGTGCTTGATCTTCACACCAAAGTTGGTTGAAGCCCCTGAGGAAAATCGTTTGAAAACTTCTGCACTTCATGTTTGTAAGTAAAACTGTGTACCCATGTGTATCGAGAGTAATCATGAACAATAACAAAGGCATATTCAGATGTATCATTTGAAACTGTAGAATAATGGTTAGGACCGAAGAGATCCATGTGAAGCAATTCAAATGGTCGAGTAGTAATCATGATAGTCTTCGCTGGATGCTTGGCCTGGGTCATCTTTCCAGCTTCACAGGCACCGAATAAGTGATCCTTGAGGAATTTGACATTCTCAATTACAATAACGTGATTCTTCTTCGCAAGCGTGTGCAAATTCCTCATGCCTGCATGACCAAGTCATCGATGCCATAGCCAGCCTTCTGAAGCTTTTGCAAGTAGACACACAGCTGGTTGAGGTCCTATAAAGAAATCAACAATATACAAGTCTCCTCTCCTAAAGCATTCAAATACTTTGGAATTGTCAGATTCCATGACCACAACACAACGATACTTGCCGAAGACTACAACCATATCAAGAACGCAAAGCATTGAGACAGACATGAGGTTGTATCCTAAGGACTAGACAAGCATGACTTTGTGCATGTGTCGATCCTTTGAGATAGAAACCTTACCTAGACCCAATACCTGACTTTTGCCTTTGTCAGCGAAGATGATATGCTTCAGATGAGATGGTGATAAGGGATCATCCATCAAGAGATTCTTGTCACCAGTCATGTGATTTGTACATCCACTATCGAGGACCCACTCAGAGGCTTTGGGTTGATCATCCTGCAGATGAATTAGTGCAGCTTAAAAAATCATATACTTCATCAGTGAAGAATATGACATCAATTCATCAGATCAATTTCATCAAGCAATGCAACTGATAAAATAGTATGAGGACGTGAGAAATGAGAGTTCATTTCTTCATGATTAGCCTGCGTCCTTTCAGGCACTTTTCAAGTCTCCAGCAAATTCTTCAGACATTTGAGCACTTCTGGAGACCTGATCCTGCAGAAGAGATTAGTTCGTTTTCTTCACCACCCACATCTGAAGGGGTGGCAAAGAGTTCATTACTCTGCGAGCTCCATATGAGAAAGGTGGCATAGAAGCCAGCCCATTTCGTTTCACATAAGAGGAGTTAGGATACGCAGTTGCATAAGCAGAGAAATTCTTCGAGGACTCATGAACATAATGGTTAGAAGAATAATGCTCATATTCATAGCCCTTAGCTCTTCCCTGCAAAACGAAGTTGTTAGCACGATGATATTCATATGAGGACTTTGATCCTTTTGAGAAATTTGATCTGTATGAGGATTTGAATCCATCTGAAGATTTTGATCCATATGAAGAATTTGGTCTGGGGTTCCTATTCCTCACACGAGGTGTCATGAGGACATTCACTTGAAGATTTTCAAGGTGCCTCTTAGGGACCTAGATTTTCTTCATAGGGGGACCATTCCTACAGTTAGTTCCAACATATCTAGCAAATACTTCACCATTCTGATTTTTGAACAGTTTATAGTTGGAGTCAAATGACTCATCAGAAGAATGAGGAGATTCACATGTAAAGCCAGATAAATTGGATGGATCAACTGGAGGTCCTTTCGCAGCAGCCCATGAGGTTTTGGGGTACTGCTCAGGCTTCCAATATGAACCATCAGCATTAAGTTTCCTCTGAAAGGCAATACCCTCTTTCCTAGGGTTCCTGTTGAGGATTTACTTTTTAAGCACATCACCAAGAGTCTGATGCCCTTTGAGGCTTTTGTACATGCCTGTCATGTACAATTCCTTTAGTCCTGCATTATCAGTAATACTAGCCATGTCCTCATATAAGGAATTAGTGATAGCAGACACAGTTAAAGAATTTGTAGCATTATAAGCACTTGAACATTCAGGTGAAGAATTAGCAGTTTCACGTTCAATGCATTTCAAGCATGGAGGAATGAATTCTTCCTGAGAAGCGCTGATTTGTTGAGCAAGTAATGAATAGCGCTCCTTCTGAAGATCTTCATAACTCACTCTTAGCTTTTCAAGATCTTGCTTTCTTTGAATAAATTCATAAGAAAGCTTCTCATGATCAGACAAGAGAGTGTTATGATGACCTTGAAGGTTATCATACTTGGACTGAAGTCTCCGAAGATTTTCAGTCAAGATTTTAGATCGATCCATTTCTTCACCCAACATATCATCACTTTTATCTAGCATGTTTTGAACCTTATCAAGAGCCTTTTGTTGTTGCACAACAATCTTAGCAAGTTTAGAATCGCTGGGCTTAAGATTTTCATCAGATTCATTCTCACTACATTCAGAGGAGGCATATTTGAGTACCTTGGCACCCTTTGCCATTAAGCAATAGGTGGGAGCATAGTCATCATTGCCTTCATCAGCCTTCTTGGTGAAACCATTTTCTTCAGGGTGGAAGATAGACCTGCTGATGAATGCAATAGTGAGGGCTAGACTCGCCACACCAGACTCGGACTTCTCGGATTCCTCCTCTTCCTCATGATCCTCAGATTCAGCCTCAGAGTCCATTTCCTTGCCAATGAATGCCTGGGCTTTCTTGGAGCTTCTCTTCTTGTGAGATGAAGACTTTGAGGATTCTGATGATGAAGATTTTGACGATTTCTTATTCTTCTTTGCATCATCAGAACTGTAATCCTTGTATTTCTTCTTCTTAGATTCCTTTTCCCACTGAGGACAATCTTGAATGTAGTGACCAGGCTTCTTGCATTTCTGGCATAGCCTCTTATTGTAGTCACTGGATGAGGAATCATTTCTCCTTGAGAATTTTCCAAAGCGACCATGTCTTGAGAACCTTTGGAATTTCTTCACGGGCAGTGCTAGATCCTGGCTCGGTTCTTCAGGATCACGAAGGCTACTACCAGAATCTTCACCTTCAGATTCAGAGACGACCTTGGCCTTCAGGGCACGTGATCTGCCATAGCTCGGACCATAGAGATCTCTGTTTTCAGCATGCTGGAACTCATGAGTATTTAGCCTTTCGAGGATATAAGCGTGATCAAGTGACTTGTAATCACCACGCTCTTGTATCATCAGGGCCAGAGTATCAAACGAGGAATCAAGCGATATAAGCAATTTCTTCACCACTTCATGGTCAGTGATGTCAGTGGCACCAAGTGCTTGAAGCTCATTTGAGATGTCAGTGAGGTGATCGAAGGTTTGCTGAACATTTTCATTGTCAAGTCATTTGAAGGGGTCGAAGAGATTGCGAATAACATCAACTCGAGAGTCATGCTGTGTTGAGACTCCTTCATTGACTTTGGACAGCCTATCCCAGATAAGATTAGCAGTTTCCAAAGCACTCACTCTTCCACACTGTCCTTTGCTCAGATGGCCACAAATGACATTCTTCACTTGAGAGTCGAGTTGCTTGAATCTCTTCACATCAGCAGCATTCACAGAAGGTGAGACCGAGGGAACACCATTTTCCACCACATATGAGAGATCGTTATCAATTGCCTCAAGATGCATTCGCATCTTGTTCTTCTAGTAGGGGTAGTCCGTCCCATCGAAGGTAGGACACCCAGCTGAGACCTTGATCATACCTGCGGTCGACATAACTAAAACTCTAGGCGGTTAAACCAAAATCACATAGAACAAGGGAGTACCTTGCTCTGATACCAATTGAAAGTGCGTTATATCGATTAGAGGGGGTGAATAGGTGATTTTTATGAATTCTTCACTGAGAAATTTGTGGGTGAGGAAATTCCTTAGCGAAGAACTACTTGCAGCGGAATAAGTACTCAGAAGTAAACATATGAGAATACAATCATGGTCATCATGATGAAATGAAGACAAGCACAGAGTACAAAAAGCGTAAACACAGGATAACACAGATGAAGACAAACAGACTGAAGAAATTGAACGGAGGAAATTGAGAAAGTATTCAGTCACAGTCTTCAAACAGATATGAACAAGCACACAACACAGATATGAGGAAATGAAAGAGTTGAGGAAATAGAACCAGTAAGCTTTCTGAAGACAATGATTTGTTAGACCAGTTCCAACTGCTATCTCAGTTGTACATCTGGTTAGGGCGGCTAGGTATTTAAACCTGAGGACACACAGTCCCGGACACCTAGTCCTGGACACACAGTCCAAGACACGAAGTCCTCCCCGTATTCCCCTTGAGCTAAGGTCACACAGACCTCGCCCAATCACTCGTGGTAAGTCTTCACAGGTGACTTCCGAACCTTCACAAACTCGGTCACTTGGCGATCCACAATTCCTCTTGGATGCTCTAGACCATGACGCCTAAAAGTCTGGAAGAAGCACAGTCTTCAAAGGTAACAAGCGTCAGATCCACTCAGGATCAATCTCGTCAGTGATGCTCAATCACTTTTGGGTTTGTAGGTGTTTTGGTTTGGTTTGGGTTTTTCCTCACTTGATGATTTTCGTTCAAAGTCCTCGGAGCATGGGTTGCTCTTATGACAAGTGTCAGTTTCTCTCGGAGCATCCAACTAGTTAGTGGTTGTAGGGGGCGGCTATTTATAGCCTAGGGAGCAGCACGACATGATAAGACATAAATGCCCTTAATGATATGACCGTTGGGTAGGTAGATATTTTGGGACAGCTGGCGCGTAGCACAACAACGGTCGGAAATTTGAGTATCAAATTCCTCAGGGCTATCATGTTCCTCAACTATAGGAAATCCGCACTGGCGAATTCCTAACTCCTTAGTTAGAACAAATTCCTCAGAGACCAGAAGAACTTCGTCTCTGTCACTGAAGAATATGACTGATCTATTTGAGATTTCCAATGGCTTCACTCGAAGGGTTTGGTAGGTGTAGGATTTTGAGCTGAGCATCAAATGGAAATTTTTCCTTAGTATTTCCTCGACCCCCTTTAATAGTCCCTTGTTTCCTATGACTCAAGAAAGAGAAAATGAAACTATGAAAACAAAAGTCTTCACGCTTCATGTTCCTCAAAAGAATACCAAGTCTTCAAGGTCACACCGATTTCTTCACTTTCAAAGTCTTCAGAAAGTCTTCAGTCAAAGAACTTCATTTTTAGGGGTCGACTTTCTCTGTAAATATCAAACTCCTCATAGACTTATAGACCTGTGTACACTCATAAACACATTAGTCCCTTAACCTATAAGTCTTCAATACACCAAAATCACTAAGGGGCACTAGATGCACTTACACAAGACCACTAGTTTCAAGAAAAAGGGAAAAGGAAAGAAGGGGAACTTCAAGAAGAATAGCAAGACAGTTGCTACTCCCACGAAGAAACCCAAGTCTGGAGCCAAGCCTGAAACTGAGTACTTCTACTGCAAAGGGACTGGACACTGGAAGCGGAACTGCCCAAAGTATTTGGCGGATAAGAAGGATGGCAAAGTGAACAATGGTATATTTGATATACATGTTATTCATGTGTACCTTACTAATGCTCGAAGTAGCACCTGGGTATTTGATACTGGTTCGGTTGCTAATATTTGTAACTCGAAATAGGGGCTACGGATTAAATGAAGATTAGCTAAGGGCGAGGTGACAATGCGCGTGGGAAATGGTTCCAAAGTCGATGTGATCGCCGTCAGCACGCTACATCTACATCTACCTTCGGGGTTAGTTTTAGACCTGAATATTTGTTATTTGGTGCTAGCGTTAAGCATGAACATTATATCTGGATATTTTTTATTGCGAGATGGTTATTCATTTAAATCTGAGAATAATGGTTGTTCTATTTATATGAGTAATATCTTTTATGGTCATGCACCCTTGAAGAGTGGTCTATTCTTGTTAGATCTCGATCGTAGTGATACACATATTCATAATTGAAGCCAAAAGATGAAAAGTTGATAGTGATAGTGCAACTTATGTGTGGCACTGCCGTTAGGTCATATTGGTGTAAGGCGCATGAAGAAACTCCATGCTGATGGACTTTTGGAATCACTTGATTATGAATCATTTGGTGCTTGCGAACCATGCCTTATGGGCAAGATGACTAAGACTCTGTTCTCCGGAACAATCGAGTAATGAGGCTCGCGGTGGGTATTGTTATTATCTGACCTTCATCGATGATTTGAGTAGATATGGATATATCTACTTGATGAAACACAAGTCTAAAACATTTGAAAAGTTCAAAGAATTTCAGAGTGAATTAGAGAATCATCGTAACAAGAAAATAAAGTTTCTACGATCTGATCGTGGAGGGGAATATTTGAGTTATGAGTTTGGTCTTCTTTTGAAACAATGCGGAATAGTTTCACAACTCATGCCACCCGGAACACCACAACGTAATGGTGTGTCTGAATGTCGTAACCGTACTTAGATATGGTGCGATCTATGATGTCTCTTCCAATTTACCTCTATTGTATAGGGGTTATGCTTTAGAGACAGCTGCATTCATGATAAATAGGGCACCATCTAAATCCGTTGAGACGACGCCTTATAAACTGTGTTTTGGCAAGAAACCAAAGTTGTCCTTTCTTAAAGTTTGGGGCTGCGATGCTTATGTGAAAAAGCTTCAACTTGATAAGCTCGAACCTAAGTCGAAGAAATGTGTCTTCATAGGATACCCAAAGGAGACTGTTGGGTACACCTTCTATCACATATCCAAAGGCAAGATATTCATTGCTAAGAATGGATCCTTTCTAGAGAAGGAGTTTCTCTTAAAAGAAGTGAGTGGGAGGAAAGTAGAACTTCATGAGGTAATTGTACATTCTCCCGAATTGGAAAGTAGCACATCACAGAAACTAGTTCTAGTCATTCCTACACCAGTTAGCGAGGAAGCTAATGATGATGATCATGAAACTTCGGATCAAGTTACTACTGAACCTCGTAGGTCAACCATAGTACGTTCCGCACCAGAGTGGTACGGCAACCCAGTTTTGGAAGTCATGTTACTAGACCATGATGAACCTGCGAACTATGAGGAAGCGATGATGAACCCAGATTCCGCAAAATGGCTTGAGGCCATGAAATCTGAGATGGGATCCATGTATGAAAACAAAGCGTGGACTTTGGTTGACTTGACCGATGATCGACAAGCCATTGAAAATAAATGGATCTTCAAGAGGAAGACCGACGCCGACGGTAATGTTACTGTCTACAAAGCTTGACTTGTTGCGAAAGGTTTTCGACAAGTTCAAGGAGTTGACTATGATGAGACTTTCTCACCCGTAGCGATGCTTAAGTCTATCCGAATGATGTTAGCAATTTCCACATTTTATGATTATGAAATCTGGCAAATGGATGTCAAAACTGCATTCCTTAATGGGTACCTCAAAGAGGAGTTGTATATGATGCAACCAGAAGGTTTTATTGATCCTAAAGGTGCTAACAAAGTGTGCAAGCTCCAGCGATCCATATATGGACTGGTGCAAGCATCTCGGAATTGGAATATATGTTTTGATGAGGTGATCAAATCATATGGTTTTATACAGACTTTTGGAGAAGCCTGTATTTACAAGAAAGTGATTGGGAGCTCTATAGCATTTCTGATATTATATGTAAATGACATATTGTTTATTGGAAATGATATAGAATTTCTGGATGGCATAAAAGGATACTTGAATAAGAATTTTTCAATGAAATACCTCGGTGAAGCTGCTTATATATTGGGCATCAAGATCTATAGAGATAGATCAAGACACTTAATAGGACTTTCACAAAGCACATACCTTGTTAAAGTTATGAAGAAGTTCAAAATGGATCATTCGAAGAAAGGGTTCTTGCATGTGTTACAAGGTGTGAAGTTGAGTAAGACTCAATGCCCGACCACTATAGAAGATAGAGAGAAAATGAAAGTAATTCCCTATGCCTCAGCCATAGGATCTATCATGTATGCAATGTTGTGTACCAGACCTGATGTGTGCCTTGTTATATGTTTAGCAGGGAGGTACAAAAGAAATCCAGGAGTGGATCACTAGACAGCGGTCGAGAACATCCTGAAGTACCTGAAAAGGACAAAGGATATGTTTCTCATTTATGGAGGTGACAAAGAGCTTGTCGTAAACGGTTACGTCGATTCAAGCTTTGACACTGATCCGGATGACTCTAAGTCACAAACCAGATATGTATTTTGTTGAACGGTGGAGCTGATAGTTGGTGCAGTTCCAAGCAGAGCGTCGTGGCGAGATCTACATGTGCAGCAGAGTACATAACTACTTCGGAAGCATCAAATGAAGGAGTCAGGTTGAAGGAGTTCATATCCGATCTAGGTGTAATACCTAGTGCATCGGGTCCAATGAAAATCTTTTGTAACAACACTGGAGCAATAGCCTTGGCGAAGGAATCCAGGTTTCACAAGAGAACCAAGCACATCAAGAGACGCTTCAATTCCATCCACGGTCAAGTCAAGGAGGGAGACATAGAAATTTGCAAGATACATACGGATCTGAATGTCATAGACCCGTTGACTAAGCATCTTCCACGAGCAAAACATGATCAACACCAAGACTCCATGGGTGTTAGAATCATTACTATGTAATCTAGATTATTGACTCTAGTTCAAGTGGGAGACTGAAGGAAATATGCCCTAGAGACAATAATAAAGTTGTTGTTATTATTTCCTTATATCACGATAAATGTTTATTATTCATGCTAGAATTGTATTAACCAGAAACTTAGTACATGCGTGAATACATAGACACAAGAGAGTGTCCCTAGTATGCCTCTACTAGAATAGCCCATTGATCAAATATGGTTATGTTTCCTAGCCATAGACATGAGTTGTCATTTGATCAACGGGATCACATCATTAGGAGAATGATGTGATGGACAAGACCCGTCTGTTAGATTAGCAACTTGATCGTTTAGTTTTACTGCTATTGCTCTCTTCATCACTTATACAAGTTCCTATGACTATGAGATTATGCAACTCCCGGATACCGGAGGAACACGTTGTGTGCTATCAAACATCACAACGTAACTGGGTGATTATAAAGATGCTCTATAGGTGTCTCTGAAGGTGTTTGTGTTGTTCGCATAGATCGAGAATAGGATTTGTCACTCCGAATGTCGGAGAGGTATCTCTGGGCCCTCTTGATAATACACTTCATAATAAGTCTTGCAAGCAATAGACTAATGAGTTAGTCACAAGATGATGTATTACGGAACGAGTAAAGAGACTTGCCGGTAACGAGATTGAACTAGGTATGATGATACCAACGGTCAAATCTCGGGTAAGTAATATACTGATGATAAAGGGAACAATATATGTTGTTATGCGGTTTGACCGATAAAGATCTTTGTAGAATATGTAGGAACCAATATGAGCATCTAGGTTCCGCTATTGGTTATCGACCCGATATGAGTCTCGGTCATGTCTACATAGTTCTCGAACCCGTAGGGTCCGCACGCTTAACGTTCGATGATGATCGGTATTATGAGTTTATGAGTTTTGATGTACCGAAGGGAGTTCGGAGTCCCGGATATGATCACAGACATGACGAGGAGTCTCGGAATGTCCGAGACATAAAGATTAATATATTGGAAGGCTATATTCGGACACCGGAAGTGTTCCGGGTGATTTCGGAGAAAACCGGAGTGCCGGAGGGGTTATCGGAACCCCCCCGGGGGGGAGTATTGGGCCATAGTGGGCCATGAGGGAAAGTGAGAGGCAGCCCACTAGGGATGGCCGCGCCCCCTCAAGGGAATCCTACTTGGACTTGGAGTGGGGGGAAGGCGCCCCTCTCCTTCCTTCTCCCATTCTTCTTCCTTTCCAACTCCTAGTAGGAATAGGAAAGGGGATTCCTACTCCTACTAGGAGTAGGAAAACTCCCTCTATGGCGCGCCCCTAGGGCCGGCTGCCCCCCCTTGCTCCTTTATATACAGGGGCAAGGGGCACCCTAGAACACACAAACAACATTCTTTTAGCCGCGTGCAGTGCCCCCCTCCATAGAAACACACATCGGTCATATCGTTGCAGTGCTTAGGCAAAGCCCTGCATCGGTAGCTTCATCATCTCTGTCACCACGCCGTCGTGCTTCTGAAACTCTCCCATGAAGCTCAACTGGATCAAGAGCTCGTGCGACGTCATTGAGCTGAATGTGTGCTGAACGCGGAGGTGCGGTACGTTCGATGCTTGGATCGGTTGGATCGCGAAGACGTTCCAATACATCAACCGCGTTACTAGACGCTTCCACTTTCGGTCTACGAGGGTACGTAGACACACTCTCCCCTCTCATTGCTATGCTTCTAGTAGATAGATCATGCGTGTTCATAGGAACTTTTTGAAATACTACGTTCCCCAACATCACAAACATCTTCTTATATTGAACTGTTCCTGTTCTCTTGTCTCAACACAAATAGTTCATTTGAGTGAACCGCATGCCGTATAACGCACACAGCTTGATCTGCCTGAGCGTTTCTTTTGTGTTGCTATCACAACCCTAGAATATTGTTTGTAATTAGGTGCACTTGAGTGCATCATGCATCATGTTTAATTTCAATAGAATATGAATTGGGGATGTTGAAACCCTAGCACCAAATGAATTCCACTAGGTTCAAATTCAAATTATTTCAATGAACCCAAAATGCCTTTCAGAAATGTTCATCATTTTTGAAATGGTCTAGAATCTCTGCCAAAAATGGTGCACACTTCTCTAGGACACTCTGGTTTTTTGAATTAAATCATAAGTATTTGAATTTGGACATTTAAATTCTATAATATACTTTAAATGTCCAAGTAATCTTGAAAGCATTTGAGGGCTGTTGAAATATTTTCAAAAGTGCCCACAATTATTTTCAGGATTTTACAAAATGAATTAGTATTTTTACTAATTCAAAGCAGAGCAGAAATAAATAGAAAAGGAAAAATAGAAGAGAGAGAGAGAGAGAGAGAGACTCACGAGGCTTACCTGTAGCAGCAGCCCAGCCTGCCCAGCACTGTAGCGGGCCCAGCCTAGCCGCCGCACCGTCTTCAACCTCCTGCCAGTAGGCAGGAGGGCGTGTGGTCGCCGCGCGTGTGCACGTGCCGGCCACCTCCTGCCTGCTTAGCTGCCCTCCCCGATGCCCTGGAGGCTCTGGATGTCGAATCGCATCCCCCCGACCCTCTCACTCTCCCTCGCGGCCCTCCTCTCCTCTGCTCCCTCTCTCTCGCCTGGGCCGAACGCGTCGTCGCCACCGTCCAAAGCCACCGCGGCCACAACCACCTCCTCGCCTCTCCGAGCTATCCCCGAGGTTCACCGCAATGCCCTCTTCCTCATTGCGGAGTCACATGACGCCAGAGCCCCGACGCATCGTCCCCGACCCCTTCATCCTCCTACGGCCTCGGAGATCGCTGGCGACCGTCCGCCCGATCCGACGCGTCCCCGAGCCCGCCGAGCATCTCGTCCGCCTTCCTGCGAGCTCCTCTTCGTTCTCCCCCTCTCCCCTCATCGATTGCGCCATGTAGACACTGTTTTCACCGGAGCCAAGAGGTGCTCACTGCCGGCCATGTTGACGCCGTCGTTTTAGCCACTATCGCTCGTGTTCGAGCATCCCATCGTGCTCAGCATGCCTCCAGAAGCCTATACACACCAATACCTCTCCCTCTCGTGCATCGCAGCGCCGATTCCATCATTGCCCGTACTCCGGCCGCCGCCGCGAGCTCCTGCGCCCCCGAGGCCACCCACCTGCTTCCCTGGATGGGGGCGAGCACGGGCTACACCCAGGTGGTCTCCACGCGTCTAGCCGCCACCTGTAGCTCAAGTCCGGCGAGTTGTCGCCGCGGATTTGGTCGCCGCCGGCCAAACTCCGGCGACTACCGACGTGGCACCGTCATTAGTGCTAACCCCTGCCACTAAACACCCCTAATAGCCACTGACAGTAGGCCCAGTCCCTGGTCAAACCCCAGTGAGCATAGGGTTTGACCGGGATTAGTGCCTGTGTCACTGATGTGTGGACCCCACATGTCAGGTTTGACCCTGGCAGCCCAGTTGACCCGCTGACATCACTATGACGTAATGCTGATGCAATAACGCATTTTCTGGATTTAGATTGTTTTAAATAACCAGGAAATTCCAGAAATTGTTATAAACTTCAGAAAATCATAGAAAATCAACCGTAACTCCAAATGAAATAATTTATATATGAAAAATTATCAGAAAAATATGAAGAATATGTTTATGGCGTTTTCATGCATGTTTGAACAAGATAAACCTGCTGATCAGGTCAAATCACTTAAATGACATTTAAATAAGCACATGTGGAGTTTTAATTTGAACCTTGGGTTCAAACCACCTTCATTTAAATCATTGCTAGCTGCATTAGCTCAAATCACAGCATATTGCCATGTCATATTCATGCATCATATTGCTGTATTGCATTTATTGTGTGCTTTCCCTATTTGCGGGCGCTGTCCCCTCTCAGTGGACGTAGCTCCGACGATGAGTTCGATGACACCGATGAAGAGTTATACTATCTACAGTAGTGGCAGGCAAGCAGAACCCCCTTGTTCATTCCGATACAATCCCACTCTCTTCCTCTTGCTCTGTTTTACTGCATTAGGACAACCGCGATTCAAATGTAACATGTTGCGGTAGTTGAACCCCTTTCCTCTGCATGACCTGTCATTGCCACGGTAAATAGATGAAACCCACTAGCATGAGTAGGAGTTGTGTGAGCCCTAATGTGCCTACTCATTCATGCTTTTTTTTCATGCCTGCTACTGCTTAGAGTTGAGTCAGGCTGATTCCTCGGGGATGAATCGGAATGTGGTGAACATGTCTTACCGTTGAGAGCTAAGTGAGTGAACACGATTTGGTAAAGGTAGTGGTGAGAGGCCATGTAGGAGTACATGGTGGGTTGTCTCATTGAAGCCGTCCTCAGGAACTGAGTTCTGTGTTTGTGATCCATGAATAGCTACTACTACACGTTGGGCCCTGAAATATGACCCCGCTCGACTTATTATCCCCCTTGTCCTCTATCCAGGAATTGCAAGTAGTTTCTGGTGTTTGTAGTATGCTGGAGGCTATGTGCAACGCTGACCCGAGGGGTGGGCTGTGATGCGGTAGGCACGTGGCACGTTGTACCGGGAGGCTCGTTTGGTGCCTCGGGAACCCTGCACACATCGTTCGGGGCCGTAAGTGGAAACCTCGGCCGGACTCCCTTCGGATGGAACCTGAATAGGCGATAAACCTAGACTAGGTAGTTGTGTGGTTAGTCAGGTCCTGGTCTACACCCAAGTCGGCTATCACTTGAAGTGTGTCGAGCACATGTCTTGTGCAGACACTAAGTGGTGGAAACATGTGTGAAGAAGTACACCGCTGCAGGGTTACAATTAATCTATTCGAATAGCCGCGTCCGCGGTAAAGGACTTCTGGGTTGCCTATACAGTTCATAGACAGGTGAAAGTGGATACTCTAAAATGCACAGGATAAGCGTGAGTGCTATGGATGGCCTTCTCGTAGGGAGACGGAAGCGGATCCATAGTGGTGTATTGATTGGTGACTATGTGGACTCGTGTGCGCCACCTCAAAAGAGTTACCAGCAGTCGTAGTACAGGATAGCCACTAAGTCAAAGCAGGCTTGCTGCAGTTAAACCCCACAACCCCATTTGTTGATAATGATGCATATGTAGTTAGTTCTGATGTAAACCTTGCTGAGTACCTTTGTACTCATGTTTGCTTAATTTATGTTTTGCAGAGAGACTTCAATCTCACTAGTGGTTCCGCGTGGACTTCGACGTTTAGCTTGTTACCTCAGCTACGATCTTGTACCCTTGGGAGGGTCTTGCAGATAGTCAGGCTTCTTGGCCTTTTTCATTTGTAGTTGTTTGTACTCAGACAAGTTAAGCTTCCTCATGTGCTTGTTGCTTGTATGCTTTGTACGTTGGGTCATGAGACCCATGATTGTAATACGTGGCTCCTCGAAGCCTAATGAATAAATACTTTGAGTTGTAGAGTTTTGTTGTGATGCCATGTTGTATTTGCACATATCGAGCATATTGTGTCTATGATTTGAAATGCTTGGTATGTGTGGGATCCGACACCTAGTTGTTTACCCTTGGTAGCCTATCTTATAGGGAAATGCCTCCTAGTGCTTCCAATGAGCCTTGGTAGCTTGCTACTGCTCCGGAACACATGGATTGACCGACACGTACCCTTGGTTTCTCCTGTGTCTGTCCCCTATGGGGAAATGTCACGTGGTGTATACCGGAGTCCTGTTAGCTTGCTACAGCCCGGCAACACTCGCTGCAGACCGACACGTGCATTGTTGGGTCATGTATGCATGTCCCTGTAATTTAGCGCCACTTTTGGTTTATAACTATTCATGTAGGCCCGGGTTCTCTGTCATATGGATGCTAGAGACACTATCATATACGTGAGCCAAAATGCGCAAACGGTCCCGGGCTAGGTAAGGTGGCACCCGTTGGGATACCATGCGTGAGGCCGCAAAGTGATATGATGTGTTACATGATAGACCGGTGTGACTTAGGATCGGGGTCCTGACAGCTGCCTGATCACAAACAGTTCATGCGACTAAACCGTATGCTCTACATCACACACGCCTTCATCTGGCAGCCCGTTTCTATAGCGACCAGACCTCAAACAGTCTGATCTCCATGCATCAGTGTCATCCCTGGATCAGTAATGCTGACACGCATGGTACTCGAAGGATTTATAACAGAGTAGCAATCACACACTTATTACATTGATAGTCCAACGATGAATACAAAAAATCATGACTGAAGGCCATCTAACACGATAACAGCGGAAGGCTTGGAAGATAAGTGAGTCCATCAACTCCAGCGGCATCATTGAGTATAGAACCACGACCTAAAAGGGGCATCTTACTCGTCGTCTGAAATGTCTGCAACATGAAACGTTGCAGCCCGAAAACGGGTCAGCACATGGAATATCCTGGCAAGGTAACACAAGAGATGCAATGAAAGTAAGGCTATACTATATGCAATATGGCTGGTGGAAAGCTCTATGGTTAAGTTTTTGCGTAAAGCCAATTTTTCCCTACTTCAAAGGAATGTATTTTAATTAACTATTATGGTAGTTGAAACATCGTTGAGAAGATAGACATCCTCTCAACCCCAATTAAAAGTAATCATTAAACCCAACAAAATTAAATTAAAGTAACATGTTGAGATGCACATGAAAATCCAAGTACCAGATACTCAAGATGTCCATAACCGGGGACACGGCTAATCATGATCAGTTTGTACACTCTGCAGAGGTTTGTGCACTTTTCCCACAAGACTCGATCGCCTCCGCTTGGTTTCTCGCACTACATGGTGTTTGAGAAACGGATGACCGAGACATAGTCTTTCAGAAGCGCTAGCACCATACGATCGGGCGGACCGTACCAACCTACATCCCCTACATCTGCTAGTCCACCACTGTAAGAGTTCGCACAACTTACTCATACTATGCTAGAGCCCATAATAACATGGTGGTTGCACACGGAAGTTTCTAGTATGAATAATCTCATGATCCCTTTGAGCCTGGGTGGCGGTCCAAAAGAAAAACAGGCAATCCTGGAATACCCAGGTGCCTCAATCCACCCAGATGTGTATTAAAGTTGCCACCTTAAGTTGAACCATTAATTAACAACTCACATCTGTCATGGATTTCACTCACCCAATCCACGTCTATTAGCATAGCATGTCCTAGCAGCAAAAGTAGAAGTAACTCCCAGGGGTTTGAATGTAATGCAGGTAATAGGTACTACCTCAATCTACTTCCCAATCCCACAAGTTAATTAATCCTATTCATGCAATGTGTGAGGGGTTTGACTAATGCAATGAAAACTGGGTAATTGGAAAGCATGATCAAAGTGTTACTTGCCTTGCTGATGATCCGCAAAACCTAGAGACTCAAAGTAGCAAGCGGCGCACTCCGGGTACTCTATCGCAATCAAACAACAAGCATACAATAAGTACTGAACTAATGCACGGGTAAAACTCAAATAAGAGATCTAACCATAAAGTTCAACTTAAGAACTCCGGTTTGCAAAAAGAATCAACTCGAAAGAAGCAACGAAACTCAAACTGCAAAAGAAACGAGCTCCGAATTACTAGTTGGCCTAAAGTCAAATTTTATAGTATCCAAAACTTTGTTCAAGTTGGTTAAACGTAAAGAGGGTTTCGAGACGAAGATCTGGGATTTTGAATCACCTGATTCCGTCTCTCGAGCGAAAAGAAAAACGCGAAACAAGATCAGGGCAGAAATCGCGATCGGAAAAATCGCGGATAAAATACCCCGAAAAAGAAAAACGACGAACAGGCTAACGAACGAACGTTCACTGTCTGCGATTAACTAACGAAAACCGTTCGTTAAAACGAACGTACGGACGAACGTCCGCTATTTAACTAAACCGACGAAAAAACCGATCTAAACCAAAAAAAACCAGATCCAGGGTTTCCTTTTTTTATAAAACCGATCTGATCCTTTAAAGAAAAAGAAAAAAAAAACGAGGCGGCTACCTCGAGTCCGGCGGCGGCGGTTCCGGCGAGAGGCGGCGGCGGCGGGTCCGGCGAGGGGCGGCGGCGGCGGCGTCGGCGGCGGCGGCGGGGTCCGGCGAGGGCGGGGCGGCGGACGGCGGCGGTGGTGGCGGCTAGGTTTTTCGCGCAGGGCGGGCTGCTCTGTCGGGCCAGCCTGGCGCTATATAAAGCCCATTGTCCCGGACCGGTATGATGCTAAGTCGGTTTCCGTTTTTTTAAATAGATTCCCGGCACAATAAAACTAACGAAATAAATATCAAACGGGCTCCAAAAATCCCGAAATAAATTTTCGCCGTCCTCTAATAATATTTAGGACAAGGTGAACATTTTTCCCGGACCTAAATGCAATTTGAAAAAACGCGTATTTTTCCTATGCAAATAAATCCGAAAATAAATCCAGAAAAATACCAAAAGTGATTTTAATATTTTTCCTCCAATATTTCTATTATTTTGGAGAAGTCATATTATCTCCGCTCATTTATTTTATTTAGAAATATTTTTAGGAGAGAAAAATAATTAGAATCACACTGTCCTCGTACCGGTATTCGAGCGAACTCAAATACGAAAACGGTAAAATCCCCAACTCTCTCCGTAGGTCCTTGAGTTGCTTAGAATTTCGAGGAACTCCACGAACAAGAATGCAAAAATATGCAAATGCAATTATGATCTATGTATAACATTCCAAATTGAAAATTTGGGATGTTACAAACCTACCCCTTAGAATGAATCTCGCCCTCGAGATTCGGCTTGGCTAGAGAATAGGTGTGGGTGGTCCTTGCGTAGATCATCTTCTCGCTCCCAGGTGGATTCTTCCTCGGTGTGATGACTCCACTAAACTTTGCAAAACTTGATAACCTTGCTACGGGTAACTCTACTCGAAAATTCGAGAATCTTAACGGGCTTCTCCTTGTAGGTCAGGTCACTGTCCAATTGAATTGCTACCAGGGGTACTGTGTCTCTAAGTGGTATATCGGCCATCTCCGCGTGGCACTTCTTCAGTTGCGAAACGTGAAACACGTCGTGCACTCCTAACAATCCTTCGGGCAACTCCAACTTATAGGCAACCTCTCCCATGCGTTCCAAAACACGGTAAGGTCCAACAAATCTCGGGGCTAACTTCCCTTTAACTCCGAAACGTTTAACTCCTCGCAGAGGCGATACCCCCAAGTACGCTCTGTCTCCGATCACATAGTATATCTCCTTGCGCTTCGAGTCGGCGTAACTCTTCTGTCTGGACTGAGCTACCTTCAGTCTATCTCGAATTAACTTCACTTTCTCCTTAGACTCTTTGATTAAGTCTGGTCAAAACAACTGTTGGTCTCCAACTTCGTCCCATGACAACGGTGTTCGGCATCTCCTTCCATATAATGCCTCGAACGACGCCATCTTTAAACTGGCCTGGTAACTATTGTTGTATGAGAACTCCGCGTAAGGCAAGTTGTCATCCCAACTAGATCCATAATCTAATGCACACGCTCTCAACATATCCTCCAGAATCTGATTGACTCTCTCCGTCTGTCCATCTGTCTGCGGATGAAACGCTGTGCTAAACTCTAGTCTGGTTCCCAAGGTTTCATGTAACTGATTCCAGAACTTTGAGGTAAACTGGGTTCCTCTATCAGATACAATACTCCTCGGAACTCCATGCAGACATACAATTCTGGTCATGTATATCTTAGCCAACTTTGCACTGGTATATGTGGTTTTCACCGGGATAAAGTGGGCTACCTTCATCAATCGGTCTACTACTACCCAGATTGAATCATACCCTGCCTTGGTCCTGGGCAATCCGGTGATAAAATCCATACCAAGCTTCTCCCACTTCCATTCGGGAATTGACATAGGTTGTAGCAATCCTGCTGGCTTCTGATGTTCTGCCTTTACTTTCTGACACACATCACAAACTGCTACATACTCCGCAATATCCTTCTTCATACCGGTCCACTAGAAATTATCCTTCAAATCCAAATACATCTTAGTGTTTCCTGGGTGAATAGAGTATGGTGAATCATTGGCCTCCTGTAAAATCAACTTCCTAATTTCCGGGTCATTGGGCACATAGATTCGATCCTCAAACAATAAGGTGTCGTACTCATCCTCACGAAAACCTTTAGCTTTTCCTTCACTCATCCTCTCCTTTATAGCGACAATCTCCTTGTCAGCTTTCTGAGCTTCTCTGATTTTATCCATCAAGGTAGACTGGATTTCTAGTGTTGCTACATAGCCTCTCGGAACTATCTCCAAACGTAGTTCTCGTAGGTCCTCGGCTAACTCCTTTGGAAACTCCTCCATCATTAGGGTATTGACATGGCTCTTACGGCTTAGCGCATCAGCTACTACGTTAGCCTTCCCAGGGTGATAATGCAATCTCATGTCATAATCCTTAATGAGTTCCAGCCATCTCCTTTGCCTAAGATTCAACTCTTTCTGAGTGAATATATACTTCAAACTCTTATGGTCCGTATATACTTCACAATGGTTTCCTATGAGAAAATGTCTCCACGTCTTCAACGCATGCACTACGGCTGCTAACTCCAAATCGTGGGTGGCATAGTTCATCTCATGAGGTTTTAGTTGTCGTGAAGCATACGAAACAACTCTTCCTTCCTGCATAAGAACTGCTCCAAGTCCTCGCGTCGCAGTACACCTCATAATCCTTATGTTGATCTGGCAGGATCAACACAGGGGATGATACCAACCTTTTCTTCAACTCCTGGAAACTAGTCTCACATTCTTCGGTCCAACTGAACTTGGTTTCCTTCTTCAACAACTCCGTCATTGGCTTTGCAATCTTCGAGAAATTCTCGATAAATCTTCGGTAGTATCATGCGAGTCCAAGAAAACTCCGGATCTCTCCAACGGTCGTCGGTGCTTCCCAATTGGTCACAGTCTCCACCTTGGCGGGATCTACTGCTATTCCTTCTCCGGATATAACATGTCTGAGGAATCCGACTTCCTTTAACCAAAACTCACATTTGCTAAACTTGGCATACAGTTGATGCTCTCTGAGCTTCTCTAATACCAAACGCAAATGTTCTTCATGCTCCTCTTCATCCTTCGAGAAGATCAAAATATCATCTATGAACACTACGACGAACTTATCCAAATACTCCATAAACATTTTGTTCATCAGGTTCATAAAGTAAGCCGGTGCGTTTGTCAGACCAAACGACATAACGGTATACTCATACAACCCATACCTAGTGGTAAAGGCCGTCTTAGGGATATCTTGCTCTCAAATCTTCAATTGATGGTACCCTGATCGCAGATCGATCTTAGAAAAGACTTTAGCTCCTTGCAATCTATCGAACAGATCATTGATCATTGGCAATGGGTACTTGTTCTTGATCGTTACTTCATTCAATCCTCGGTAATCAACAACCATTCTTAACGATCCATCCTTCTTCTCCACTAGAAGTACTGACGAACCCCAAGGCGAAGAACTTGGGCGTATAAGTCCTTTATCCAGTAACTCCTTAATCTGCTTCTTAATTTCCTCCAAATCCTTTGCGGGCATCCTATAGGGTCTCTTAGAAATTGGCCCGGTGCCTGGCAAAAGTTCAATCAAAAACTCTATGTCTCTATCCGGTAGCATGCGAGGTAATTCCTCTGGGAACACATCCGGAAAATCCTTCACTACAGGCACTTCCTCCTGAACAACTCCTGACAGGGAATTTAATCTACTCCTCTTTGACTCATGCCGGGATACATACTTGATCCTTCTTCCTTCCGGCGTAGTAAGCAAAATTGTCTTACTGGCACATTCAATATTCCCTTCATACTTAGATAACCAATCCATTCCTAATATCACATCCAGTCCTTGATATTTCAATACTATTAGGTCCGAAGGGAATATGTAATTACCAATCCTTAAGGGCGATTGATCACACCATGACTTGGCCATATACTCTGCTCCTGGCAAGGTTACTAACATGGGCGATCTAAGGGCTTGGGTCGGCAGTTTATACTTATCCACGAATCCCCTTGAAATGTATGAATGCGATGCGCCAGTATCGAAAAGAACGAGTGCAGTAAAGGACTTAACTAAGAACTTACCTATGACTGCATCTGGTTGCTCTTCTACTTCTTCCACAGTCACGTGGTTCACTTGTCCTTTGTTGAACGGGTTGGGCTTCTTCCCGGCGCTTCCATTGCCGTTCCCATTCTTAACTTCTGGGCATTCATTAGCATAATGTCCAGTCTTCCCGCACTTGTAACAAGTGACATGGCTAAAATCCCTCTTGGTGGGTGTGGACGGTGCAGGGCGGTTCTGGTTTCCATTGGCTCCATTTCCACTCCCATTACCATTGCCATTCTTGGTGCCATTGTGGTTGTGTGAGCTACTTCCTCCATGGGTATGCTGAAACTGTCCTACTGCTTTAGGGGTAAAGCGAGGCTTCTGCTGAGCTCCAGAATTATACTTCCCTTGCCCATACTTCCTCTTGCGACTCTCAATCTGTTGATGCTTCCTTTCAATCATCAGGGCTCGGTCTACCAACTCCTGATAGTTATTGAAAGTTGCCACCATCAGCTGTACACTCATGTCATCATTTAGCCCTTCCATAAATCTCTCCTACTTCTTGGCATCTGTAGCCACATCATCTGGGGCATAACGAGATAGGGTACTAAACTCATCCACGTACTGAGCTACAGTACGATTTCCTTGGCGCAAGTTGCAAAACTCCTGCTTCTTCATACTCATGGCTCCAGTTGAGACATGGGCGGTACGAAAAGCTTGCTGGAACTGATCCCAAGTCACATTGGCTACGGGGTAAGTGGCTGTGTAGTTCTCCCACCATGCTGCGGCTGGTCCAGACAACTGGTGTGCGGCAAATCACACCTTCTCAGCATCCGAGCAATTGGCGGTGGTCAAATCCCTTCCAATCTTGCGTAGCCAGTCATCAGCCACAATTGGTTCGATGCTGCTAGCAAACACAGGTGGTTGCAACCTTAAGAAACGTGTCAGGTTGTCCACGGGTGGTGGTGGTGGAGGGTTGTTGTTGTTGTTCTGGTTGTTCTGGGTGTTCTGGACAAGGAGTTGCATCAGGGTGTTCTGCTGCTGGATCAACTGGGTGAGCTCAGGGGGAAACTCGAACTCACGTCTTGGAGGCATCTGATGGGTGTAGAGGGAAGAGATTAGAATAGAAAAGAGGTCTAAGGGAAAATCACTACCCATATGCACATGAGACAAACACACAATCATATCACACCAATCAATTTCAAACAAGGTCTTACAAATCTAACGATCGTTACAAATGTGCTCTAAATCTAATACTTGGGGGGTAAACTACTAGTCATAGGGTGGTCATCTAAAAATATTGGTCGGTAGAGGATTCCATAATATCTGCCCCAGCTTCATCTTCATAGTCTTCATATTTGCTATCCTCAGCTTCCGAATCCGTGTCATCTATGATGATATAGTCCTCCGATGGAATCTCCTTGGGTTCTTCTTCCTCGTCTTCTTCTCCCATGAGTATCCCTAACTTCCGGGTCAAATCATCATTCTTCTCCACAAGTATCTTCATCTCCTCCTCATATCCGTCGCGTGTAGACTTGCGTTCTTCCTCTAACTCCAAATTCCTATTTAGGGCCTTCTTCAAATCTATCATCCAAGCACACATCTGGTGCTCTTGGCGACGAATGTGGTGGTTCAACTCCTGGATGAATGCTGCTATGGATATACCCTTCCTAGTGCTGATCATATCCCAATTCTCATCTCGGCGTCCACAAATCTGGTAGATGGTGTCCTTTAGCTCTTGCTTGTAGACTTCTCCAATCCTTCCCATAGCAATGTGGGCTGCCATACTCCTTCCTAGGCTCCATGTAGGTGCATTAAAGGAAAATGTTATGAGGGGGGTGACGGGTGCATACGTCCTTCCTGGAACTTGAGCTTGAATCAACCAACGCTCCTCCTCAGGTAGAGTGGCATTGTAGGTCCCAGTGAAACTTGGTAATCCAATGTGTAGATATCTGGTGACCTCCTTTAGGTGTCGTCCAAAAGGTGTATCATCATCCGGTTGCATGAACTTGTGCTTTGCTTCCACCATCCTAAAGAATAGAAAAGATGAGGAGTCAGAAGAGAAAGAGTGGAATGTGTTCTAGGGCTTGTCTTAGTGGTCGTGTCCTACAGTCAGCGTGTGCTCTGATACCATCTTTGTAGTGACCAGACCTCAAACAGTCTGATCTCCATGCATCAGTGTCATCCTTGGATCAGTAATGCTGACACGCATGGTACTCGAAGGATTTATAACAGAGTAGCATTCACACACTTATTACATCGATAGTCCAACGATGAATTTATTACAAAAAATCATGACTGAAGGCCATCTAACACGATAACAGCGGAAGGCTTGGAAGATAAGTGAGTCCATCAACTCCAGCGGCATCACTGAGTATAGAACCACGACCTAAAAGGGGCATCTTACTCGTCATCTGAAATGTCTGCAACATGAAATGTTGCAGCTCGAAAATGGGTCAGCACATGGAATATGCTGGCAAGGTAACACAAGAGATGCAATGAAAGTAAGGCTATACTATATGCAATATGGCTGGTGGAAAGCTCTATGGTTAAGTTTTTGCGTAAAGCCAATTTTTCCCTACTTCAAAGTAATGTATTTTAATTAACTATTATGGTAGTTGAAACATCGTTGAGAAGATAGACATCCTCTCAACCCCAATTAAAAGTAATCATTAAACCCAACAAAATTAAATTAAAGTAACATGTTGAGATGCACATGAAAATCCAAGTACCAGATACTCAAGATGTCCATAACCGGGGACACGGCTAATCATGATCAGTTTGTACACTCTGCAGAGGTTTGTGCACTTTTCCCACAAGACTCGATCGCCTCCGCTTGGTTTCTCGCACTGCATGGTGTTTGAGAAACGGATGACCGAGACATAGTCTTTAAGAAGCGCTAGCACCTTACGATTGGGCGGACTGTACCAACTTACATCCCCTACATCTGCTAGTCCACCACTGTAAGAGTTCGCACAACTTACTCATACTATGCTAGAGCCCATAATAGCATTGTGGTTGCACACGGAAGTTTCTAGTATGAATAATCTCATGATCCCTTTGAGCCTGGGTGGCGGTCGAAAAGAAAAACAGGCAATCCTGGAATACCCAGGTGCCTCAGTCCACCCAGACGTGTATTAAAGTTGCCACCTTAAGTTGAACCATTAATTAACAACTCACATCTGTCATGGATTTCACTCACCCAATCTACGTCTACGAGCATAGCATGTCCTAGCAGCAAACGTAGAAGTAACTCCCAGGGGTTTGAATGTAATGCAGGTAATAGGTACTACCTCAATCTACTTCCCAATCCCACAAGTTAATTGATCCTATTCATGCAATATGTGAGGGGTTTGACTAATGCAATGAAAACTGGGTAATTGGAAAGCATGATCAAAGTGTTACTTGCCTTGCTGATGATCCGCAAAACCTAGAGACTCAAAGTAGAAAGCGGCGCACTGCGGTTACTCTATCGCAATCGAACAACAAGCATACAATAAGTACTTAACTAATGGACGGGTAAAACTCAAATAAGATATCTAACCAGAAAGTTCAACTTAAGAACTCCGGTTTGCAAAAAGAATCAACTCGAAAGAAGCAACGAAACTCAAACTGTAAAAGAAACGAGCTCCGAATTACTAGTTGGCCTAAAGTCAAATTTTACAGTAGCCAAAACTTTGTTCAAATTGGTTAAACGTAAAGAGGGCTTCAAGACGAAGATCTGGGATTTTGAATCACCTGATTCCGACTCTCGAGCGAAAAGAAAAACGCGAAACAAGATCAGGGCAGAAATCGCGATCGGAAAAATCGCGGATAAAATACCCCGAAAAAGAAAAACGACGAACAGGCTAACAAATGAACATTCGCTGTCTACGATTAACTAACGAAAACCGTTCGTTAAAACGAACGTACAGACGAACGTCCGCTATTTAACTAAACCGACGAAAAAACCGATCTAAACCGAAAAAAACCAAATCTAGGGTTTCCTTTTTTTTTATAAAACCGATCTGATCCTTTAAAGAAAAAGAAAAAAAACGAGGCGGCTACCTCGAGTCCGGCGGCGGCGGTTCCGACGAGGGGCGACGGCGGCGGGTTCGGCGAGGGGCGGCGGCGGCGGCGGCGGGGTCCGGCAAGGGCGAGGCGGCGGACAGCAGCGGCGGCGGCGGCGTTGTCGGCGGCGGCGTCGGCGGCGAATAGGGTTTTCGCGCGGGGCGGGCTGCGGTGTCGGGCCGGCCTGGCGCTATATAAAGCCCAGAGTCCCGGTCCGGTACGATGCTAAGTCGGTTTCCGTTTTTTTAAATAGATTCCCGGCGCAATAAAACTAACGAAATAAATATCAAACAGACTCCAAAAATCCCGAAATAAATTTTCACCGTCCTCTAATAATATTTAGGACAAGGTGAACATTTTTCTCGGACCTAAATGCAATTTTGAAAAACGCGTACTTTTCCTATGCAAATAAATCCGAAAATAAATCCAGAAAAACACCAAAAGTGATTTTAATATTTTTCCTCCAATATTTCTGTTATTTTGGAGAAGTCATATTATCTCCGCTCATTTATTTTATTTAGAAATATTTTTAGGAGAGAAAAATAATTAGAATCACACTGTCCTCGTACCGGTATTCGAGCGAACATAAATACGAAAACGGTAAAATCCCCAACTCTCTCCGTAGGTCCTTGAGTTGCTTAGAATTTCGAGGAACTCCACGAACAAGAATGCAAAAATATGCAAATGCAATAATGATCTATGTATAACATTCCAAATTGAAAATTTGGGATGTTACAGTTTCTTTTGTTCTTCTCATCGCAAACAGTCAATTGAATTGAACCGTATGCCCACCATCGCACACGCAACCAAAATCTGACCGTGTTTGATTCATCCTCCATCGCAAACGTTGTGCACCTTTTTTGACGGTTTTTTACACCCCCGTTTGCGATAATGGCGTTGCACATAGTTTTGTCGAAGGGTCTCTGATCGTAGTGTCGCGTTAGCAACAACCTGCAGTGTGCGGTCCCACTTGTAAGTGAAAATGCAACACAACACGCATCCCCCCTTGAGCGGTGTGCCGGACCAACCGTGTGGAGGTGCTACGCAAACATGGCAGGCTTTTCCTTTTGAACTTGTAACATGTAAAATTTGGTTCTGCTCCTTGGCCCACCGATAGATAGTAATGAGAAGTTGATGCCAAAAAAATGAGAAGTTTGGTTCTGGCACGGTTCATGCATGGTACGTACAAAAATTATGAAGTTGATACGAAAGGTAAGATAATTACTACAATATAGTCCCTCCATTCCTAAATATTTGTCTTTTTAGGAAAGATACATATGGATCCACCAATGACATCCTCACGCCCTAGTGCGCCCGGTCACCAACCGACGGGTGAGGAGCAGCGGCATTGACGGCGAGCTCAACATGCTTCTGAATAATGCCGTCCAAGGTTGCCCTACGGTACAAGAAGGCCAATGTCCTATCGTCCTCCTCTGGCATGCAGTAGTCCTTGTGGACAATTTGCGCGTTGACGTGGGTGATTATGTTGATGGTGTCTTGCTGCGCAACGAGCGTGACCTCGAGGTGGACAATCTCCGGCACGACGGCGGGCAGTCGCAGGGCCACCAGCGCGTCGAAGAGGTTGTCACCATAGAGGCTGGTGAGGGTGGCATGCATCGCAGAGCCTGGGTGCATGGGCTGGAGGCGTACATCAAGGTCGCCCGCGAGCTTCTTGACGACGGTGAACTTGTCGAGGAAGCCGACGAGGACCTCATCGAAAAAGGAGAAGAAGCAGTCGTACAAGAGGTCTCTCGCCCTGGCATCTTCAAGCACGACCTGGAGATGCTCCTCGGTGTCGCGCCGTAGGCCGGCGTCGTGGACAATCTGGCACAGCCGGCTAATGCTCACGCTCATCGCTTCCATGGGTCTAGCTTCTACTTGTCAACTGATCTTGCAATTGGAGTGATCACACTTGCCCTTGGTTAGGGTGTGTAGGTGCATAGGATTTCATAGATTGGACTGACAGGGAGCCTTTATATGAGAAGTGCAGATTGCGTTGCATTCACGTGTGTGTTGGCCATCTACTACTCGGGCCTCCCCGCCCTTCCTCTGTGCCGGTGCAGTATAATCATCTCACCGAGACCAAGTTGGGGCAAAACGAGAGAACTTTGATGTTTTCTGGTTTTTTGGTCCCCTTTGCATTTTGCGCCAAGTTTTGACCTTTGATTTAACTAACAAAATGTTAATGCATGTAACCATAAATAATATCATTGGAAACTACTCTCTCCTATCATCTATACAGGACCTAAGTTTTGAATCTCTCGTACCAAGGTTGTTGCATAAAAAGTGGAGCAAACATTGGGAATAGCACTTGGACGTGTAGCCCACTCTCATCCCTCTCTATTATTCCCTCGCATGAGAAAGAAGATAAGCGGGCTGTGGATTTACAGTTGGCTGTAGGACGAGCTCCAAGAAGATATGTGAGAGTGAATGATGGTCCATGTTGTAAAAAAGTACTACTCCCTCCGTCTAGGTGAATAGTCATTTTGTGCACCGCACCCAAGGCGGAGTGGAAAATGAGAGAACTTAATGTTTATTATTATACATGAAATGAATGGTATTTGTTAAATAATAGCATTGCATGCAATGAAATGACCAATGTTATGTACTACTACATGTTTGCTATTGATGGCATGGCAACATGTTATAGCCGTCGGTCGGCTATATTATTAACCATGCTCTTAGTAGTCTCAAGTAATTGATTGCATACGCACCCCACGTCACCTATTGGTTGATTTCTTTTTTGTGGCAAAAACCGGGAACGAGGTGGGTACTTAATGAACCGCGCCTAAAAGTTTTGGGATTATTTGGTTTTCGTAATGTTACTAATGCACCAGTATGGATGGAGTACGGACAGAGTAGTATTCTTTGATTGCAATTTTTTTGGTATCTTACCAAGTTGACCGCTCGGTGAGTACAATAGTACTAGTCTGATTGATGAGATTTCAGATTTGAGCCATCTACCGGAAGGGAGAGTGTATAATATCATCGGGAACTATGTTCAAAACTGAATAAAACAATACTCCATGTAGTATTTATTTAACAAGGGAGTAGTATATTTTTTGTAACATGCATTACTAGATATTGCTAGTCAAATAGACGAACGTGGTAGTACTACTAAATCCAGACGGTGGTGGTAGTACTAGTAGTAGTACCAATGTAGTAGTACTGTACTACCCATTGGTCAAATTATTACGTGCTGCTCTTGCTGACACAATGACCGTATAATCCCTTGGTATAGAGAGATCGAGTGAGAGGGGAGGCCCGTGGGAGATCGTAGAGAGAGAGAGAGAGAGAAAGCTACTCCCACCATTCGATTATGTATTTCCTACATTTTTTAAAGTCAAACTTTTCAAACTTTGACCAAGTTTATAAAGAAACTAGATAATACCCCGCGCGTTGCGGCGGGAATTTGTAGCAATGATTTTGTAAGGAGCAAAATACCCGATATACTACATGCACGTGACATCAAATAATGTACTAATGCGAAAAGTATGAAATCTCATCACATCAAATGATGTTTTGACCATTAAGAAAAAAAATCAAGCCACCTAAAAAAAAGGTAACTAATAACAACTTATAACCACCTAACAAAGATAACTAATAACAACTTAACCTTTTGCGTATACCTGTGCTTAGGCTGAAAGGTTTCAATTTCGTAATATATTCTAAACCAATAAGATGTTCACAGAAGTCGTTACAATCTTGGCAATATTGACATATTACACACATTACAGATTTCTTAAATTACATAAAAATAAAATGAGTATCCTACATTTTTCGATATTCCGTACATGCATGAGTAGAATTTGGCGGTAACAAAATGTTCTTTCGGAAGTACGATCCGAAAGCTCCAAATTTGAATGTTTCGGATAGAGACATGACCTAGAGCAATCAAATGACAAATAAAACAAATTTAGTGTACCAAGTTTTTCTCCACCTCCAATTCAGTCTGAATACCCCTGAAAATATTAGATGGATAACATATGAAACAAAAATAATGCTACCAGTTTTTGTTATTTTGGCGAAAAGAGATCACACTTGAAACCAAAACTTTGTTAACTTAGCGACTTGCGTCTTCTTAATATTTTAAATTGTTACTCCTTAATTATGCCTAAACTAAAAACTGCAGTTTGTGCTTTGTTGACAAATAAATAAATAATAATGCTTCAAGATATGATAATCAAATGGGTTGGGTTGTGTGAAGTAGCCATCAGAAGCTAATAGAGACGGGGTCCGTAGAGAAGGTGCAAAAATCGAGGCAAGATAATTACTAACTCTACGTAATGGAAAAAATGTAATCAAATTGAAGGGTTCGGTTGAGCAGATTGCACATCAAAAGATATATATGTGTGTGGAACTAAAATGTCAAATGCCAAATACCAAATAGTAAGAATTCAGAAACTATTGCAGTCCCATAGGACATTGCCAATTCAGTTTATTTGTCCTCTTGGAAGTGACTCCTCACATTTTCTGCTCTACCTGTAGGCTGTAGCAACCCCATAGGACATTGCTTACTTTCTCATGAATAAAATGTAAATACAATAGTAGTGGGAAGGATAAGAAGGAGTCGCTTGTTGTTCTGTTGTAGGCTGTGGTGCAATTGGCCGGATTAGCATGCATTGGCGGCTGTGGAGCCGATGTGGAGGTAGCTCAAGTTGGGCGCGGCTAGCTGCCGGGTAGCAGCACGGTCCGGATGCTTGAGCTCATCCTCTCGCCGCAGATCTGCAGCCCTGCCCGACATCGCACCAGTGGTTAGTCTGATTCCAATGGAACCGACCAGAACCAATCTCCCCAACGGCGTCGGAGCTCCCTTGGCTGCAATAGAGTCACAGACAGAAGCCAAGGACTAACTACACGGGCATCTGAGAGGATGTATGAAAAAATGTCTTAAAGATCAGAAAAATGAATCTGGTACTGACGTGAGAGGGAGGGAAAGGTTTGTAGAGGGAGCACCCATCTGTCCCAACCAAACCTCGCAACCGTCGCTTCGCTCACAGATAGCCGCTCATACTATGGAAGAGAGATATTTGTAGAGCCGGGAGAAGAAGGATCGTGAAGGGGAAGAGATTGAGTGGGGGATAGTTATGGACATGAGGACGTGGATGGCCCGACGGAGAAGTAGTGGGGAGTCAAGGATAAGAGGCGGTGCATCATCGGTTACAGAACAACAGGAAGATGAGCCAATACTAATTAAATCACACCATTTACTTAAAAAAACACACCATGAAACAGAGAACAAATGAATTGCTGACATGGCTGGGTTGCTGATGTGGAAGGCAGCTGATGTGGATAGGCTGCATGTAGAGATAAATAAGTTAGTGGGGATGAACTATTTAGGTATTATAGATTACTTATATCTACAATACCAAAGATAAATGATAGTATGAAGTAAGTACATGTTGTGATGAATCTAATGATCGTTCCAGATGTAAATGTTTTTCTCCACTTGTCCCTCATCAAACTTTTCTGAGGTTTGACTTTTCAAAACATCCATATGTTTATGGACGTGAGAGAGTACCCAACTAGAGAGAGGGTGTGTGTCTGAAATAGAAAGAGTGAGTGAAAACAGTGTGTGTGCATGTGTGAAAGAGATATGGACAACACACGATAAAGTAGAGGAAAAGCGTGTGCGTCTTATGCAAACATAACACACATGCATCTTCGACAACGGAAGTGATGTGAGGAGATAGTGTGTGGTTATTTGCAATTGAGAGAGAAAGACCCCTAGCATGTGGCCAAGACAGGTCTCACAAACAAGGGAGAGAGGTCGAGAGAGACGTATGGAGAAAATGCAGACAATGGGAGCAGAGAGTGTATGTTTGTGAGAGAGAGAGAGAGAGAGATCTGCTACTTCTCGAGCTTGCATTGTATTCCCTCGAAGAGGAATGGGAGATGCAGCACAGTAGCGTAAGTATTTCCCTCAGTTTTTGAGAACCAATGTATCAATCCAGTAGGAGACCACGCGCGAGTCCCTCGCACCTGCACAAACAAATAAGAACTTCGCAGCCAACCCGTTAAGGAGTTGTCAATCCCTTTACGGTCACTTACGAAAGTGAGATCTGATAGAGATGATTGTTTATATTTTTGGTATTTTTAGTTTATCAGGAAAGCAAATAAAAGCGATAAAAGTAAAGTAGATGTAGAATGATAAGTTGAGAATAGACCCGGGGGCCATAGTGTTCTCTAGTAGCTTCTCTCATGATAGCGATATTCTACGGTGGGTAAACAAATTACTATCGAGCAATTGATAGAAAATCGAATAATTATGAGACTATCTAGGCATGGTCATTGTATATAGGCATCACGTCCGAGACAAGTAGACCGACTCATGCCTGCATCTACTACTATTACTCCACACATCGACCACTATCCAGCATGCATCTACTGTATTGAGTTCATAAGAACAGAGTAACGCCTTATGCAAGATGGCATGATGTAGAGGGATAAACACAAGCAATATGATATAAACCCCATCTTTTTATCCTTGATGGCAACAATACAATACGTGCCTTGCTGCCCCTACTGTCACTGGGAAAGGACACCGCAAGATTGAACCCAAAGCCAAGCACTTCTCCCATTGCAAGAACTATAAATCTAGTAGGCCAAACCAAACCAATAATTCGAAGAGACTTGCAAGGATATTATGAGCACACATAAAAAGTTCAGAGAAGAACCAAATATCTTCCATAAATAACCTTGATCATAAACTCACACTTCATCAGATCTCGACAAACACACCGCAAAAGGAGATTACATCGAATAGATCTCCTCGAAGACCGAGGAGAACTTTGTATTGAGATCCAGAGAGAGAAGAAGCCATCTAGATACTAGCTACAGACCCGAAGGTCTATGGTAAACTACTCACAACTCATGGTGAGGGCGATGATGATGATGATGAAGAAGAACTCCGTGATGGATCCCCCTCCAGTGGAGCTCTGGAACAGCCTCCAAGATGGGATCTCACGAGAATAGAAGGAACGACAGTGGAATTAGGGTTTTCTCTCTGTTCACGGAGGTTTTGGGGTACGTAGACTTATATAGGAAGAAGGAGGGCACTGGGGGACGCTCGAGGGGGCCACGAGGCAAGGGGGCATGCCCTGGGAAGGGGAGTATGCCCCCCACCCTCGTGGGCCACCTCTTGATCCCCTGACGTGGTTCTCAAGCTCCGCGTGCGTGATTTTCTCCAAAAATATCTCTCGCAAAGGTTTCATTCCGTTTGGAATCCGTTTGATATTCTTTTTCTGCGAAACCCTGAAACAGGCAAAAAACGGCAATCCGGACTTGGCCTTTGGGTTAGTAGGTTAGTCCCAAAAATGATATGAAAGTTAATGATAAAGCCTAGTAAACATCCAAGACTTCATAAATAATAGCATGGAACAATCAAAAATTATAGATACGTTGGAGACGTATCAAGCATCCCCAAGCTTAATTCCTGCTCATCCTCGAGTAGGTAAATGATAAAGAAAGAATTTTTGATGTGGAATGCTAACCAATATAGTTTTTCAATGTAATTCTCTTAATTGTGGCATGAATGTTCAGATCTGAAAGATTCAAGATAAAAGTATATGTTGATATAAGAAATAACAATACTTCAAGCATACTAACAAAGCAATCATGTCTTCTCGAAATATTATGACTAAAGAAAGTTATCCCTACAAAAGCATATAATCTAGCTATGCTCCCTCTTCATCACACAAAATATTCATATCATGCACAACCCCGATTTCAGCCAAGTACTTGTTTTCATACTCTATCTTTTCAAACCTTTCAACTTTCACGCAATACATGAGCATGAGCCATGGACATAACACTATGGGTGGAATAGAGGTGGTTGTGGAGAAGACAAAAAGGAGGGAGATAGTCTCACATCAACTAGGCGTATCAACGGGCTATGGAGATGCCCATCAATAAATATCGGTGTGAGTGAGTAGGGATTGCCATGCAACGGATGCACTAGTGCTAAATATGAATGAAAGCTCAACAAAAGAAACTAGTGGGTGTGCATCCAACTTGCTTGCTCACGAAGACCTAGGGCATTTGAGGAATCCCATCGTTGGAATATACAAGCCAAGTTCTATAATGAAAATTCCCACTAGTATATGAAAGTGACTAAGCATGAGACTCTCTACAACGAAGAACATGGTGCTACTTTGAAGCACAAGTGTGGAAAAAAGATAGTAGCAATTGTCCCTTTTTTTGGCCTTTCTTTTTTTTTCTTTGGCCTTTTTTTGCGGAGGGGCTTTATAGATTCAGCCTTTCCTCCCATGGGACAATGCTCTAATAATGATGATCATCACACTTTCATTACAACTCGATATTACAACTCGGTAGTACAACAACAAAGTATGACTCTATATGAATGCCTCCGGTGGTGTACGGGGATGTGGAATGAAACAAGAGTGACATGTATAAAAAACTATGCATGGTGGCCTTGCCACAAATACGATGTCAACTACATGATCATGCAATGGCAATATGACAATATGATGCGTGTCATATGAACGGAACGGTGGAAAGTTGCATGGCAATATATCTCGGCATGGCTATGGAAATGCATGATAGGTAGGTATGGTGGCTGTTTTGAGGAATAATATGGTGTCTGTTTTGAGGAAGGATATATAGTGGGTTTATGGCATCGGCGAAAGTTGCACGGTACAAGAGAGGCTAGCAATGGTGGAAGGGTGAGAGTGCGTATAATCCATTGGCTCAACATTAGTGATAAGAACTCATATACTTGTTGCAAAAATCTACGAGTCATCAAAACAAATAAATCAACGCATGCTCCTAGGGGGAGGTTGGTAGGAGTTAACCATCGCGCGCCCCTGACCTCCACACAAAGGTTGGCACTCTACAAATACCTCATTCTCTAACTTCGTCACATAGCGGTTCACCATACATGCATGCTACGAGAATCACTAACCTTAACACAAGTATTTCTCAATTTCCTAATAACTCCACTATCATGACTCTAATATCACTATCCTCATATCTCAAAACAATTATCAAGCATCCAACATCTCATCATATTCAATGCACTTATTGTGAATTTTTTCACTACATTGACATTGGATGTCTATCATGAGAAGACTAGTTTCTTTAGCCTAAACACATTACCATGCTGTTTTAATAGGCTCTCAAACAAATATAAGTGAAGCATGAGAGTTCAACAATTTCTACAAAATATTACCACCACCGTGCTCTAAAAGATATAAGTGAAGCACTAGAGCAAAAACTATTCAACTCAAAAGATATAAGTGAAGCACATAGAGTGTTCTAATAATTTCTAGGCCATATTTAACTCTCTCAAATAGATGTGTCCAGCAAGGATGATTGTGGCAAACTAACAAGCAAAGACTCAAATTATACAAGACGCTCCAAGCAAAACACATATCATGTTGCGAATAAAAATATAGCTCCAAGTATATTTACCGATGGATGAAGACGAAAGAGGGGATGCCTTCCCGGGGCATCCCCAAGCTTAGGCTTTTGATTATCTTGAATTCAATGGGGTGCCACAGGCATCCCCAAGCTTAGGCCTTTGCTACTCCTTTTTCCATAGTCCATCAAAGCAATACTCAAAACCTGAAAACTTCACAACACAAAACTTAGACAAAAATTCTCGTGAGCTACGTTGGTATAAGAAAGCAAACCACTACTCAAAGGTGCAGCAATGAATTCATTCTTGGTTTATATTGGTGTTAAACCTACTGTATTCCAACTTCTCTATGGTTCATATCCTCCAATACTACTCATAGATGCATCGGAATAAGCAAACAACACACGAAAAACAGAATCTGTCAAAAACAGAACAGTCTGTAGTAATCTGCAGGTTTCACCTACTTCTGGAACTCCAAAAAATTAAAACTAATTTGGTAAATTTGCAGAATTTGTCTACCAATAATCTTCAAAAATAATCAACTAAAAATCATGCTCCAGTAAAATCTGAACACCACTTTAGCGAGCGCTAACGATTCTGTTTTTCACAGCAAGATCACATAAACTTCACACAAGTCTTCCCAAAGGTTCTACTTGGCACAAACACTAAACAAAACATGAAACCACATCTACTCATAGGCTAGATGCAATATTTATTCCCTAACAGCAAAAAAAAAATTGGGTTGCCTCCCAACAAGCTCTTTCTTTATAGCCATTAATGAGGGAAATCGAGATAAACCAAGTGAGGGAAAGAGACAATGCACATATTTGTGATGGAGACTAAGAATTAGTCATATACATATGGGGGGAATGCGTGTGCCTACAATTTAGTGAGAGACAATCATACTTGGCTATGCTTGAGATTGTGTATGTGTGTGTGAGATGGAGTGAGAATGAGGGAGAGTTTTAGATGGGTCTATCAAGTGTGATTGAGCTATGCATGTTTATGTCTGACCCAGGGAGATGGAGAGTTTGAGAGAGAGAGAGAGAGAGAGAGAGAGAGAGAGAGAGGGAAGAGCTCCGACACGGCAAAGTGGTGCATGAGAAAGTTACAGGCAACGAGCTAGGGACTTTGTGTGCATACGATGAGTGCCCAAGATATTTATCTTGGACTAGAGAACCATACATAACGTGCCAGAGAGACCTATACATGGAGTGTGCATGCGAACTAGAAAGACCCCCCCACACAGAGAGAGAGAGATAGAGAGAGAGGAAGACGGACCAATAAGGTTTGTGTTTGGATGCGTGCAATTGAATTGAAGATTTTCGGTGAGAGAGAGAGAACACGAGCACGGGAGAGGGAGGTCGCGTTTATCCATCAAATATTTGAATCGGAGAACATGTTGTATGCAATCCACACATGAACGGCTCTATGCGTATCAAACAAGTTCATTAATTTGACTTTCAACATGTTCTTGGAGTACTATAATACTGTACAACATGTTACTCAATTGAGGTGTTCAATTTTGGATTTAGTTCACTATTTTGACCTGGTGAACGAGCTATTTCGTTGAATCGAGATATCTCATTTTGGGTTTGATTCCCTTTTTGAGTGGGTCAACTATTTGTCCTATAGTAAACCGTTAGCAACGAGCATGTAAAAACACATTTGTCCCGAGCATCATCTTACCATCTAAAAGAGAAATCGCAAGCTAATATTTCAAAATTTCATTCGAATCGACTTGGTAAGGTAGACGTGGATGCTCATTCTCCCAAAATTTGAACGAACCACTAAACACCCTCTGCTCCGTGGAACTCGCCCGAGCAAATAAATGGGAGACACGAAATTACAGGCCTATGTGGGGACACGCATCAATCGGCCCGTTGTACATCGAGGGTAGGTTCGTAACTTCGTCCAAGTGCGGCTTCTCCTCGGCCGAAATGACAGGTGCAGAATAATTCATAAACCATGGGCAGCAAAACACCCTCTCCTCGGCCGAAATCGCTCGCGCAGACTATTTCAAAACACGCCCTACTCGCCCGAAATCGCTCGCGCCCACTATTTCAAAACACGCCCTCCTCGCCCGAAATCACTCACGCCCACTATTTCAAAACACGCACTCCTCGCCCGAAATCACTCGCGCCCACTATTTAGGAGAAGCAAAGTTACTCTACTATCCCCGACCCTCAGTACACAGACCCAAGCAAAGAAGCCTAAAGGCAATGGTAGAACTGTAAGTCCCCCCCACATTTCAGACAAATGCGTCCGTAAGAAATGGTTCCCCCTCCAATTCCCCATTCATACATCATGGGCACCAAATCACCTTCTCCCCAGCCACGAAACCTCAGCCCCTCCTCCATAGCGCCCCCACCGCACCAAATTCACATCCGCCCTCCTACCCAATGCCAGAGAAGCTATCCGTTCGCTGTCGTGCACGGGCCCGTGGTCCTCTTCCTTCGTGCTGCCGGAGCTGCCTCAATGACGGCCGCGTGAAGCATACCGGAGCCGATTGACCCATGCCGTTGTGCACGGCACCGGAGAGGCTCCAACTTTGGATGCGTCCAGTGCCCTGACACTGCTTCCTCGTAGCCGTAGACCGTCGCGACATCTCTGCTTTCCTACCATCGGTAGCCGCTGCAACCGTGCCGGCCTCACCGACTCGACAGCTGGAGCTGCCTACTTCACCGGGCCACAAGATAGGTCATACACTCATCTCAAATCACTTTAATTAGGCGTCAGTTGTCTGAATGTTTATTCTGGTCCAATCGATTCCCAATGGGAAGCATCACCTCTCGAGGCGGCGGAGCTCCTAGGCTGCCGGTTGGCTGGTGTCTAACATAAGGGTGCGGGGGCACAAGTTCACCGCGGAAGCAGGGCTTAGGTGGCTATCTTAGAGTTGCGTGGGTTGAAGGTAATGCCACCGCCGGATCTGGAAGACGGCGAGTCTTTGTGGATTAGCCGGGGGCGGCGCAACCACGGCAGTGCGGTCGGGCGGGGAGCGGCATTTTGGTCGGAGCTCTCACGTCCAGGGACGATGGAGGCACGCTGCTCTGCCGGTGGTCGCTGGTTCAGCCGGGAGGCACAAGACAGCCATCAAGCCGTCCGGCGTAGATCGGACAGTACCAAAACAAAATAAAATCATATGAACTCATTTAAGTTTTCAGTCAACAGACGTGTTACCACTCTTGTACCTTACTGATGATCTCTTAGGGTATTTCTTCAGATCAGAGATATGTGTCGTTCTTAACATTTTTCCTTTTCTGCATATTCAGCCACACCGTCTTCCTTCTCACCGCAGCTGCTCCAACAAGGGAAGCATACACCAGAAGGGAGCTATAGTCCCCACTCAACAGTTCCCTGCATCAAATGTGCGTGCCCTACTATGACAGCAACAACAACTGCAGGGCCATCAACAAGTCAACACATGATGCTCACTCCAATGGATGGCGGCCAGAAAGGTTGTACCCTCATCTTACTTGTGTGCGACATTTATGGCATTGTTATTCATCTAAGCATGGAAAATAGATTATCACATTTCACTATATATTCATGCTGATCTCTTAAGAGTCTCGATCAGGAGTTAACGTTGTTCCATAGTTCAGATAAGAGACTTGTTCTTTAGGTAACGTTGTTCCATAGTTATCATCCATCAGCCAATGTTATCCCACAGGCTGGTGATTATACCACTTCTAGTATTGCCTATGTTGTTCTTTAATACTTTTGTGTGCCATCTAGTTAATCTCGAGTACAAACGATACATATTCTGTAGGTTTCATCTGTGTTATCCCTTTAGTTTTTGAGACATATTGGTGCTAGTTAAGCCCAGCCCTACTATTTATGTCATCTCCTACAGGAACTCATTACATAAATCTAACTACTAGTTGTCTTCCATGCATGTCGGATATACTTGCACACACAGATATATCCACAAGAACCTCACGGAGCAATGTAACAGCCCTCAAACTTGACGTCAATGATACCCAATATGATGGAACAATAAAAGGCAGTTCTTCAGAAGACTTGCAGAACGATGCTGAATCCTATTGACCCCACAAGGTCCTTGCTCTAACTTGGCCCGTGATATGGGTACATCATGCATATAATGTCCTGGAGTGCATCTAGTCTGTTGCAATGCCATGTGCTTAGCCTGCTGATCATGCATGTAAGATTTGCCACAATGGAGAGTAACATACAGTAGTAACATACACATACCCTAGACTATGTTACTACCTTCATAGTGGGTAGTAACATAAGTGTGGTGTCATGTAAAGCTTCATTTATTAGGTTACAGACTCATATTGCATTGGGACATGTGATGTTACAGTAACTAGCTAAGTTACTCAAACTACCTCTCTCCTCATTAACTCACTACAACATAAGCAAATTTGCTGAGCTGGACTCGATGTTACTGCTGAAGTTACTCCCACTTTGGCTAGTCTAAATATGTCATGCCTTCCTGATTTTCAGTACCTATTCCATTCATGATAACATGTTTTCAAATTCAAGTACTATCATTCTACTCTGTTGCAATGCCATCCACTTAGTTTGGACATCATGCTTCTGAATATCTTATGCATTGTTATTCATCAGTATGTACTTCATATGTCTTCCATACCATGTTTTTTTACGTTGAAGTGATGTTCTGGTGGTCTATTGCAATGCCATCTTAGTTTCCCAATCATACAAGAATATGTTGACTTAGTGTTTTTCTGTATGTATTCTGCTATCACACAGTTTTGCCTTCAACTAGTGTTTTTTACTCTATTGTCCTTTCGTATCCCTTAATCTTACATCATACTCCCTCTGTCCGGATTACATGTAGTAGAAATGGATGTACCTAGAACTGAAATATGCCTAGACACATCCATTTATTTCCGAATGGAGGGAATACATGTCAATATGTCATGCCTTTCTATTCTTCAGTACCTATTCGATCTCTCTACCGTAGCATGTTTTATAACTGAAGCACCATTCTTCTATACAAGGCATGCAAGGGGAAGACGGCTATGTTAAAATCTGAAGGGTTACAAAGAAGGTCTTTGAAAAAGATCGAAACGGAAGGAGATAGTAAACCAACTCATGTGTTCATAGATACTTCTCCAGCACAGAGAAACCCAATTCCTATTGATAATAAGTGGATTCAAGTGGCCAAAGAACTAGTCCGCTCCAGTCCATCAAAAATATTTCAACTCCATTCTAAAAAGCGTGTGCGTATCCTCACATCATGAAATTTTATAGCATTCATATCATATTTTCTACATGTTTCTTACCCATCTCTCTTTTAGAAAATAAGCTTAAAAGATGGAAGACCTTCTAAAGTGGGATCGTGTTTGAGAAAGTATCTTGCGGGAATTCTGTATGCTCCAATGCTGATGTAAGTACCTGTTGTATATCACTATTTTTTTACATCAACATGTATTTTGTTAAGCGGCGTTAAGCCAACCTTTATTGGATCTAAATTTACTTGTTGAAAAATCTATAATTAAAGGCGACAATGTTGAATTTTGTAAGTAAAACTGCCTGGTAGTTTTGCATACTGAGCTGCATGAGTGTACTATCTCATATCATGCACATTACTAAATTGTAATGTTGTTCTGGTTGCCCAATCATTCATTGTGTCAATGCTGCTATCCTATTATCTTACCTGGCTGATGATAGTTGTGCCATATTGTGTTAATTTGGTGCAGGCTAGTGTGGTTGGTTGTCCAAATGTTTGTTGTGTCAATGTTGCTTTTCTATTATCTGGCCTGGCTAATTTGGTGCAGGCTGCTGAAGATATGAAGACATACTCTGAAAACAGCAAGGCAAGCCCATTGTTTCTTTCCAATAAATCTTGGCCAGGTAATAAGGCAATAACTCTCGATTAATCTGTTCGGTTCCTCTCCTAATTTATGTTATGATGCAGTGGTCGAGAGACTCTCCACTATCAACAATACAAGCCTGCCAAAATCCCCATCTGAATCTGTTGAGTTTCCTGTGTCTCAAATCCATCAGAGGTGCACATTCTTGCGCAACAAGAATTGATCAATGACTTTAGAGACAGTGTAGCAAAGAAGAAAGAACTTGCTCACATGCTTATGGGTGTCATCCGTGCTGAGGTTGCAGATTCTGAGGTTGTAGATCGTTAAGTTTTGTTAATTTATTTGCACTGGCATCAATCTTTGATTGCCTAGTGGATGTAATTTCATGTATTATATGCTGGATGTGCAACGTTTTTCCTTGTATGTCGTACAGTTTCTTAGCACGCCTCGCATTCCAGCTAACTGATCGCTAGGAAGGTAAAAAGGCAGTGAAATTATTAGTTAGCAGTACAGTCGTGGGCCCAAATAAAGGAAGTGGCCCACTGAACTTAATGGACTTCCCTAATGGGCTCACATGGGCCAAAATTCTCATAGGCCTTTGATTGATCAGTTTTTGTCCTCTCTATAATTGTTCGTCTTAATGGGACCAAATTATAGCCGGGCCGGAATTGACGTTATCTAATTGGGCCTACAAACATGCTCGAACTCTACTGGGCCCATTATGTTAGTTGGCCATAACCAGGCCGGGCCGCTAAAATGAGCCAACAGTTAATTCTCGGACTGTTACCGCCCGGGTCATTAACAGGCCGACATCGAAGCGCGCAATAAGTGGGCCCATCTGATTTCACAGGCCGTTAACATGCCGATTCTAAGGTCGGGCTATATAGGGCCCAACTGTATTTTGGGACTTTTGCAGGCCGAAAGAGAACCGGGTTGATATTGGTCATGAAGAGGGTGGGCCGTTAAGAGGCCAAAACTCAAGTCCTACTGCAAATGGCCCAACTCATGTATGGGTCGTTAACGGGCTGAAAGACACACCGGGCTGGAAATTGACCCAACACTTAAATGGGTCGCTAATAGGCCGAAAGACATAGATCCTAAAAATTGGCTCATCCCTCGAATGGGCCGTTAACATGCAAAAAGCGCATAGGGTCTATATTTAGCCCAAATATATAGCGGGCTGTTAACAGGCTCGAACTGACAATGTGCTATAATGATGTCAAATAGTTAACGGGCCTTTGAAGGGCCGAATTGGCACATCTCCTATGGGCCGTGGGCTTAAATGGATCAGATGTACACCAGTAGGCCCTATATGGGCCGGCCTACTAATTTTGACTGGGTAGGCCTATTTCACCTAAATGGGCTACTTTTGGGCCTTGCCACATGCCAACGTATCATAGGCGCCTCACGTATAATGAGTAGACGACATTCTAGCCCAACGCTGAGCGGACACGTGGATCCTTCGACGAATAAGAATTTTACACGTGGAAAATCCCCATTGGCCGGGGATGTTAACGGGTTATCGGATCCAAATCGGAACCCGATAGCTTAACGGTGACCCGTTATGGTGGATGCCACGTGTCAGTTACCCTTGACAAAAACACTTCCATGACGCGCGATTTATCGTCATGGAAGTGGACACTACCATGATGATAATTTTGGTATTGTCATGGAACACTTCTACGACATCACATGTATGACTATCTTGATCCTGTCACAAAATATTCATGGATGTACATGCATGACAGAAAACATGACCTACTTCGACAAACACGTATTATCACAGAAGTGTTTTTTTGTAGTGGTCAGAGTCGGAACCGAATAACCATTCACCATGTGAGCTTGATGCCTTCGTCTTGTGTAGATCCTTGATGACTTATCCTTCCTTTATGAATCCTTGCTTCTTTCAGAGCGTCTTTGTTCATAACGATCATCTCTACTCCTTCTCTCTCTTGGAGGTGATTCATCTCGTATACTCCTCCTTTTTTATGAGTCTTCTCTTTTATTGTAGGGAGCCGTTAACTCATTGGAATAGTATCCGGGTCTTCCACAACTATAGCAATTACGATCATGACTAGATGATATTTTTTCATTGTAGGACCTTGACTTGGAGCTTCTCTATTTGCTTTAACTCTTGTAGAACTTGTTGAAGTTCTTCACCATTAAGCTCAACTATTCATTGGAGACTTGTTTTTCACTCCATGATGAAGGAGCATCAGTTGAAGCTTTGTATGCACCACTAGACTTGTTGTGAAGCACTTCCTTATCCTTGAGTCACATCTCATGAGCAACAATTCTTCCAATGACTTACATAGGCTTGATGTAACACTCCAAAAATTTTGGTATTTATTTTCATCAAACTCTTTGGTCTTTTGGAAGGGGGATACTTGAACCTTTCTTAAAAACCCCTCTTCTCAAATATTTCATGGAAAAATTTGTGTGTTCTTCTCAACCTTGATTCTGGTCTTGAAGGTTTTCTCCTTGTGTTGGCTCAATACAAATTATTTTCAAAAAGGATTTGGTTGACGATTTCTCTTTATGAAAAACCTTCATATAAAACATAGACTTGTTTACCCCCCATTCAAACTCTTCCTCTTGCTGTCACATCCCTAGTTTAGCACTTGCATTAGGACTAGCTAGAGTGTGCATCATGTCTACTTATCAAAGAAGCTTGAAATGGGAAAGACAGAAACCCCAGCACCCCTCTTCTAACAACTAGGGTTTGATAAAATCTTTTCTAATGTACCCAAAATGCCTTCAAAAATGTCCATCATTTCTGCCTTGGTCTTAAACCTCTGCCAAAAATGGTGCACAATTTTCTAGGACATCTAAGGTCTCTGGATTAAATCATATGGTATTTGAATTTGGGCATTTAAATGCTATAAAATATTTTATGTGCCCAAATAATCATAAACTATAATGTTCCATGTTGTTCATATTATATACAGTGGGCATGACAAGTTTTATGAGTTATAAAAATGTTCTGGCATTATTAATTAAACAAAGTTGCAAAAGAAATGAAACAGTAAAGGAAATATGAAAAGGGAGAGAGAGAAAGGTTACCTGACGCCCCACCCGGCCCACCTGCCGGCCCAGCCCAGCTGCCGCTCCAGCGAGCTGCTTGGCTCGGCCAGGCAGTCAGGCAGGTGCTCGACGGCGGCCGCAGCGCGCGCCACGCAGCTGCCCGCCGCCCTGCTTCCTCCCCTCGCCGCCCTGGAGGCTTGGATCGATCGTCCACCTCGCCCCCGACCTCGCAGACACTCTCCACTCTCCCCAGCTCTTCTCCTTCGCCCTCCCCGCACCATGGCCGACGCCGCCGTGCTCGCACCGTCGTATTAGCCGCGCCCACCATCGTCCCTGAGCCCTGCCGTCAGGTCCGTCATCTCCGCCGTCCTCGACTACATTGAGCAGGCCGAGCCCCGAGCGCTCGCCCGCCCTGGAGACGCCCCCGACCCCTTCTTCCCCAACTCCGGCCGCGGATATCCCCCTCGCCGTCCCGCTCAGCTCCGACCGCCCCCAAGCTCGCTTCGACGTCTGCTGCAACCTCTGTGAGCCCAGCTTCGTCCTCCCCCTTTCCGTTGGCTCTCTCCTACCCTGGAACGCACCGCACGTAGCTCACCTGCACGCACCGCCGCGGAGCTCGTCGCCGACGAGGCTCCGGCCATCCAATGGTCCGGCCACCGTGCCTATCAGCTTCACTGTCACGCGTAGGTGCTGTAGGACCACTCCACGCACCTCTACGAGCACCGCACCGTCGTTTTCGACTTCGCCGAACTCCGGCAGCCGCTGGACTCGTCACCGGCGTCATCTCCGGCGACCCCGAGGCCAGCCACCACCTCCATTCGATGCGGTTTGCCTCCAGCTACCCGTAGGTGTGCTCCGCCGTCATTTTGGCAGCCGGAGCACGAAACCCGCACCTCACCGCCGTGTTTGGCCTCGCCGGCGAGTTGGGCCTGTTTGACCACGGGTTTGACCCCCCTGGGTCACTGACATGTGGGCCTTGCCTGCTAGTCAAACCTAGGTTAAGTGTTAATTTAATTCTAATTAGTTAATTAGTTAACTGTGACACTGACCAGTGGGTCCCACTGGTCAGGTTTGACTTGGGCCGCCCTGTTGACTGACTGACGTCAGCATGATGTCATGCTGACGCAGTAAAGGATTTTCTGAGATTTTTAGATTTAAAAATAATTCAGGAAATTCCAGAAAATGCCTAAACTTCAAAAAATCATATAAATTTAACAGTAGCTTAGATGGAAAAGATTTATATATGAAAATTGATCAGAAAAATCCAATCTTTCCAATGGCACTGGTTTCATGCATGTTTGAGCAAGTTAACCTTGCTGTATACATTAAAACATGATAATGCATTTAATTAAAATATAGTTTGAATTCCAATTTGAATCTTTGATTCAAATAGGCTCAAACCTTTCTGGTTATAGTTTCATTAGCCAAAACACATGCATCTTGCCATGTCATGAGGATGCATCATATTGTTGCATTTGTGTGTTTAATGATTGTATCGCCGGTATTCCCCTTGTTAGGTCCTGCTCCCGAGGATACTGCTGTGTATCCAGCTGAAGAGCAGTACCCGACAACCACTCTGTCAGGCAAGCAATCATTGATCATTACGATACAAACCCATCTTCTCGCTCCTGCTCTCTTTTACTGCATTAAGGCAACAGCGTGTGAACTGCTACTTGCTGCGGTAGTTGAACCCTATTCCCTTGCATGACCTGTCATTGCCACAGTAAATAGTTGAAACCCACTAGCATGTGTAGGAGTTGATTGAGCCATGTGATGTGTGATCCACCATGCTATTTGCTTACGTTGCCTGCTATGCTTAGAGTTGTGTCTGGTCTGGTTCATCTGGGTGATGGATCAGAGTGAAATGATCATACCGACAAAGAGAAGGAAATGTGGAATTTGCTTGGTAAAGGTATCGATGAAAGGCCATGTAGGAGTACATGGTGGGTTGTTTCATTGGAACCGTTCATAGGACCCGAGATCTGTATGTGTGGTTCAAGTTCCAGTTACTACCATGCATTGGGCCCAAAACCAATGGACCCTCTCGGCTTATTAATTACCCTCGATCTCTGTCCAGGATTTGCAACTAGTTTCTGGTGTTTATAGTTTACTGGAGGTCGTGCACAACACTGACCCTCGGGGTGGGTTGTGATGCAACAGGTACGTGGCACGGTGTACCGGTTGCCCGTTTGGTGACTCGGGAACCCTGTACACATCGTTTGGGGCCGTGAGCGACACCCCGGCCGGATCTCCCCACGGATGGAACCCAAATAGGCGATAAACCTGGACGAGAGACTTGAGTAGTTAGTCAGGTCGTGGCCGACACCCTCGCTGGGCATCCGCTTGAAGGTTGCCGAGTACATGTCGAGTAAACGTCGATAAGTGGTGAAAGCGTGTGTGAAGAGGTACACCCCTGCAGGGTTATCAATCTATTCGAATAGCCGTTGTTCACGGTACAGACTACTTGGTTACTCTTACAGTTCATAGACAAGTTGATGGATACTACTAAAAGGCTCAAGACAAGTGTGAGTGCCGTGGATGGCCCTTCCGTAGGATGACGGAAGAGGATCCTCGGTAGTGTATTGTTGTGGTGAGTAGAGGACTCGTGTTCGTAATAACATCTTGTAATCCGTTGAGAGTTGTTGTATAGGTTAGCCAAGAGTCAAAGCTGGCTTTCTGCTATGAACTCCACTACCCCCTTTGATAATGTTGCATGTATGATAGGTTCTGTGGTAAGACTTGCTGAGTACCTTTGTACTCATGTTTGCTTAATAACTGTTGCAGAGGAGAACCCTGCCCCTGCTGATGGGTTCTACATAGACGTTGACGTCGACGAGTAGCTTGACACCCAGACGGAGATCTGGAGCTTGTGAAGGGCCTTGTAGATAGTCAGGCTACATTAAGCCTGTTTTATTTTCTAAGTTGTCTGTACCCAGACATGTAGCTTCCGCTTGTGCTTGTATGACTGTATGACTTGAGTGTTGGGTCATGTGACCCCTACCTATATGAATATGTTATGTATGGCTCTTGGAGCCTCTTAGATAAAGTACTTTTAGTCATAGAGTTCTGTTGTGATGCAATGTTGTATTTGCACATATTGAGCATATTGTGTGTATGGTTGAAATGCTTGGTATGTGTGGGATCTGACACCTAGTTGTTTTCCTTTGGTAGCCTACCTTAGAGGGAAATGCCTCCTAGCGATTCCAATGAGCCTTGGTAGCTTGCTACTGCTCGGAACACGTAGGCTGGCCGGCATGTGTCCTTCTTCGTTCCTGTGTCTGTCCCTTAGGGGAAATGTCACGCGTTGTTCCTTTAAGTCCATGTAGCTTGCTACGACTTGGGTTCATACGTTGATGACCAACACGTTCGTTGCTGGGTCATGGATGCTTGTCTCTGTAATTTAGTGCCACTTTTGGTTTATAACTAGCCATGTCGGCCCGGGTTCTCTGTCATATGGATGCTAGCGACACTGTCATATACGTGTGCCAAAATGCACAAACGGTCCCGGGCCAGGTAAGGTGGCACCCGTGGGGTTACCGTGCGTGAGGCCGCAAAGTGATATGACGTGTTACAGCTAGATCGGTGTGACTTAGGATCGGGGTCCTGACAGTGTTGGCATCAGAGCTGGAATGCCTGTAGGTTTCTCAAGCCAAACTGGTCGATGTTGAGTCTAGAAAAATTCTTAGTTATATGTAGGGGAATTGATTGTGGAAGGGAACGTAAGGCTCTTTTTACTCCTTTACCTTATGCGCTTATGATCTGAGTCAGTCTATTCTTTCTACGGGGATTGAGGACTAGGCCTCTTGTCCTTACTAGGTTCACGTGTTACTAATCCATATACTCTTAGGATTGTTGGTTTCAAGCCTCAGTTCAGTTTCTCCCCTTTTAGTATGATGATTGTTGGACCGGGACCTTGATATGAAATTGTTGAGTGGCTATGCTATCATTGTATGATGTCTCAAATCTTTGTTTGAGCATTTACAGTTGTTATGCTGCCCGATTTCTTCCAGAAACACTAATGCCTTTGCATTATTTCGTGTTTCAGATGTCTGGCCGCACCCCTCACCAAGTGGTTCGTTTGACTTGGTGCATTAATGTGCCCGGTCACACGGCCATGCTAGTCCGTGTGCTGACTGAGATCGGTTATCGCTGATATCCTGAGTACACCGTGGAGGAACAGTATCGGGACTTCAATCAGAGTCAGTATTTCTGCATAGTCCGGATATACCCCTCATATCCTTGAGCTAACGACCCCATCCATTGGCCTTATGGACTCGGGATTACCATCGAGATGGCAGTGCAGGATGTTGCCCATTCGATGATGACCATTCTCCGGGCTAGGCATGCTCTGTTGCTGAACACTGAGTTATGTTACATGCCAGCCTCACTTCCCGGAGAGGAAGGCTATTACACTGGTCTGTATACTGATGCTGCTCATGAAGAGCCACTGCTTCAGACTACGGTTCAGATGCTGGAGGATAGGGACCGTGAGGTCCGTGCCCTCCGAATGGAGCTGTATAACACTCGAGCCGCCCACTGGACCACTTTGACACGGCTTGCACCTGCTGTGCACGCCGGATATCTGGAGATGCGGGATTTGTACCCCGTGCGGACTCGTCTGCCTGATCGCATGGATTGGCGTGACGTTGGGGGTATTACACCTCCACGTGGGCGTCAGTTACCACCAGCATCGGGACCGAGGCCACATCCATGTCCCTATGGTCCACAGCCTTCGAGTCCTCGCGAGTTCCAAGATCCGTCTGTTCCACTTCCAGGCTATGGTGGTAATCTTTACGAAGATTACTACGGGAATGTCTGAGCTATACCGGGGTAGTAGTAGTATTGTAGTAGTTGTATTCCCACAGTCCTGCGCGTCTTGTGGAATAAGACTTAGTGTGTACTGAGTTCCAGAGGTGTAGTTAAATAATGCATAGGAGCTTGGAATGCCTCTGATGGGATGTATCGTCTTTCACCGCAGTTGTACTTTAGCCTTGGCTTGTACTAAACTATGTATGGTGTGTATGACCACTGGTGTATATATAGCAGTTTCTATATTACCATGTCGTACGGATGAACATCTCTGCATTCCGTGTCATCCATTACATTCTGCACTCCTATGTCAAATTTTGCCATCCTTGTCTAAACCGTTGTTTTGCTTCTTTAGGATGGTCAACACTCGCAACACTCTTGTTGCTCAGGAACAGGGTAAGGCTAGCGGGGCTAGAGATGGGAATCTGCCCCAGCCACCCTCCTTGGCTGAAGTTATGCTCGAAGCAGAACGGAACAAGAGAAAGACCAACCGTCTGCTGGAACGCATAGAGCAGAACACTGGGTTCCGCCAGAGGAATGACCTGGTGTCAATCAATGACTTTATGATTGGCTTCGTAGTATCACCCACAAGCTACACTCTGCCTGTGTGGCCGAAACTGATAAGGTTACCTACGCCGCCTACCATCTTGAGGGCCCTGCTAGTCTTTGGTGGGAGAACTTTGAAGCTATGCGTCCTGCTGGCCAAATCAGTACTTGGGTTGAGTTCAGTGAGGCATTCCGTGAACATCACATTCAGGAAGGTCTCATGGATCGCAAGCGGGAGGAATTCTGCAATTTCACCCGGGGCCGGTTAACTGTGGACAGCTATAGTCACGAGTTTGGCAACTTGGCACGCTATGCACCTGAGCAAGTATCCACCGATGCCAAGAAGCAGGCGAGGTTCCGCAAGGGACTCAGCCCTGAACTCCGCCGAGATCTACGTTTGCACGAGTGCACTTCCTTCCAGAAGCTGGTAAACAAGGCTATTAGTGCTGAGACGGGCCAGACCGACTTCGAGGCCACACGCAAGCATACTCGAGACCTTGGTTCCTCATCCGGCTCTGGCTCTCACAAGCGCCGTGTGTGGGTTCCTAACACTGCTCTGCCACCCAAGTACACACCGAGACCATCCTATGAGGCGCCTCGCCCAACTCAACAGTATGCACCTGCCAAGACTTATGGAGGACCACCTACCAACTTTGCTCCACGCACTAGCACTGTGACATGCTTCAAGTGTGGAGAACTAGGACACTACATGCGTGAGTGTCCTCAGAACCAACCAGGAAAACCTGTTGGCCGTGGTAAGCCAACCGGCAAGGTGAATTATGTCAAGCCAATCCCCACTGCACGTGGTCATGTCAACTATGTCTCTGCTGAGGAAGCTTATGAGGATCCTAATGTCGTCCTTGGTATGCTTCTCGTTAACTGCCATCCGGCATCTGTTCTTTTCGATACTGGAGCGTCCCATTCGTTCATATCTGAGAGCTATGCTCGAATGCACAACATGACTTTTTGTGACATGCCTACTTCCATGGTTATTCAAACTCCTGGTTCAAAGTGGCAAACCTCTAGGGTAAGCCATGGAAATGAAATCCTTGTCGATAGACTTGTTTTCCTTGCGTCTCTAATCGCTCTCAAGTCCTCGGACATAAACATCATTTTGGGTATGGATTGGATGACAGCTCATTACGCCAAGATTGATTGCTATACTAGGACTGTTCAACTTACACACCCTTCCGGCAAGATAGTCAATGTCTTGACCCGAATGGCTGAGCGTCAGCTCTACTCTTTTAATGCCAGCCCTCTACCAGAACTCAAAGATATCCCGGTAGTACGTGACTTTCCGGATGTTTTCCAGAAGAACTGCCAGGAATTCCACCTGACAAAGATGTCGAGTCCGTGATAGATCTTATCCCTGGAACTATCCCAATCTCTAGGAGACCTTATAAGATGGCACCCCTAGAATTAGCTGAGCTTAAGAAACAACTCGATGAGTCCTTGCAAAAAGGTTTCATCCGTCCTAGTTCTTCCCCTTGGGCTTGCCGCGTCCTCTTCGTCAAGAAGAAGGATGGAACGGAGTGGATGGTTGTAGATTACCGACCTATCAATCTGGTCACCATAAAGAACAAGTATCCGCTTCCCAGGATCAATGACCTGTATGATCAGCTCGCTGGATCCTCAGTCTTCTCCAAAATGGATTTGAGGTTGGGTTAACATCAAATCAAAATCAAGAACGGGGACATTCCTAAAACGGCTTTTGTTACTCGTTATGGCCAATATGAGTACACCGTCATGTCCTTCGGATTAACCAATGCCCCAGCCACCTTCTCCCGGCTAATGAATTATATATTCATGGAGTACTTGGATAAATTCGTCGTGGTATACCTCGATGATATACTCATTTACTCCAAGAACAAGGAAGATCATGCCGAGCATCTAAGGCTGGTATTGACAAAACTTCGAGAGCACCGCCTTTATGCCAAATTCTCTTAATGTGAATTTTGGTTGCCGGAAGTAACCTATCTAGGTCATGTGATCACTGGCAAGGGTATTGCTGTCAATCCCGAGCGAGTTCAAGCCGTCCTTGATTGGACTCTCCCTGAATCGGTCAAGCAAGTTAGGAGTTTTCTTGGCTTAGCGAGCTATTGCTGACGCTTCGTCAAGAACTTCTCCAAGGTTGCTAAACCTTTAACTGAACTCCTCAAGAAAGATAAAAAGTTTGAGTGGACCCCACAGTGCGAGTCCAGTTTTCAGGAACTGAAAAGACGCCTGACATCTGCACCTGTACTGGTACCACCAGACTTTTCCATGGATTTTATAATCTACTGCGACACCTCGCGACAAGGACTAGGTTGCATACTCATGCAAGATCGTCAAGTGATTGCATACGCATCTCGACAGTTGCGTCCACATGAGGATAACTATCCTACACATGATCTAGAGCTTGCAGCTGTAGTCCATGCACTCAAAACATGGCGACTACCTTCTCGGTAATCGCTGTGAAATCTTCACTGATTATCAAAGTTTGAAATACATTTTCACCCAACCGGATCTAAATCTCAGGCAAAGACGTTGGGTTGAGTTGCTCACAGATTACGACTTAGGAATTACTTACACCCCTGGGAAGGCAAATGTCATGGCCGACGCTCTAAGTCGTAAGTCTTATTGTAAGAACTTGATGTTACAACAAGGGCAACCACTTCTCCACGAGGAATTTTGTAAGATTAACCTTCACATTGTTCCTCGAGGATTCCTTTCCACCTTGGTGGCGGAACCTACCCTTACGGATCAGGTCATCAAAGCACAGAAGGTTGATCCGGGAATTTCCCGTATTAAGAGGAACATCAAGAAAGGAGTCGCGGGATGTTTCTCAATTGATGATCAAGGAGTTGTACTCTTTAGCAACCATTTAGTGGTTCCTAAGGTACGAAACCTGAGACATTTGATCCTTAAGGAGGCTCATGAATCTCCTCTCACAATTCATCCCGGTAGTACCAAAATGTATCAGGACCTACGTCAGAGGTTCTGGTGGACTAGGATGAAGAGAGAAATCGCTCAATTCATTGCTAACTGCGACGTTTGTCGTCGAGTCAAAGCAGAGCATCAACGGCCTGCTGGCACCCTTCAACCTTTAGCTATTCCTGAATGGAAATGGGACAAGGTCGGTATGGACTTCATTACCGGGTTTCCCAGGACCAGGAAAGGGAATAATGCTATCTTCGTCGTTATTGACCCCCTCTCTAAAGTAGCTCATTTCCTGCCTATTCGAGAGAGTATAACCGCTAGCCAGCTAGCAGACGTGTATATCTCTCGGATAGTAACAATTCATGGTGTGCCGTTGGAGATCAACTCAGACCGCGGAAGTCTTTTCACTTCACGATTTTGGGAAAGTTTCCAGAATGCTATGGGAACTCATCTCTCTTTCAGTACCGCCTTCCATCCCCAGTCAAGTGGTCAAGTGGAACGAGTCAATCAAATTCTGGAAGACATGCTTCGAGCCTCTGTAATCTCTTTCGGTATGGATTGGGAGAAGTGTCTTCCATTTGCCGAATTCGCTTATAACAATAGTTATCAAGCCAGCCTGGGTAAAGCCCCCATCGAAGTTCTATATGGACGAAGGTGTCGAACACCTCTTAACTTGTCAGAAACCGGGGAAAGACAATTCTTTGGCCCAGATATGATCCAGGAAGCAGAAGAGCAAGTTCGCATCGTTCCTGAGAAATTGAAAACAGCCCAGTCTCGTCAGAAGAGCCAATATGATAGCCATCATAAGGCTGTGACTTTTAAAGTCGGCGATAAGGCTTATCTTCGGGTTACCCCTCTTAAGGGAACCCATCGCTTCAGTATCAAAGGCAAATTGGCCCCTCGTTACATCGGTCCTTTTCGCATTCTTGCCAAACAAGGAGAAGTTGCCTACCATTGGAACTACCTCCGCACTTATCCAGAGTTCATGATGTTTTCCACGTTTCTCAACTCAGGCGTTGCTTCTCGGATCCTATCCGCGGAGTGGACCACGAAAAGCTTGATCTCCAGAACAATCTCACATATCGAGAATACCCCGTTCGTATTCTTGATCAAACCGAGCGCACCACTCGACGCCACAATATCAAGTTTCTCAAGGTTCAATGGTCACATCATTCCGAGAGTGAAGCTACTTGGGAAAGGGAGGATAGTCTTCGACTTGAGTACCCCACCATCTTTCCGGAGGAACCCGAATCTCGGGACGCGATTCTTTTAAGTGGGGGTGAGTTGTCACATCCCTATTTTAGCACTTGCATTAGGACTAGCTAGAGTGTGCATCATGTCTACTTATCAAAGAAACTTGAAATGGGAAAGACAGAAACCCCAGCACCCCTCTTCTAACAACTAGGGTTTGATAAAATCTTTTCCAATGTACCCAAAATGCCTTCAAAAATGTCCATCATTTCTGCCTTGGTCTTAAACCTCTGCCGAAAATGGTGCACAATTTTCTAGGACATCTAAGGTCTCTGGATTAAATCATATGGTATTTGCATTTGGGCATTTAAATGCTATAAAATATTTTATGTGCCCAAATAATCATAAACTATAATGTTCCATGTTGTTCATATTATATACAGTGGGCATGACAAGTTTTATGAGTTATAAAAATGTTCTGGCATTTTTATTAATTAAACAAAGTTGCAAAAGAAATGAAACAGAAAAGGAAATAGGAAAAGGGAGAGAGAGAAAGGTTACCTGACGCCCCACCCGGCCCACCTGCCAGCCCAGCCCAGCTGCCGCTCCAGCGAGCTGCTTGGCTCGGCCAGGCAGGCAGGCAGGTGCTCGACGGCGGCCGCAGCGCGCGCCACGCAGCTGCCCGCCGCCCTGCTTCCTCCCCTCGCCGCCCTGGAGGCTTCGATCGTCCACCTCGCCCCCGACCTCGCAGACACTCTCCACTCGCCCCAGCTCTTCTCCTTCGCCCTCCCCGCACCATGGCTGACGCCGCCGTGCTCGCACCATCGTAGTAGCCGCGCCCACCGTCGTCCCTGAGCCCTGCCGTCGTGTCCGTCGTCTCCGCCGTCCTCGACTACATCGAGCAGGCCGAGCCCCGAGCGCTCGCCTGCCCTGGAGACGCCCCCGACCCCTTCTTCCCCAACTCCGGCCGCGGAGATCCCCCTCGCCGTCCCGCTCAGCTCCGACCGCCCCCAAGCTCGCTCCGGCGTCTGCTGCAACCTCTGTGAGCCCAGCTTCGTCCTCCCCCTCTCCGTTGGCTCTCTCCTACCCTGGAACGCACCGCACGTAGCTCACCTGCACGCACCGCCGCGGAGCTCGTCGCCGACGAGGCTCCGGCCATCCAATGGTCCGGCCACCGTGCCTATCAGCTTCACTGTCATGCGTAGGTGCTGTAGGACCACTCCACGCACCTCTACGAGCACCGCACCGTCGTTTTCGACTTCGCCGAACTCCGGCAGCCGCTGGACTCGTCGTCGGCGACCCCGAGGCCAGCCACCACCTCCATTCGATGCGGTTTGCCTCCAGCTACCCGTAGGTGTGCTCCGCCGTCGTTTTGGCAGCCGGAGCATGAAACCCGCACCTCACCGCCGTGATTGGCCTCGCCGGCGGCTAAACGCCGGCGAGTTGGGCCTGTTTGACCACGGGTTTGACCCCCCTGGGTCATTGACATGTGGGCCCTGCCTGCTAGTCAAACCTAGTTTAAGTGTTAATTTAATTCTAATTAGTTAATTAGTTAACTGTGACACTGACCAGTGGTTCCCACTGGTCAGGTTTGACCTGGGCCGCCCTGTTGACTAACTGACGTCAGCATGATGTCATGCTGACGCAGTAAAGGATTTTTTGAGATTTTTAGATTTAAAAATAATTCAGGAAATTCCAGAAAATGCCTAAACTTCAAAAAATCATATAAATTCAACAGTAGCTCAGATGGAAAAGATTTATATATGAAAATTGATCAGAAAAATCCAATCTTTCCAATGGCACTGGTTTCATGCATGTTTGAGCAAGTTAACCTTGCTGTATATATTAAAACATGATAATGCAATTAATTAAATAATAGTTTGAATTCCTATTTGAATCTTTGATTCAAATAGGCTCAAACCCTTCTGGTTATAGTTGCATTAGCCAAAACACATGCATCTTGCCATGTCATGAGCATGCATCATATTGTTGCATTTGTTTGTTTAATGATTGTATCGCCGGTATTCCCCGTGTTAGGTCCTGCTCCCGAGGATACTGCTGCGTATCCAGCTGAAGAGCAGTACCCGACAACCACCCTGTCAGGCAAGCAATCATTGATCATTCCGATACAAACTCATCTTCTCGATCCTGCTCTCTTTTACTGCATTAAGGCAACAGCGTGTGAACTGCTACTTGCTGCGGTAGTTGAACCCTATTCCCTTGCATGACCTTTCATTGCCACAGTAAATAGTTGAAACCCACTAGCATGTGTTGGAGTTGATTGAGCCATGTGATGTGTGATCCACCATGCTATTTGCTTATGTTGCCTGCTATGCTTAGAGTTGTGTCTGGTCTGGTTCATCTGGGTGATGGATCAGAGTGAAATGATCATACCGACAAAGAGAAGGAAATGTGGAATATGCTTGGTAAAGGTATCGATGAAAGGCCATGTAGGAGTACATGGTGGGTTGTTTCACTGGAACCGTTCATAGGACCCAAGATCTGTATGTGTGGTTCAAGTTCCAGTTACTACCATGCATTCGGCCCGAAACCAATGGACCCTCTCGGCTTATTAATTACCCTCGATCTCTGTCCAGGAGTTGCAACTAGTTTCTGGTGTTTATAGTTTACTGGAGGTCGTGCACAGCGCTGACCCTCGCGGTGGGTTGTGATGCGACAGGTACGTGGCACGGTGTACCGGTTGCCCGTTTGGTGACTCGGGAACCCTGTACACATCGTTTGGGGCCGTGAGCGACACCCGGTCGGATCTCCCCACGGATGGAACCCAAATAGAAGATAAACCTGGACGAGAGACTTGAGTAGTTAGTCAGGTCGTGGCCGACACCCTCGCTGGGCTTCCGCTTGAAGGTTGCCGAGTACATGTCTAGTAAACGGCGATAAGTGGTGAAAGCGTGTGTGAAGAGGTACACCCCTACAGGGTTATCAATCTATTCGAATAGTCGTTGTTCGCGGTACGGACTACTTGGTTACTCTTACAGTTCATAGACAAGTTGATGGATACTACTAAAAGCCTCAAGACAAGTGTGAGTGCCGTGGATGGCCCTTCCGTAGGATAAAGGAAGAGGATCCTCGGTAGTGTATTGTTGTGGTGAGTAGAGGACTCGTGTTCGTAATAACATCTTTTAATCCGTTGAGAGTTGTAGTATAGGTTAGCCAAGAGTCAAAGCTGCCTTTCTGCTATGAACTCCACTACCCCCTTTGATAATGTTGCATGTATGATAGGTTCTGTGGTAAGACTTGATGAGTACCTTTGTACTCATGTTTGCTTAATAACTGTTGCAGAGGAGAACCCTGCCCCTGCTGATGGGTTCTACATAGACGTTGACGTTGACGAGTAGCTTGACACCCAGACGGAGATCTGGAGCTTGTGAAGGGCCTTGTAGATAGTCAGACTACATCAAGCCTGTTTTATTTTCTAAGTTGTATGTACCCAGACATGTAGCTTCCGCTTGTGCTTTTATGACTGTATGACTTGAGTGTTTGGTCATGTGACCCCTACCTGTATGAATATGTTATGTATGGCTCTTGGAGCCTCTTAAATAAAGTACTTTGAGTCATAGAGTTCTGTTGTGATGCAATGTTGTATTTGCACATATTGAGCATATTGTGTGTATGGTTGAAATGCTTGGTATGTGTGGGATCCGACACCTAGTTGTTTTCCTTTGGTAGCCTACCTTACAGGGAAATGCCTCCTAGTGATTCCAATGAGCCTTGGTGGCTTGCTACTGCTCGGAACCCGTAGGCTGGCCGGCATGTGTCCTTCTTCGTTCCTGTGTCTGTCCCTTAGGGGAAATGTCACGCGTTGTTCCTTTAAGTCCATGTAGCTTGCTACGACTTGGGTTCATACGTTGATGACCGACACGTTCGTTGCTGGGTAATGGATGCTTGTCTTTGTAATTTAGTGCCACTTTTGGTTTATAACTAGCCATGTCGGCCCGGGTTCTCTGTCATATGGATGCTAGCGACACTGTCATATACGTGTGCCAAAATGCGCAAACGGTCCCGGGCCAGGTAAGGTGGCACCCGTGGGGTTACCGTGCGTGAGGCCGCAAAGTGATATGACGTGTTACAGCTAGATCGGTATGAGTTAGGATCGGCGTCCTGACACTTGCCATGACACCCAGTGAAGATCTTTCTTCCCAAAGCCTACATTCCCACCTTGAAAGAAGTCTAACATCAATTCCAGTAGGTTTCAACCCCTTTTAGATTTTTCTTTTAATTATTTTATCCCAAAAACAATTTCTGCCCTTTAAATTGAGCCCTGGTGATTTACAAAGGAACTACCAGTTCCCTTTTGAGTTTTGTTTCCAAACAAGCTCCCCTGGCTAGTCCTTAGTACCCTCAACCTAGATCCATCATAATCCCCTGGTCCACAGTTCAAAATTTTCAAATTTCACTTGTGGCAAGTCTGGACCAGATTTGCCATTTTTGGTGAAATTCATATTTTCTCTCTTCCTAAAAATCTGTGAAAATTCAGGCAGCCTCTGGATACATCAAGAGACCACCTCACCAAAATTCAGCCCCAGAAAAATTCGGCAAGTGCTAGAATCATTTCATCAAACAGTTGATGTGCACTATTTCTGTCGAAATTCAGAAAAGAGTTAACTGAAGATTCAGTCGACGGTGCAGTTTCGTCAGAGCTCTTCGTCAATCTCACCAGTGCTACCTTGGCATCTTGCTGCACTACTCCCCTCGCTTATCCTGAGCGCCGCATGCTCGCTTGGCTGGTTGCGAGCGTCGGTGGCGTCGTGGCCCGCCTGCGCCGGCGTCTTCCGCAGCGGCCACCTGGGAGCTCCGCGTGGCCATCTTCTTACCTGTGCACGCTGCAGCATCATCGTCGTGGCCTGAGAGACGCAGAGCATGCTCTCTGTCGCCGACGTGCCCGCACGGCCGTTCCGTTGGGAAAGTGCCTTAAGCGCCCATATCTTGCTAAGCTCTGCATCGGAATGGAACCAGTAAACCGTCACGTCGATGCTGAAGTGCTTAAGCCACCCGTTCAGCCACAGCCTCGCCGTAATCGCTCGCCGGACTTATCCCGTTTGCGGCAACCGCCTCGGGCTGGCTATAAATAGCACCTCCAAGCTCGCACTCGACCCCGCACAGCTCCACCATCTCACCAGACCCCGCCCAGCCACTGGAAGAGCCTCGAGGAGCCCCTCTTCCTCAACTCCGGCCACCCCGATCCGCTTCGGGCTCCGGTAGTTCCCTCTCTGGTGAAAGCTCCTCCACCGCCCTAGTCTTGCCAGTAGTCTCCTAACACACCTAGACGACTAACCCCCACTTCAATTTGACCCCCGCAGCTCTCTCCGACGAGACCCACGACCACCCGAACTGCCATCCGCCGGAGACAAGGTCGCCGTCGACGTGGTGCTCGCCGACGTCCAACTCCACCACCCGCCGACGCGGAAGAGCACCAGGAACCCGTAGGTACCAACCACCTCCCCTACCTTGCCGTGGATCGGTGCCGGCGTGACTCTGTTTTCAGTTCGAAGATTCAAACCTGACGGGTGGGACCCCCTCGTCAGTCTCTCTATTTCATTCGAATCATTTTTATGGAAAGCGCCTTCGGGCAAAGTACGCTTTCCCTATTCAGCTGATGTACTGCTTTCTGAATCGTTTTCTGTTTTTATATTCTAAGCCCCTGGAAACTTTCTGTTTCATTATAGACAAGTCCGTGGACAAGAACTTTAATAACTTTTAAACAAAATATGATTTTGAGTTGATTCTTTTTCTGTCCTCCTTAGTTTTCTGTCTAGTTTTTTATCATACTTATTTGAAAAATATTTGGGACAACTTTTATGCGCGCACGGTATTTATGTTAGTACCCATTTTATTTTTATCCATAGATAATGAAGGAAGTGACGGAGCCGCGAACTTCACCGAGTTAGACTCCGACTACTCCGAACCAGGCAAGCATGTTTGAACCTTTGATATGATGAGTGTGTTGCATGTTTTCTTGAGTAGTTTTCTTCATGGCATGGTTATATAAGCATTTTCTGGATGTTATATATTTCATGCTAAACAAGCTCCGTGTGAACCCCGAAAGATGATGTTGAACCAACCTGATCATGTGGTGACATGGTAGGTTGTGAGTTGGTATTGTTGAAGCATGCCAGTCAACTGTTAACTCTAGTATTAACGGGGATCAAGTCATGATCCCGTTCGTCTCCTTTTTGGTACTGTCACATGTCTTCTGCAAAGATTACGATTTAGTCAACTAGAAACCTCTTTCCTTGTACACACCAAATAGAGGGGCCGGGATGAGGGTTCCATGGCCCTGGATTAAAGCCCGTCATCCCGTCAGGGGGCATGGGTGTTTCCGGTTGGGACCGAGAGGGGGGCACCCCTTAGAGCGCGCGAGGTTGTAGCCTCCCCGTCTTAAAGTTTTTCGTGAACGTTGTCTCGGGTGATTCCGGGCAACAGGATGTGAAATGGGTGTGTACTGGTTAGTTGTGTTTCTGCTAAAACACCGTAGACGGAACTAGTCCTTTGTGCGTAGTGAAAACTGTTGGCTGTGATTTAAGAGTACAAACTCTACAGAGTTAAAATCTTCCAAGTAGCCATGTATATGGCCTAGCGTCAACCTCCGTGTCAACCTCAGTGACCATCTCGGATATTCTATGACAGTGATAAGTATGGTAATCTAGTCAAGGGTCATCTTGGTAGATGAACTAAGCAGTTATTTCTGCACTGATTAATCCCTTGAGATGATCTACCGTCATACCAAAGATTATATAAGCCCTTTATGTGATGTCGCTCAGACGTCCGACTGTGGCATTCTCGTATTTACTTATGAATATAAGCCCTTTATGTGATGTCGCTTAGACGTCTGACTGTGGCATTCTTGTTATTTACTTCTGAATGTAAGCCCTTATGTGTTGTCGCTCAGATGTCCGACTGTGGCATTCTCGTTATTTATTTTCATTATAAGCCCTTTATGTGATGTCGCTCAGACGTCCGACTGTGGCATTCTCGTTATTTATTTTCGTTATAAGCCCTTTATGTGATATCGCTCAGACGTCCGACTATGGCATTCTTGTTATTTACTTTTGAATATAAGCCCTTTATGTGATGTCGCTCAGACGTCCGACTATGGCATTCTCGTTATTTATTTTCGTTATAAGCCCTTTATGTGATGTCGCTTAGACGTCCGACTGTGGCATTCCCGTCATTTACTTTTGAATATAAGCCCTATTATGTGATGTCGCTCAGACGTCCGACTGTGGCATGTTTATTCATTTTTTTTCTTACGAGGCGTCGCTCAGACACTCGATCGGTATTCTTTTATTTCCTTGGTGTTTCGGGAGGACTACCGCCCGACTTCCAGTTTTATTCTTATTATGCAGCGCAAGTTTATATCTTGAGTACATACTGCTAGTCTGCTCATATGCATCATGTTTACATTTGTTATATCTTATGTCCGAACTGTCTTGCGAGTACATTCAAAGTACTCACCTGGCTTGTTGATTTGGCCAGATGTTGACGAAGGCGATCTCATGGATGAAGAGTTTGATAGCGAGTCCGATGCCTAGTGGAGTCCTAGTCAGTCTCTTGCGATCCTAGAGTTGATCACTGTATTATAACCTCTTCTGCCACCACCAAATAAATTCATCGGGTCTCACTCCGAAACTCGATGAACTGTAAGATATTGGAGTCGTGTCACCGACTACACTATGACATATCCACCACCACTTTTATTACGAGTCAGTAGTTATGCCACCCTACCCTTGTGTCATATCCGCCCTTATGTATAATATCGGCGTGCTTGTAATAAATTGTTGAGCAGCCTCAGCTCAATCTTGTATAATATTCAGTACTTTGGAATTCTATATCAAGGATTTGTCTACCTGTGAGCAGGATTCTTCTACACTGGTCCGATAAAAAGGTCGGTTTCTCAGTAAATATTTTACTGGAAAAACGGTCCTGACAACCTTGGTATCAGAGCCAGGCTGACTGTAGGAAGCCACTAGGTGCGATCGCTAATCGGTTATTAGTGTATTGAGTGATATTTCAGCATTTTACATATGTAGCAATTTTCTGTTAGTCGTCATAAATTTATGATTTGACTATTCGGAATTTTTGTCTACTTTTGTAGATGGCCGGCAGCGACTGTGAGTCATAGGTGTTCGCCAACATACCTGAGGGGTTTATCAAACTCCTCATCGCCATCACTTAGGTCGCGATCGGGCCATCGACCCGTCCAGAGTTCACACTCTACCAGCACAAAATCAGCGACATCGTGTCGATGCACCAGGATGCGGTGCAATTCAAGGGAGGGCGTTCTGAGGCATGCCGCTTCCAATTTGTGGGCAGGGCCATGCCTACGGAGAGGCATGCCATGCAAATGGCTGCCCGTGAGGCGATAGCTCGTCTCCGAGATGCTCTTCCTTTGATGAAGACTTGTCGCTACCGCTACCTCCCATGCCATGTGCCTTACACGTGCCACTATGCGTTTTCTTGCGCAAGGGGAGAGCGTGATGAACCTATCGAATCGTTGGTTGAATACCTCAAGGCTCTTGAGGCAGCCTTTGATAACCTTGTGGACGACTTGGTGGCTGCTCGTATGGACTTAGTTCAGAGCGGTTCCGCCAACAGGAGGGAGCTTCTCCATACTTCACCACCACTGACATATGTCTCATCCTCAGCATCTTATGCACCTGCCATCTTAGCCACCGCTCGCCGCCTACCTACCACTGAGGCGTTTGACCAGGTCATTGCTCCTACTCCAATCAGAGCGGCACCACCTGCCGCGCCCGCACCAACTCCTCGAACCAGTATTCCACGCCTGGAGCCTATTAGTGAGGAGGAGGTTGAGTCTCCATCGCCACTGGGTCTTACCCTCGGCAGGCCGAAGGAAGTCTTCACCATCTCCGACTAAGTACGCCTATCCGCCACGCGATGTGACCGCTTGTATGATATGTTTTATATGTAAAATAGGTTGATGAGAGGTAGTCTGTTTGCGCATCATGTAGGAAATCAGAGAAGTGCACTAGCCTAAATAACATGTTAGGAATGTGTACGCGCATCCTGAGTGTCGTATTGTATAATTACGACTTGCGTGTAAAATATGTACTAAGCGGTCCTTCTCCTTGCGCAATCAAGTATTTTATTTAAAAACCTTTGGAGTTCGTATATTTCTGCATTTGCAAAATCATTTGTTATTTTTGCCGCTCAGTTTTTCTCATGAGTTCTGCAATAATACCCCAGAGTGTAAAATGACTCGTCCCTGGACTCGTTCCATGCCAAGTCCGCCAGAGGAAAATTATGGCACCCAAAAAAGTAACAATTTCGCGCAGGGGCAGTCAAGTCAGCAGGGCAGTGAGACAACATTTTCTCAAGTATGTCGCCTTTATGAGCAAAGCCAACAGCAGCACCAAGAAATGATGAACCATGTTATCAATATGGGAAATCACCGTGAGCCACATCAGCAGCATTCAAAATTGTCTGAACTACAGAAGACACATCCGCCAACATTTTCTCACACTGACGGGCCTCTTGAGGCCGATGATTGGCTTCGAGACATTAAAAGGAAATTGATTATTGCACAATGCTCGGATCGTGAAAAGGTAATTTATGCACCACACTATCTTACTGGAGCAGCTGCATCATGGTGGGAAAATTTTCTGCATATGCACCCCAATGAAAATGATATAACTTGGGAGGATTTTAAAGAAGGTTTTCGTGGGGCGCACATCCCTAGAAGCATTATGAAGATCAAGAAAAGGGAGTTTGTTGACCTCAAACAGAGAGGCATGACAGTGACTGAGTACAACAACTAGTTTACTCAATTATCTCATTATGCCAACGAAGAGCGTATGACTGAAAATAAAAAGATGGAAAAATTCCTGGACGGTCTGGCACCAGCACTTAAATGCCAGCTTGTCGTACACACCTTTCCAGATTTCAAGACTCTTGTGGATAAGGCTATTACCTTGGAAAATTAGCGCCACAGCTTGGAAGATATTCGCAAGCGAAAAAGGGATAAGACTACCCACACTCGCAACAACCGGAACAAGACTAATTTTCAGAAAAATGGGGCGAACAAATCCATGAGCAATGATACGCGTCCGAACAAAAAAATTCATGCAAGGGACAAAGATTTTACGTATCGCCCAGGCGTTACTTGCTACGCTTGTGGAGAAGAGGGACACTATGCCAAACAGTGCCCAAAACCAAGGAACTCGATCCCGAAGCCGAACAGCAATGGTAACAATTCAGCACCCAAGCGTAACCACTTCAACCCCAATAACAACCACAAGAAAGGTCACCTGAACAATGTGACGAAGGAGCAAGCACAGGATGCCCGGATATCATACTCGGTACGTTCCCTGTCAACACAATACCTGCCACGGTTTTGTTTGATTCTGGAGCTTCTCATTCGTTCATTTCGAAGAACTTTGCTTTGCAACATGATTTTTCGATGCTTCCCTTGGGAAAATCAATGACCATCAAGTCCCCCGGAAGTAAGCAGATCACTCAGAGTTACTGCCAAGGTGTGATTATTGAGATTGAAGGATTAAAGTTTCAAGCAAACCTCATCGTGTTGGAAAATAAGGGACTGGATGTTATCCTAGGTATGGACTGGCTGACCACCAACAAAGGATTTATCGACTACTTCAATCGAACTGTGATTCTTACTCATCATCACGGAAAGACGATAAGAGTCGCAGCTCAAGAAAGACCAGTATCACGGCAACCAAAATTGAACAAGGTAGACACTTCAGAATTAAGCAAAGTTCTAGTAGTATGTGAGTTCTCGGACGTATTTCCTGAAGAATTGACAGGCATGCCACCAGACCGGGAAATAGAATTCATTATTGAGCTAGCACCTAGAACCACCCCCATTTACAAGAAACCATATAGAATGGCACCGTTCGAATTGGTTGAACTAAAGAAGCAAATAAAGGAGTTATTGGACAACGAATTTATACGGGCCAGCTCCTCATCTTGGGGTTCGCCGGTACTATTTGCCAAAAAGAAGGATGGGACTCTGAGATTGTGTATAGACTATCGAGTGCTGAACATGGTCACCATCGAGAACAAATATCCGATGCCACGAATATATGATTTATTTGACCAGCTCGCTCAAGCCAAGGTTTTCTCGAAGATTGATTTAAGGTCGGGGTATCATCAATTAAAAGTATGGACAGAAGATATCTCGAAGACAACATTCACTTCCAGATACGGACTATATGAATTTACAGTAATGCCGTTTGGACTAACCAACGCCCCCGCATATTTTGTCCACCTCATGAATAAAGTGTTTATGAAATTTATGGACAAATTTGTTGTGGTGTTTATTGATGATATCCTGGTATATTCGAAGACACGAGAAGAACATGCTGAACATCTCCGAATTATACTGGGAGAATTAAGTAAACATCAACTATACGCCAAATTCAGCAAATGCGAATTTTGGTTAAGACAGATTGGTTTTCTAGGCCACGTATTGACGCAAGAAGGAGTTGATGTGGACCCGGAAAAAGTCAAGGCCGTACTTGGTTGGAAGCCACCAGCCAATGTAACAGATGTGCGAAGTTTCCTCGAAATGGCTGGATATTACCGAAGGTTCATTGAGGGATTTTCCACCATAGCCAAACCAATGACACGGTTACTCAAGAAGGATAAGAAATTAGTATGGACTGAAGCTTGTGAGAAAAGCTTCCAGGAACTCAAAAGGAAATTAACAACAGCCCTAGTATTGGTCGTACCAGACATACACAAAAGTTTTGAAGTATATTGCGATGCATCCGGGAAGGGCCTCGGATGCGTACTGATGCAAGAAGGCAAGGTAGTCGCATACGCTTCCAAGCAACTACGGAAGCATGAGGAAAATTATCCTACCCACGACTTAGAATTGGCAGCGGTCATTCATGCACTCAAGGAGTGGAGACACTTTTTGCTTGGGAATCATTGTGAAATATATTCGGACCATAAGAGCCTCAAATATATTTTCACACAACCAGAACTCAATTTACGACAACGACGCTGGTTGGAATTGGTGAAAGATTATGACGTTGGCATTCACTACCATCCAGGAAAGGCGAATGTAGTGGCAGATGCTCTTAGCCGTAACCCCAGCTCAGAGAACGGCAGCCTACAAAACTTGAGACCTGAGTTTCAGCAGGAATTCGCCAAGCTCAACTTGATGATGGTCACCGAAGGCGAAGTGTCAAATATGGAAATACGACCTACACTAATAGAACAGATTAAGAAGGCTCGGCATGGACACCCCAACATTGAAGGCATAAAAAGAAAAGTGAATCTGGGCAAGGCCTCAGAATTTGTCATAGACGATGAGGGAATATTATGGTTCGGAGACAGGCTTTGCGTACCGAATATAAAAGACCTCAAACAGCAAATTATAGCAGAAGGCCACACCGCCCCATATTCAATTCACCCTGGAGGGACCAAAATGTACAGGGACATTCAGGGAAGGTTTTGGTGGCACGGTATGAAGAGGGATATAACCACATACATTGCATGTTGTGATTCATGTCAACGCATTAAAGCCGAGCACCAAAAACCCGCAGGGCTATTACAGCCAAACAAGATACCTGAATGGAAATGGGACGATATTGGGATGGACTTTATTGTTGGGCTACCTCGGTCACAGCACGGGAATGATGCCATATGGGTCATCACAGATAGACTAACTAAGGTGGCACACTTCATCCCAGTCAAGACAACCCACACCACCCAGAAACTTGCCAAACTTTACCTCGCCCGTATAGTATGCCTGCATGGAGTTCCAAAGACTATAATATCCGACAGGGGCACTCAATTCATCTCTAAATTTTGGGATCATTTACAGCAAGCTCTGGGACGCAACTAGTATTCAGTACAGTATACCACCCCCAGACTGGAGGACAAACTGAATGGGTAAATCAAATTCTAGAAGACATGCTGAGGGCATGTGTTCTCACCTATGGGACCAGTTGGGAAGCAAGCTTGACGTATGCCGAGCTCGCATACAACAATAGTTACCAAGCCAGTCTGAAAATGGCACCTTTCGAAGCCTTGTATGGACGAAGATGCCGTACCCCATTAAACTGGTCAGAAATAGGGGACAGTCGTATCTTCGGCCCAGACATGCTCAAGAAAGCCGAGGAGAGATTAGGCTCATACGAGACCGACTCAAGACAGCCCAGAGCCGAAAAAGAGTTACTACAATCAAAAACATCATGAACTCAGCTTTGAACCCGGTGAAATTGTGTATCTACGTGTATCTCCTATGAGGGGCCTGCAACGATTCAAAGTCAAAGGAAAGCTAGCACCACGGTTTATCGGACCCTTTCGTATAGTTGCACGAAGAGGCACAGTAGCCTACCAATTAGACCTTCCCAAAGAACTGTCAGACGTCCACGACGTGTTCCACGTCTCACAGCTAAGGAAATGTGTAAGCAACCCGGAGAAGCAGGTGTCGCATGAAAACCTTTATGTGCAACCAGACCTCACCTACCGGGAACGCCCAATAAAAATATTGGAGTTGTCTGAAAGAAGAACCCGTCAGAAGACAATTAAGTTTCTCAAGGTTCAGTGGAGCAATCACACCGAGGATGAGGCAACATGGGAAAGAGAGGACTTTCTTCGGACAGAGTACCCACACCTATTTGAGGATCAGTTGAAATCTCGGGGACGAGAATTTTCCTAAGGGGGTAGGTGTTGTAACACTCCAAAAATTTTGGTTTTTGTTTTCATCAAACTCTTTGGTCTTTTGGAAGGGGGATACTTGAACCCTTCTTAAAAACCCCTCTTCTCAAATATTTCATGGCAAAAGTTTGTGTGTTCTTCTCAACCTTGATTCTGGTCTTGAAGGTTTTCTCCTTGTGTTGGCTCAACACAAGTTATTTTAAAAAAGGATTTGGTTGACGATTTCTCTTTATGAAAAACCTTCATATAAAACATAGACTTGTTTACCCCCCATTCAAACTCTTCCTCTTGCCATGACACCCAATGAAGAGCTTTCTTCCCAAAGCCTACATTCCCACCTTGAAACAAGTCTAACATCAATTCCAATAGGTTTCAACCCCTTTTAGATTTTTATTTTAATTATTTTATCCCAAAAACAATTTCTGCCCTTTAAATTGAGCCCTGGTGATTTACAAAGGAACTACCAGTTCCCTTTTGAGTTTTGTTTCCAAACAAGCTCCCTTGGCTAGTCCTTAGTACCCTCCACCTAGATCCATCATAATCCCCTGGTCCACAGTTCAAAATTTTCAAATTTCACTTGCTGCAAGTTTGGAACAGATTTGCCATTTTTGGTGAAATTCATATTTTCTCTCTTCCTAAAAATCTGTGAAAATCCAGGCAGCCTCTGGATACATCAAGAGACCACCTCACAAAAATTCAGCCCCAGAAAAATTCGGCAAGTGCCTGAATCATTTCATCAAACAGTTGATGTGCACTGTTTCTATCGAAATTCAGAAAAGAGTTAACTGAAGATTCAGTCGACAGTGCAGTTTCGTCAGAGCTCTTCATCAATCTCACCAGTGCTACCTTGGCATCTTGCTGCACTGCTCCCCTCGATTATCCTAAGCGCCGCACGCTCGCTTGGCTGGTTGCGAGCGTCGGTGGCGTCGTGGCCCGCCTCCGCCGGCGTCTTCCGCGGCAGCAGAGCCACCCGTGGCGGCCGACAGGGGTCACCCTACAAAGCAACGCTGTTCGGCACCGCTCAAGCCACCTGGGAGCTCCGCGTGGCCATCTTCTTACATGTGCACACTGCAGCATCATCGTTGTGGCCTGAGAGGCACAAAGCGCGCTCCCTACCGCCGACGTGCCCGCACGGCCGTTCTGTTGGGAAAGTGCCGTAAGCGCCCATATCTTGCTAAGCTCTGCATCGGAATGGAACGAGTAAACCATCACGTCAATGCTCAAGTGCTTAAGCCATCCGTTCAGCCACAGCCTCGCCATAATCGCTCGCCGGACTTATCCCGTTTGCGGCAACCGCCTCGGGCCGGCTATAAATAGCACTCCCAAGCTCGCACTCGACCCCGCACAGCTCCACCATCTCACCAGACCCCACCCAGCCACTGGAAGAGCCTCGAGGAGCCCCTCTTCCTCAACTCCAGCCGCCCCGATCCGCTTCGGGCTCCGGCAGCTCCCTCTCTGGTGAAAGCTCCTCCACCGCCTTAGTCTTGCCAGTAGTCTCCTGACACACCTAGACAACTAACCCCCACTTCAATTTGACCCCCATAGCTCTCTCCGACGAGACCCACGACCACCCGAACCGCCGTCCGTCGGAGAGAAGGTCGCCGTCGATGTGGTGCTCGTCGACGTCCAACTCTACCACCCACCAACGCGGAAGAGCACCAGGAACCCGTAGGTACCAACCACCTCCCCTACCTCTCCGTGGATCGGCGCCGACGACCACCGCAGCCCTCTGGCGCGGGCGCGACTCTGTTTTCAGTTCGAAGATTCAAACCTGACGGGTGGGACCCCCTCGTCAGTCTCTCTGTTTCATTCGAATCGTTTTTATGGAAAGCGCCTTCGGACAAAGTACGCTTTCCCTATTTAGCTGGCGTACTACTTTCTGAATCATTTTCTGTTTTTATATTCTAAGCCCCTGGAAACTTTCTGTTTCATTACAGACAAGTCCCTGGACAAAAACTTTAATAACATTTAAACAAAAGATGATTTTGAGTTGATTCTTTTTCTGTCCTCCTTAGTTTTCTGTCTAGTTTTTATCATACTTATTTCAAAAACATTTGGGACAACTTTTATGCGCGCACGGTATTTATGTTAGTACCCGTTTTATTTTTATCCGTAGATAACGAAGGAAGTGACGGAGCCACGAACTTCACCGAGTTAGACTCCGACTACTCCGAACCAGACAAGCATGTTTGAACCTTTGATATGATGAGTGTGTTGTATGTTTGCTTGAGTAGTTTTCTTCATGGCAAGGTTATATAAGCATTTTGTGGATGTTATATATTTCATGCAAAACAAGCTCCGTGTGAGCCCCGAAAGATGATGGTGAACCAACCTGATCATGTGGTAACATGGTAGGTTGTGAGTTGGTATTGTTGAAGCATGCCAGTCAACTGTTAACTCTAGTATTAACGTGGATCAAGTCATGATCCCGTTCCTCTCCTTTTTGGTACTGTCACATGTCTTCTGCAAAGATTACGATTTAGTCAGCTGCAAACCTCTTTCCTTGTACACACCAAATAGAGGGGCCGAGATGAGGGTTCCATGGCCCTGGATTAAATCTCGTCATCCGGTCAAGGGGCATGGGTGTTTCCGGTTGGGACCGAGAGGGGGGCACCCCTTAGAGAGCACGATATAAATTTGATCCCATGCTATTCGAGGTTGTAGCCTCCCCGTCTTAAAGTTTTTCGTGAACGTTGTCTCGGGTTATTCCGGGCAGCAGGATGTGAAATGGGTGTGTACTGGTTAGTTGTGTTTCTGCTAAAACAACGTAGACGGAACTAGTCCTTTGTGGCTAGTGAAAACCATTGGCTGTGATTTATGAGTACAAACTCTGCAGAGTTAAAACCTTCCAAGTAGCCATATCTATGGCCTAGCGTCAACCTCCGTGTCAACCTCAGTGACCGTCTCGAATATTCTATGACAGTGATAAGTATGGTAATCTAGTAAAGGGTCATCTTGGTAGATGAACTAACGAGTTATTTCTACACTGATTAATCCCTTGAGATGATTTACCGTCATACCAAAGATTATATAAGCCCTTTATGTGATGTCGCTCAGACGTCCGACTGTGGCATTCTCGTATTTACTTATGAATATAAGCCCTTTATGTGATTTCGCTCAGACGTCCGACTGTGGCATTCTTGTAATTTACATCTGAATGTAAGCCCTTCATGTGATCTCGGTCAGACGTCCGACTGTGGCATTCTTGTTATTTATTTTCGTAATAAGCCCTTTATGTGATGTCGTTCAGACGTCCAACTATGGCATTCTCGTCGTTATAAGCCCTTTATGTGATGTCGCTCAGACATCCGACTATGGCATTCTTGTTATTTACTTTTGAATATAAGCCTTTTATGTGATGTTGCTCAGACGTCCGATTGTGGCATTCTCGTTATTGATTTTCGTTATAAGCCCTTTATGTGATGTCGCTCAGACGTCCGACTGTGGCATTCCCGTCATTTACTTTTGAATATAAGCCCTTTTATGTGATGTCGCTCAGACATCCGACTGTGGCATGTTTATTCATTTTTTCCTTACGAGGCGTCGCTCAGACACTCGATCGGTATTCTTTTATTTCCTTGGGGTTTCGGGAGGACTACCGCCCGACTCCCATTTTTATTCTTATTATGCAGCGCAAGTTTATTTCTTGAGTACATACTGCTAGTCTGCTCATATGCATTATGTTTACATTTGTTATATCTTATGTCCGAACTATCTTGCGAGTACATTCAAAGTACACACCTGGCTTGTTGATTTGGCCAGATGTTGACGATTGCGATCTCATGGATGAAGAGTTTGATAGCGAGTCCGATGCCTAGTGGAGTCCCAGTCAGTCTCTTGCGATCCTGGAGTTCATCACTGTATTATAACCGCTTCTGCCACCACCATAAATTCATCGGGTCTCACTCCGACACTCGGTGAACTGAAAGATATTGGAGTCGTGTCACCCACTACACTGTGACATATCCACCACCACTTTTATTACGAGTTAGTAGTTATGCCACCCTACCCTTGTGTCATATCCGCCCTTATGTATAATATCGGCATGCTTGTAATAAATTGTTGAGCAGCCTCAGCTCAATCTTGTATAATATTCAGTACTCTAGAATTCTGTATCAAGGATTTGTCTACCAGTGAGAAGGATTCTTCTACACTGGTCCAATAATAAGGTCGGTTTCTCAGTAAATATTTTACTGGAAAACTGGTCCTGACACTTGAGATCTTTGCAATTGGGAATCATTTGGATCAATGTAAATACCGTATCATATTTTCCATCCAAGGCTCTAGAGATCTTCTTGATGACAAATTTGTACGTCATCTCTTCACTTCCTAAGCCGGCAATCCCATTTGTGATGAGAGCAAGCCTAGAGTACATTTCGGAAAATCCTTCACCATCCTTCATTTCGAACTTGTCAAGTTGACTTTTAAGCACATCCAACTTGGATTTCTTGACAGACTCTGTACCTTTGTGCATATCAACAAAAGTATCCCAAATTTCATTTGCATTCTCAAGGTGGCTGATTTTATTGAATTCTTTGGGGCACAATCCATTGAAAAGAATATCGCAAGCATGAGTATTGTATTGCAACATCCTCATTTCTTATGTGCTTGCTTAGCGATCCGGTTCTCTACCATATTCAAAGAATTCACCTTGCAATCCAATAAGAACAATAGCCTGATAACCTACAAGTATAGGGGATCGCAACAGTTTTCGAGGGTAGAGTATTCAACCCAAATTTATTGATTCGACACAAGGGGAGCCAAAGAATATTCTCAAGCATTAGTAGTTGAGTTGTCAATTAAACGACACCTGGAAAACTTAATATCTGTAGCAAAGTATTTAGGAGCAAAATAGTATGGAAGTAACGGTAGCAGTGGTAAAAGTAAGAGTAGCGGTTTTGTAGTGATGGTGATAGCAACAATAACAAAAGTAACGAAGCAAGTATCAATATGGAACGAACTCGTAGGCATTGGATCGACAATGATAGGTGTCGGATATTATTCATCATGTAGTAGTTATAACCTAGGGTGACACAGAAATAGATCCAATTCATCAATGTAATGTAGGCATGTATTTTCGTATATAGTCATACGTGCTTATGGAAAAGAACTTGCATGACATCTTTTGTCCTACCCTCCCGTTGCAGCGGGGTACTAATGGAAACTAAGCGATATTAAGGCCTCCATTTAATATAGTACCGGACCAAAGCATTAGCACTTAGTGAATACATGAACTCCTCAAACTATGGTCCTCACCGCGAAGTGTCCCGACTATTGTCACTCTGGGGTTGCCGGATCATAACACATAGTAGGTGACTATTGACTTGCAAGATAGGGTCAAGAACACAAATATATTCATAAAAACATAATAGGTTCAGATCTGAAATCATGGCACTCGGGCCCTAGTGACAAGCATTAAGCATAGCAAAGTCATAGCAAGAACAATCTCAGAACATAGTCGATACTAGGGACCAAACACTAACAAAACTAACTCGATAACATCATAAATCTCATCCAACCCATCACCGTCCAGCAAGCCTACGATGGGATTACTCACGCATGGCGGTGAGCATCATGAGATTGGTGATGGAGGATTGTTGATGATGACGACATCTACGATCTCCACTCTCCGGAGCCCCGAACGGACTCCAGATCAGGTCTCCCGAGGAAGAACAGAAGGTGGCGGTGGCTCCGTATCGTAAAACGCGGTGGGATCTTCTCTCTGATTTTTCCTCCCCGAAAGAGAATATATGGAATTGGATTTGATGTCGGTGGACGTCTAGGGGCCAACAAGGTAGGGTGTGGGCCCTCTTCGGTGATTCTTTCCATCAATATTCTGACGTAGGGGGCGCCCCCCACCCTTATGGCCAGGGTGTGGGCCCCCTCCGGTAGTTCATTTCACCATTATTTTTTATATATTCCGAAAATATTCTTCGTAAAATTTCAGGTCATTCGGAGAAGTTTTATTTCTGCACAAAAATAACACCAAGGCAATTCTGTTGAAAACAACGTCAGTCCGGGTTAGTTCCATTCAAATCATGAAAATTAGAGTCCAAAAAAAGGGCAAAAGAGTTTGGAAAAGTAGATAGGACGGAGACGTATCAACTACCCCAACCTTAACCCATTGCTTGTCCTCAAGAAATTTAGTTGATAAACTGAAAGTGATAAAGAAAAACTTCTACAAACTCTGTTTGATCTTGTTCTTGCAAATATGTAAAGCCAGTATTCGAGTTTTCAGCAAAGATTATGAACTAACCATATTCACAGTAGCATTTAGGTCTCATGTTTACTCATATCAATGACATAATCAACTAGCGAGCAATAATAATAAATCTCGGATGGCAACACTTTTTCAAAACAATCATGATATAATATGACAAAGTGGTATCTCGCTAACCCTTTCTGAGACCGCAAAACATAAATGCAGAGCACCTAAGAAGATTAAGGACTGACTAGACATTGTAATTCATGGTTAAAGAGATCTAGTCACACTCATACTCAATATCAATTAATAACAAAGCATAAAAATGACAGAGGTGCTCACCACACTACTAGAAAAAGGCATGCTAGTGGCGCACCACTTTTGCCTACTAATGGCGCACTAGTGGTGCGCCACTAGCACCACGCCATTAGATTTTTTTACTAATGGCGCCCTGTGGTGCGCCATTAGTATGCCCGATACTAATGGCGCACAACTGGTGCGCCATTAGTATAGCCCAGGGTGCACCATTAGTATCTGGTATACTAATGGCGCACCACATAGAAGTGCGCCATTAGTAACAAATTTTTTTAGAATATATTTTTTAAATTTTTTTCCAATTTTTTTTTAATTTTTTTACGTTTTTTCCATAATCTCTGGTCACTATGGCTTAATCTCTGGTCAATATGCTTAATCTCAACTCAAATCGCACTCTACGGTCAAACTTCCTAGAAGGTCACCCATCCTCACACTACTCCAGCCCGAGCATGCTTAACTTCGTAGTTCTATCCAACCCCAGCAGCAGCTCACTTCACAGGCACTTGTTGATATATCTATCATATCAATCCTATTAAACCTTCTTGATGTCTAGGACTTTGTTCATGTTCATGCGTATGATGAAATTTTGAAAAAATATTTCAAACTTCCCGGTCATATTACGTATGATATTTGAAAAAAAAATTGAATTTTTTTCGAAAGCATTTTTTTTTCTGTTACTAGTGGCGCACCAAGCAAACTGTGCGCCACTAGTAAGTTTGAAAGTTTTTCCATTTTTCCCTCTAGATCTTAAAAGCCCCGTAACTTTTTTCTACTAGGTTTTTGGGGATTTTGAAAAATTTTAACGGGTTTCCCCCCGCTAAATTCGGATGTAACTTTTCGAGTAGATGATTTTTCATATAAAAAACTTTTTAATCCGAGTACGTATGGAAAAGTTATGCCCATTTTACAAATTCCAGAGATATTTTGCAAATAAAGTCGAAATTCATATTTGTAAATTTTCCCAACAAGTAGACCACATATCACATGGGAAACTTATTTTCTTTTATTTTTTTGACATATCCTTCATTTTCTTTTATTTTTTTAAACTGGAAAAGGTGGTCCAAGGGGGGGTGTAGTTGGTGAAATTTTGGGCCAAGTTAGTAATGACGCACCGTGGGAGTGATGCGCCATTACTAGTTCAACTAGTAATGGCACACCACTCCCACGGTGCGCCATTACTATTTTTGAAAAAAAAAATTAAAAAATTTTAAAACAAAATTTGAAAAAAAATACTAGTGGCGCATCGTGGATGTGGTGCGCCATTAGTAGTTGAACTAGTAATGGCGCACTATCCATGTGACGCCCCGAGACCGATGCTAGTGCCCTTCCTTTTTTTATTGTTGTCTACGTGTTGTTGCCATGTTCATGTTAGTGCCATGACATCCTTGTGTTTTGTTTCTTTGTCATGGTGTGTTTATCATTGTCATCTTGTTTCGCATTGTACCTTTAATTGTTGCATATGCCATGCTCATCATATGCCATGCTTGTTTTCTGTTGCCATGGTCGTCTCAGTTACTTTGCCATATGCTTCATGATGTGATATTGTCTTTGTCATTTTGTTGCATTTGCATCATGATCATCATTGTAGTGTGCATATTTGTGGTGCGCCTCTTGTCATTTTATTGCATTTATCATGATCGTCATGTGGGTTGCATTCTTCATGTTGTTGTATTGTTGGTGTGCTGTCCATCTTTATCTTTTCCATCAACATTTTCCCCCAAGTGCACAACCTATCCACTCCTTCACCTATTTCAAATTTTGGCTTTCATGTCAAGTTGCATTATTTCCCTTCTCCAATAATGTTCAATATTTTCCTATAAATCTTGGATCATGTCTTATACCTTCTCTGCCAAGTTTCGTCTAGTTTGGAGTTGGTTTGGTTGGGTTAAAAAAATGCATCAAGTTTGAATTTAATTCAAACTTGGATTATTTTTCTACCTCTAAAAATTGCCAAGTCAACTTATTAAAATTCTGCAGAGATTCAGAACTCCAGGGGTATTCTCGTATCCCTCACAACCCTCTCCAATTCCTCGATGCTTTTTGCTCTTTTATTCTGTTTGAAGAAATAGAAAAAAGGGCAGAAGCAGTAGCAGCCAAGCAACCCAGCAGCGCAGCCGAGGTCCCGCACGGCCCACTTACCTCTTCGATCCAGCCCACCAGTGCCATTCCCCTGTTCATCGTCTTCAACCGTACGGCAGCACATCCAAGACCTCCACGTCGGCAGCCGGCTTGATTTGACGGCCGGGACAACCTCCCTACCTCCTATAAATCATGCCCCGGTGCCCTAGGGTCTCTCCTTTTCCCATTCCTCCCTCCTCCTCGTCTAGCCGCCACAAGGTAAGTCCACCCACACTCCCGCCGATGCCATGGCCGAGGAGCTCAAGCTCATTTCGGCTTGATCATCGCCGTAGCCATCTTCTTCGTCCACGGAAGCGTTGCGGACGTCTTCCACTTCTTCCACGGCTACGCACACGATCACACGGACATGGAGCTCCTTCCCCTTCGTCGTCTTCGCGGCACGCCGGAGATCAGCAGCTCGCCGTCGTCCACGTCCACGTCGTCGTCTTCTACATCTTCATCGCCGCGGGACGCCAAGTTCCTCGACGTCGTCTGCTCTGCTTCCTAATCTCCACGGACCCGATCACCTCTGCCATCATCACCTCCTCGCGCCTCTGTCGTCGCGCTTCCGGCTTCGTCCTCTTGTCCTATGGGACCTCGGTGAGCAGCCGCTCCTCCCGGCCCCTCTTATGCTTTGATTCCATCGTCGTAGTCGCAGTCGCACCCTGAGTTCGTCCACCATGCATGATCTCGAGTTTGAGCTCGTGCTGGTGTCGCTGTTTTTGCTCGCTGGTCACACAAACAGCTGCAGGCTTGCTCCACGCTACACGCATCCACGCACGCCCTCGCCTCTCCAACGAGCATCCATGCCCTTAGTCATGGCCATGACCAGCCGTGCCTCACCACGGTTTCTGCCCTCGCCCAGCCAAGCCCGCCTTGCCTCACCCACGCATGCTCCTGTACGCACTTGAACCTCTCTGTTCGCAGAGCAGCTAAAGAGCACCACGCACGCGGCTCTGGTTGCCTTCTCCTCCATGTCCGGGACGAGATATAGATTGTGATCAAACGCCTCCGCGCGCCGCACACTGCACCCCCACCTATTTCCGCACCACCGTCGTCGGCCTGTTGTCGCGACGGTTGCCGTCTTGCTCGCCGGCGTCGCCACCTAGTTCCTGTGTGGTCTACGTAGAGAAGACCCCGCCTTTGTTTTGATTCAAGTTTAGCCACGCCATTCTTTTGTTCAAAACAACAACAGCAACTTAGTGGATTGGGCTGCTGAGTTCTACCCGAGAGACCCGGGTTCGAATCCTCGTAGGACCATTTTTAGAATCCCTATATTTTTTTGCATGTTATTTTTTTCTCTCTCCACCCCGCTACAGATCTGTTCTTTTAAATGGTATCCTTTGTTTTATCACCAGCAGAGACTAGCCGAGCTGGCTAGCACAACCAAGCTCAACCCAAGAGTTCCTGGGCTCGAAACCCAGGTTGGCCATTTTTTTTCTTTTAATTTTTGCCTCCAGCATTTTTGTCTTTGTGCCTATGAAATCTAGGTCCCACTTGTCATCCTTTCTGTCCACATACCCTCTCCAGACCTCCACTCCTGCCACCTCAGCACCCTGGGCCCCCTCGTCATTGATAGTGGCTGGCCCAATCCGTGTCCCCCTATTGTTTTTTTCTTTGTTTTGCATATTCACAGAAATGCCATCATTTTGATTTGTGAATAGCTAAATAACCATGCATCATATGTAAAAACTTTATATATGAAAGTTTCTTAGAATTCTGTGTAGATTAATAATTTCCAGCTGCCATGCATGTTAAAAATGTTTAAACTTGTTATTTGTTTAATTTTATGGAAATAACATGTTAAATTGGTTTTATTCATAACTAAATAACCGTAGCTCCAAATTTAATAAATTTTATATGTAAATGGGGTAGAATAATGAGTAGATTAACTTGGTGCAATTACTTTTGCTGTTTGACAACTTTAAAATTGTGTTATAGGCAAAACAGTAGAAAATACGAAATATGCACATGGGGATTTTCCGGAATTGTTGTTTGTTGTTCCGGCCTCATTTAAACTTGTCTAAATAGATAGTTTATATATGCTTCACCTCTTGCCATGTTTAAAAACATTTAATATTGTTGGGTACATAAGCAAGAGTGAACTAAAAACTTGAATGTGGTGTTTCCTCAATATGCAACTTGTTGCATATTGACTTTCACATAATTGTAGTATTGTTTGTTACACTTTGCCATGCCATGCCTATTTAATCTTGTTTTGCATCATACCTTGCCATGTATTGCATCATATATAGACTTGTCTTGCGTCATACTTGCTTGAGCATATTGTCATGTTCTTGTGCTGTTTTCCTGTGCTTCCTACCTTGCCATGTATTGCTTCCTGTATAGACTTGTCTTGCATCATACCTTGCCATGTATTGCATCATATATAGACTTGTGTTGTTTTTCTGTGCTTCCTACCGTGCCATGTTTTGCTTCGTGTATAGACTTGTAGTGCATCCTATATGGACTTGTCTTGCATCATACTTGCTTGAGCATATTGTCATGTTATTGTGCTGTTTTCCTGTGCTTCCTACCTTGCCATGTATTGCTTCCTGTATAGATTTATCTTGCATCATACCTTGCCATGTATTGCATCATATATAGACTTGTGTTGTTTTTCTGTGCTTCCTACCTTGCCATGTTTTGCTTCCTGTACAGGCTTGCTGTGCATCATATGTAGACTTGTTTTGCATCATACTTGGTTGAGCGTATTGTCATGTTCTTGTGTTGTGTGTTTACCGTATTGCTTGCTTCTTCTCGTTAGTGCTTGTTCCGTTGCGATCGTGATGATTCGTTCGTCTACATGTGGTTCGTCTTCAAGGCTTCTTCTTCGTCTTCTTCATGGATTCATTCTTCTTCCTTGCGGAATCTCAGGCAAGATGACCATACCCTTGGATACCTTTTCTATCATTGCCATGCTTAGTTGTCTCGATGCTATCGTTATATGTCGCGCTACCCATCTTATTGTCAGCCCCTCTCCTTGTTGCCATGAAACCTCTAACATTTGACACCTTCCTAGCAAAACCATTGTTTGGCTATGTTACCCGCTTGCTCAGCCCCTCTTATAGCGTTGTTAGTTGCAGGTGAAGATGAAGATCGTTCTAGGTGGGAACTTGTTGTTGGAATATCACAATATCTATTATTATTATTAACACACCTATATACTGGGCATGGGTGGAAGGCTTGGCCTTTTGCTCGGTGTTTTGTTCCACTCATGCCACCTTAGGCGCCGATAAACCGGCATTATGTTCCTTGATTTTGCGTTCCTTACATGGTTGGGTATATGGGGACCCCTTGACAGTTCGTCTTCGAATAAAACTCCTCCAGCAAGGCCCAACATTGGTTTTAATTTGCTCATAATAACAACTAAATTAATTAATTAAATTGCATAGGGAGTTAGCGCTACCCGAGGATTCTTTCTACATACAGGGGGGCCAGTGCTGATGGTGTTGGTCCCAAACGGGGAGACTGCGGGACCGCCATGTGGAAACTCGAGGTATCTGGCTCCTGTAGGATCACCTATCCGGTTGTGGCCTGAGACGAGATACGCGCGGCTACTATCAGGGTGTCGGCACGCCGGGAGGTCTTGCTGGACTTGTTTTACCATTGTCGAAATGTCTTGTGCACCGAGATACCGAGCCTGATCGGATTTCCCTAAGATAAGGGGTAATAATTATTATTAATTCAGCTGATCGTGAGAGCTTGTGATGGGCACCCCTGCAGGGTTATGATCTTTCGAAAGCCGTGCCCGCGGTTATGTGGCAGATTGGAATTTGTTAATGTCCGGTTGTAGAAAACTTGACAGAGGATCCGAAGTAAAACACACAACTGTGTGAGTAACCGTGACTGTCTCTTTTCATTTTGAGAAGAGAACACGGTGGGGTTATGTTTGACTCGTAAGTGGTTCAGGATCTTTAGCGATCACTACTAGTTTGCGAACGTTTGCGTAGATGCTCATCTTATTCTTGTACTCGTAAGTTAGCCACCATACTTTTGCTTAGCCGCTGCTGCAACCTCACCACTTAACCTCTTCCTACCCTTTGAGCTTTGATAGTCTTGTTACCCATGGTTATGGGATTGTTGAGTCCTCGTGGCTCATAGATACTACAACAACAGTTGCAGGTGCAGGTTTCCGTTGTCTTGACGTGAGAGTGTTGATCGTTGTTGGAGTTCTTTCTTCTTCTTCTTCTTCAGTCTTGGGTTAGGTTCCGGGTCCGCGGCCTGGGATAGCAGATGGATGTCTTTGTGATTTTCTTGTTTGTATCCGTAGTCGGATACCTTGTATTGATGATGTTGTATTCATGTAACTTGTATGTATTGTTGTATCCCCCATTTATGTATGTAATGGTACAATGTAATGATATCCATCTTGCTAAGCGCCCGAAATGCGGTTGTGCCCCAATCAGGTGAGTGTCACATGATCGGGATAGAATCGCATCTTGGGCCTGACAAGTTGGTATTAGAGCCTCGACCGACCATAGGAGCCCCCTTGATTGATCGTAGTCTGGCCGTTGTTGAGTCTAGCAGAAAACATTTTCGGAGTCTAGTTATATCGGAGAGTAGGAATTCTTTTTACTCCCCTGCCCCTTCGTCGCTCTGGTGAGGAATCATGACGTAGGTGTTTTGAATTACCCCTCTTCCCCTTCAAATTTTTTTAGGATCTCGTGGTTAGTTTTCGTTTGTTGCGTTGTTTGTTCTTTTATCTGGTGCATCTGTCATCAAGTGGATTCGACCCTCTTCTTCTTTGCAAGTGCACCCCCAGTTCTTTTCAGCCGGTGTTTTCCCCGTCCGTGGCGGTCTTTGTTTTTCCCACCCGCCCACCCTTTTGCTTCTCGGAGCCCGAGTCCGTAATCGTGTATCCATCCTACTCGTTTGAATCCTTTGCATTCTTTCCTCAGTTATTCCAACTGGTGATTCCTCTTCTAGTTCGCCATTCTTCATCGTTTTCTTTTCCGGTGGTTCCAATTCAATTTGTATTCGGTGCTCATCATATTCTTTCATCAGCTCAGATGTTTCCAATTGCTCGTTCGCCTCTCGCCTTGCAATTATCCCGGAGTTCCGAAGAAATCTCAGGATATTCGTCTGTGTTCTAATTAATTCGAGGTTGTCACCTCATTCGATTCATTAATCAGTCCGGTGCATCATCTTCTTTCAATCTTTTCACAGGTTTTTCCCAGGATCTTACCTGACTTGTGTTATTTCCCGGAGTGTTCCGAAATTCTTTTCAAAGTGTGACATAAGTACGGATTCCATCAGTCATATGCCTTCTACAAGTTTCTTTGCAAATTCTTTTCATGTTTGGTTCAACCTTTCCTCTTTTAATTCTTCCGGAGTGTCTCAATAATTTTGCTTGTGTTCCTTGTCGTCATTTGAAGACCGAAGAAGTGTTTTCCCCTGAGTCTTGTCCGTTCTCTCGGGGATTCGTGCTTCTATATTAATGCTATCCTCTCGAATTATTCTGATTGTCATAAATTCTTTTCCTTAACCATCCAGAGTATTTTCATGAATTCTTTTCTTTGTGTTCCTCCGAAGGCCATCATTTCAGAAGATTTCTTCGTTCTCAGTTTTCAACTTAGTCCTCCAAATATTCTTCATTGATGCCTCTTCGTTCGTCTCACATTCTTCCGAAAATCGTTCAAGTATTCTTTAATCAGTTCACGATCTCTTCATTCTCGTCATTCTAATTCCCTCAAGTTCTTTATTCTCCCCGATGATTCATTCCCTCGTATTCACTCAATTTCAATTCTTTACGGTGGTTTGTTCTTTTTCATCACTTGATTTTTATTCTTCCCGATGGGTCGTTCTTTCTTCACTTGGTTTCAATTCTCTTACGGTGGTTCGTTCACAATTCCTTTTCTGGTGCTATCATATCAATTGTTCATTTTTATTCCAATCCTACCGGTGTTCCATGAAGATTGTCGCAAGTTTGCGATATATTATTCTTTAAATCAATTTCATCGAGAATAAGTGATATGTGAATCCATTGCTTTCATCAATTTAATTGATGGAGGAGAAGCATAACATAATTCTTATTCTTTTCCATCAAGTTGATTAATCCCTTCCTTCAGAGTTTATTCTTGATGAATAAATTCTAATTCCATGTGTATTATTCTTTTCTTTTCCGGAGTTCAAATTTTCTCGGTTATCTCGTCGGTACCCCCCATCTAAATCATCGCAAGGCTTAATCTTATTCCTTTCGTTCGTCATTTCTATATCGTCATCCTTTCATTACCGGAGTTCTCCGTGGTGGTTCTTCATCATTTAATTCATTCTTCAAACGTTCAGCTAATTCTTCTGGAGCAGCTCAAGCATTCTTATTCTTTTGTCTCTCGAGTGCAAATAATTCTCCTTATTCTTTTGAAGTGGAGTTTAGAATTATTCGCTCTTCTCAGCTCATCAATATTTTGGTTGCGGCATAATTCACCTCAAGTTTTGGGATGATTTCCATAAGTCCACAACAAGCTTATTCTTTTATTGTTGATTTTCTCAACAACTCCGTTCAAGCCTTTTTTGTGAAGATGCTCTTTCGGATTCTTTTGTGGTAACAATTGACATCTTCTTCTCTGTTCTTTTGTTTTCACTCTTTTATTCTTCCGGAGGCATTGTGTTATTCCTCTCGTCTAATATTATTCCATCTCTCAAGTTATTCTTCTTTCAATTCATATTCAACCGGAGTGCTAGCTAAATTTTCATGTTAATCTCGCCATGGATCGTTCCATCTTTTCAAGTTCTTGTCATATTCCACTCATGTTCAACCGGTGTGCTATTTCTTTCAGTTTGAGCCGGAGTGCTACCCGAATTCCTTCATGGAGATTCCTTTATATCTCTTTTAACCGGACTGGTTTCGAAGTCATTCGTGTTCCTTCAGCCCTTGTTTCGTGCCTTTCAACCTCCTTGATTCTCGTCGTTTCCCTTGTTCCTCTTGTTTAACGAAGTCTTTGCAATTTCAATCATCTCTGCCCTATTTTTCCGTTCGAGTGGCTCAACCTCCCAAGGTTCTTTGGTTTCACTCTTTTGTCATCGAAGAACTTCGTTCTTCCTTTTCCTCTTCCGTCTCATTCCTAAGATCTCGGGTCGAGATCTCTTGTTAGTAGGGGAGTGTTGTGTCGCCCCGAGACCGATGCTAGTGCCCTTCCTTTTTTTATTGTTGTCTCCGTGTTGTTGCCATGTTCATGTTAGTGCCATGACATCCTTGTGTTTTGTTTCTTTGTCATGGTGTGTTTATCAATGTCATCTTGTTTCGCATTGTACCTTTAATTGTTGCATATGACATGCTCATCATATGCCATGCTTGTTTTCTGTAGCCATGGTCGTCTCAGTTACTTTGCCATATGCTTCATGATGTGATATTGTCTTTGTCATTTTGTTGCATTTGCATCATGATCATCATTGTAGTGTGCATATTTGTGGTGCGCCTCTTGTCATTTTATTGCATTTATCATGATCGTCATGTGGGTTGCATTCTTCATGTTGTTGTATTGTTGGTGTGCTGTCCATCTTTATCTTTTCCATCAACATTTTCCCCCAAGTGCACAACCTATCCACTCCTTCACCTATTTCAAATTTTGGCTTTCATGTCAAGTTGCATTATTTCCCTTCTCCAATAATGTTCAATATTTTCCTATAAATCTTGGATCATGTCTTATACCTTCTCTGCCAAGTTTCATCTAGTTTGGAGTTGGTTTGGTTGGGTTAAAAAATGCATCAAGTTTGAATTTAATTCAAACTTGGATTATTTTTCTACCTCTAAAAATTGCCAAGTCAACTTATTAAAATTCTCCAGAGATTCAGAACTCCAGGGGTATTCTCGTATCCCTCACAACCCTCTCCAATTCCTCGGTGCTTTTTGCTCTTTTATTCTGTTTGAAGAAATAGAAAAAAGGGCAGAAGCAGTAGCAGCCAAGCAACCCAGCAGCGCAGCCCAGGTCCCGCACGGCCCACTTACCTCTTCGATCCAGCCCACCAGTGCCATTCCCCAGTTCATCGTCTTCAACCGTACGGCAGCGCATCCAAGACCTCCACGTCGGCAACCGGCTTGATTTGACGGTCGGGACAGCCTCCCTACCTCCTATAAATCATGCCCTGGTGCCCTAGGGTCTCTCCTCTTCCCATTCCTCCCACCTCCTCGTCTAGCCGCCACAAGGTAAGTCCACCCACGCTCCCGCTGATGCCATGGCCGAGGAGCTCAAGCTCATTTCGGCTTGATCATCGCCGTAGCCGTCTTCTTCGTCCACGGAAGCGTTGCGGACGTCTTCCACTTCTTCCACGGCTACGCACACGATCACACGGACATGGAGCTCCTTCCCCTTCGTCGTCTTCGCGGCACGCCGGAGATCAGCAGCTCGCCGTCGTCCACGTCCACGTCGTCGTCTTCTACATCTTCATCGCCGCGGGATGCCAAGTTCCTCGACGTCGTCTGCTCTGCTTCCTAATCTCCAAGGACCCGATCACCTCTGCCATCATCACCTCCTCGCGCCTCTGTCATCGCGCTTCCAGCTTCGTCCTCTTGTCCTATGGGACCTCGGTGAGCAGCCGCTCCTCCCGGCCCCTCTTATGCTTTGATTCCATCGTCGTAGTCGCAGTCGCACCCTGAGTTCGTCCACCATGCGTGATCTCGAGTTTGAGCTCGTGCTGGTGTCGCTGTTTTTGCTCGCTGGTCACACAAACAGCTGCAGGCTTGCTCCACGCTACACGCATCCACGCACGCCCTCGCCTCTCCAACGGGCATCCATGCCCTCGCCTCTCCAACGGGCATCCATGGCCATAGTCATGGCCATGCCCAGCCGTGCCTCACCACGGTTTCTGCCCTCGCCCAGCCGAGCCCGCCTTGCCTCACCCACGCATTCTCCTGTACACACTTGAACCTCTTTGTTCGCAGAGTAACTACAGAGCACCACGCACGCGGCTCTGGTTGCCTTCACCTCCATGTCCGGGACGACCTATAGATTGTGATCGAACGCCTCCGCACGCCGCACACCGCACCCCCACCTATTTCCGCACCCCGTCGTCGGCCTGTTGTCGCGACGGTCGTCGTCTTGCTCGCCGGCGTCGCCACCCAGTTCCTTTGTGGTCTACATAGAGAAGACCCCGCCTTTGTTTGGATTCAAGTTGAGCCACGCCATTCTTTTGTTCAAAACAGCAGCAGCAACTTAGTGGATTAGGCTGCTGAGTTCTACCCGAGAGACCCGGGTTCGAATCCTCGTAGGACCATTTTTAGGACCCCTATATTTTTTGCCTGTTATTTTTTTCTCTCTCCACCCCGCTACATATCTGTTCTTTTAAATGGCATCCTTTGTTTTATCACCAGCAGAGACTAGCCGAGCTGGCTAGCACAGCCAAGCTCAACCCAAGAGTTCCTGGGCTCGAAACACTGGTTGGCCATTTTTTTCTTTTAATTTTTGCCTCCAGCATTTTTGTCTTTGTGCCTATGAAATCTAGGTCCCACTTGTCATCCTTTCTGTCCACATACCCTCTCCAGACCCCCACTCCTGCCACCTCAGCACCCTGGGCCGCCTCATCATTGACAGTGGCTGGCCCAATCTGTGTCCCCCTATTGTTTTTTCTTTGTTTTGCATATTCACAGAAATGCCATCATTTTGATTTGTGAATAGCTAAATAACCATGCATCATATGTAAAAACTTTATATATGAAAGTTTCTTAGAATTCTGTGTAGATTAATAATTTCCAGCTGCCATGCATGTTAAAAATGTTTAAACTTGTTGTTTGTTTAATTTTATGGAAATAACATGTTAAATTGGTTTTATTCATAACTAAATATCCGTAGCTTCAAATTTAATAAATTTTATATGTAAATGGGGTAGAATAATGAGTAGATTAACTTGGTGCAATTACTTTTGCTGTTTGACAACTTTAAAATTGTGTTATAGGCAAAACAGTGGCAAAATATGCACATGGGGATTTTCCAGAATTGTTATTTGTTGTTCCGTCCTCATTTAAACTTGTCTAAATAGATAGTTTATATATGCTTCACCTCTTGCCATGTTTAAAAACATTTAATATTGTTGGGTACATAAGCAAGAGTGAACTAAAAACTTGAATGTGGTGTTTCCTCAATATGCAACTTGTTGCATATTGACTTTCACATAATTGTAGTATTGTTTGTTACACTTTGCCATGCCATGCCTATTTAATCTTGTTCTGCATCATACCTTGCCATGTATTGCATCATATATAGACTTTTCTTACATCATAATTGCTTGAGCATATTGTCATGTTCTTGTGCTGTTTTCCTGTGCTTCCTACCTTGCCATGTATTGCTTCCTGTATAGACTTGTCTTGCATCATACATTGCCATGTATTGCATCACATATAGACTTGTGTTGTTTTTCTGTGCTTCCTACCTTGCCATGTTTTGCTTCGTGTATAGACTTGTAGTGCATCCCATATGGACTTATCTTGCATCATACTTGCTTGAGCATATTGTCATGTTCTTGTGCTGTTTTCCTGTGCTTCCTGCCTTGCCATGTATTGCTTCCTGTATAGATTTGTCTTGCATCATACCTTGCCATGTATTGCATCATATATAGACTTGTGTTGTTTTTCTGTGCTTCCTACCTTGCCATGTTTTGCTTCCTGTACAGGCTTGCTGTGCATCATATGTAGACTTGTTTTGCGTCATACTTGGTTGAGCATATTGTCATGTTCTTGTGTTGTGTGTTTACCGTATTGCTTGCTTCTTCTCGTTAGTGCTTGTTCCGTTACGATCATGAGGATTCGTTCGTCTACATGTGGTTCGTCTTCAAGGCTTCTTCTTCGTCTTCTTCATGGATTCGTTCTTCTTCCTTGCGGAATCTCAGGCAAGATGACCATACCCTTGGATACCTTTTCTATCATTGCCATGCTTAGTTGTCTCGATGCTATCGTTATATGTCGCGCCACCCATCTTATTGTCAGCCCCTCTCCTTGTTGCCATGAAACCTCTAACATTTGACACCTTCCTAGCAAAACCATTGTTTGGCTATGTTACCCGCTTGCTCAGCCCCTCTTATAGCGTTGTTAGTTGCAGGTGAAGATGAAGATCGTTCCAGGTGGGAACTTGTTGTTGGAATATCACAATATCTATTATTATTATTAACACAGCTATATACTGGGCATGGGTGGAAGGCTTGGCCTTTTGCTCGGTGTTTTGTTCCACTCATGCCACCTTACGCGCCGATAAACCGGCATTATGTTCCTTGATTTCGCGTTCCTTACACGGTTGGGTATATGGGGACCCCTTGATAGTTCGTCTTTGAATAAAACTCCTCCAGCAAGGCCCAACATTGATTTTAATTTGCTCATAATAACAACTTAATTAATTAATTAAATTGCATAGGGAGTTAGCGCTACCCGAGGATTCTTTCTACATACAGGGGGGCCAGTGCTGATGCTGTTGATCCCAAATGGGGAGACTGCGGGACCGCCACGGGGAAACTCGAGGTACCTGGCTCCTGTAGGATCACCTATCCGGTTGTGGCCTGAGATGAGATATGCACGGCTACTATCAGGGTGTCGGCACGCCGGGAGGTCTTGCTGGACTTGTTTTACCATTGTTGAAATGTCTTGTGCACCGGGATACCGAGCGTGATCGGATTTCCCTAAGATAAGGGGTAATAATTATTATTACTTCAGCTGATCGTGAGAGCATCTGATGGGCTAAGTTGAGACACCCCTGCAGGGTTATGATCTTTCGAAAGCCGTGCCCACGGTTATGTGGCAGATTGGAATTTGTTAATGTCCGGTTGTAGAAAACTTGACAGAGGATCCGAAGTAAAACACACAACTGTGTGAGTAACCGTGACTGTCTCTTTTCATTTTGAGAAGAGAACACGGTGGGGTTATGTTTGACTCGTAAGTAGTTCAGGATCTTTAGCGATCACTACTAGTTTGCGACCGTTTGCGTAGATGCTCATCTTATTCTTGTACTCGTAAGTTAGCCACCATACTTTTGCTTAGCCGCTGCTGCAACCTCACCACTTAACCTCTTCCTACCCTTTGAGCTTTGATAGTCTTGTTACCCATGGTTATGGGATTGTTGAGTCCTCGTGGCTCACAGATACTACAACAATAGTTGCTGGTGCAGGTTTCCGTTGTCTTGACGTGAGAGCGTTGATCGTTGTTGGAGTTCTTTCTTCTTCTTCTTCTTCAGTCTTGGGTTAGGTTCCGGGTTGGCAGCCTGGGATAGCAGATGGATGTCTTTGTGCTTTTCTTGTTTGTATCCGTAGTCGGATACCTTGTATTGATGATGTTGTATTCATGTGACTTGTATGCATTGTTGTATCCCCCATGTATGTATGTAATGGTACGATGTAATGATATCCATCTTGCTAAGCGCCCGAAATGCGGTTGTGCCCCAATCACGTAAGTGTCATGTGATCGGGATAGAATCGCATCTTGGGCCTGACAATCCACTGGTACGCCATTAGTAGTTTTGAAAAAAAAATGAAAAAAAATTACTAGTGGCGCACCATGGATGTGGTGCACCATTACTAGTTTAACTAGTAATGGCGCACTAGCCACTGGTGCGCCATTAGTAGTTTTGAAAAAAAATGACAAAAAAATTGTTACTAATGGCGCACCGTGGATGTGGTGCGCCATTAGTATTTGGATACTAATGGCGCACCGTGGATGTGGTGTGCCATTAGTATATAGTAATGGCGCACCACATGTCTGGTGCGCCATTAGTGTCCATACCATCTATAGCCCTTTTCCTAGTAGTGCCATCTGGTGCTTCTTATAAGAGGATGATGACTCAGCAATAAAAGTAAATAGATAGGCCCTTCGTAGAGGGAAGAAGGGATTTGCATAGGTGCAAGAGCTCAAGTTTTTAAATTAGAGATGAATATAATTTTTGAGCGGTATGCTTTCTATGTCAATGCTACGACCAAGAGTTCTCAATATCTTCCATGCTACATACATTATATGCAGTTCGCAAATAGAATGGTAAAGTTTTACTCCCCCTCCACCATCAAACAAACTCTATGGCTTATCCGAAACAACGGGTGTCGTCCAAACCAACAACAGTCCTCGGGGAGCTTTGTTTAATTATTAGCGATTTTGCTTTTGATCTTTTGATCACAGGACTGGGCATCCCAATTACCAGCCATTTTCTTGTGAATGACAAGCGGAGTCCACTCATCATGAGAATAACCCACCTAGCATGGAAGATAAAGATAGCCCCTGGTCACCACATGAGCGATTTGGGCATACAAAACATAATTTTTATTTGAAGGTTTAGAGTTTTGCACATGCAAATTTACTTGGAACGGTAGGTAAATACCACATATAGGTAGGTATGGTGGACTCATATGGAACAACTTTGGGTTTATGGAAGAGGATGCACAAGCAGTATTCCCGCTTAGTATAGGTGAAAGCTAGAAAGAGACTGGGAAGCGGCCTGCTAGAGAGCGACAACGTTCATAAACATGCCTTGAGATTAACCAACATTGAGTGCAAGCATGAGTAGGATATAAATTACCATGAACATAGATATTGTGAAGGCTATGTTGATTTAGTTTCGACTATATGTGTGAACATGTGCCAAGTCGAGCCACTTAAATCATTCAAAGGAGGATACCATCCTATCATACTACATCACAACTATTTTAAAAGCATGTTGGCACGCAAGGTAAACCACTATAAACTCCTAGCTAATTAAACATGGCATGAGTAACTATAATCTCTAATTATCATTGCAAAAATGTTTCATTGACAATAAGCTGAATCAGGAATGACAAGCCAATCATATTTACAAAAACAAAATAGGTCGAGTTCATACCAGCTTTTCTCCATCTCAATCAATTCATCATATATCGTCATTATTGCCTTTCACTTGCACGACCCAACGGTGTGAATAATAATAATAGTGCACGTGCATTGGACTAAGCTGGAATCTGCAAACATTTATTCAAAGGAGAAGACAAGGTAATATGGGCTCTGTTAGATAATGAATAATGCATATGAGAGCCACTCATCATTTTCATCGTGGGCATCTCCTTTCAACCCTCAAAGAAAAAGAAAAGAATATCAAAGAAACACAATGAAATATTTTTGGGGTTTTTGTTTTTCTGAAGAAAGCAAAACAAGAACAAGAAAAAGTCTTTACACGAGAAAGCTCCCAACACACAAAAGAAGAACGAGAAATCTTTTTTTTGGGTTTTCTTTTTAATACTAACGACTAGTAGAGAACAAGCAAGAAAGAAAAGATAAAAAGAAGTAAGAAATATTTTGGGTTTTCTAAAATTTTCAAACACACAAGAAGCTAGCGAGAAAAAATAAACTAACATGGATAATACAATGAAAAAGTATGAACACGGACAACTGGAATGGATGTGTGAACATGAATTTAATGTCGGTGAGAAACACGTACAACCCCAAGCTTAGGCTTTTGGCCAAAGTTGGTCTTGGGCCGCCGATCAAAGTACCCCTCTCCTGGGTACTGAGGTGGATCCTGAGGGTTCCACTGGTTTGCGAGCTCCTACAGCTCCCACTAAAAGATAAGCTCATGATAAGGATCAAGGGCTGGTGCTGGCTCAGGCATTGTGGGTTGTGGAAGTCCCCAAAATCTGTAGATGTCCTCGGGCCAAATAGTGTACGTTCCTGAATGAATATCAAACAAAGCAGGTGCAGGCAAAGTAATAGTCTGGAAAGTATTCTGACTGAATACCAAATTATAAATGAGCCTCTTTTCCTCATCAAAACGAATAAATTTATGCGGTACCATGCTGTCATAATCTAAATAAATAGTGGGTAGCAATTTCTCATCTTTTTCATAACCCTAATAGGTATCTCAAAGCGTCGAGCAAGGTGAGAGGTTAAGATACCTCCGAAATTAGGACCCTTAGTACGGTTTAAACTCAACCGTTTAACTACAATATCACCCCAACTAAAAGTTCTATCACGAAGTAAAGCATGGCGCAAAATGGCAAGGTCAGGGGCACTAAGGCCTCCACTCTCTCCGCGACCAACCAAACTTCTCCTGGCAAATAATGAATAATAGTGTAAAACTGGAAAATGTAGACTGGCCAAACTCGCTTCTAACACCCTTCTCCTTTCCCCTATAGGGACTGCATTAATAAAATCTTCCACGTGTCTAGGACGTGGTTCATCGGCGCTTCCTTCATAAGGTAGTTTGCATACCTCACAAAAGTCATGAAGATTCATCTCCTTATGCTCATCATATAAATCAAACTCTACCATGGGTGGTGATCTCCTAGCATGAAAATGAAAATATTGCACAAATGTATTAGTTAGGAGGAGATACTGATCACACTGGCCGTGGAGGAAGTCGGTGATGCCTGCATTCTCGGCCAAATTATGGAAATCCTCAGAAATTCTGGCCGCCTGTAAGTATCCATCACATGGCCATTCACATGCCCGAATCTCCGTGGCACGAGGAAGATTGTACTTGGGCTGCTCCTTCTCCTCATTCTCCTTTTCCATCAAACCCCGGCTCGAGGAGCCTCTCAACAATCTCCTCATCATTTTCTTCCTCTGAAAAATTCTGAAATTTTTAGTGAGTCAAAATAAAAATGAACCAAACTCAACAAAATTGATAGCATCTAGTCCTAAAAGTGTCTAGAAGCTATATCATGCATCAAAATTACTTTGGACCATATAAATTTGACATGAAAGCTCATGAACAAGGTCACCACAACAGCAAAAAAATGCAATAAATAAAGCACTAGGACAGAAACTAATAGGACCATCGGAGGAGTCACATACCGAAGAACAATCTCCCAAAACAGTTTTGCAAAAGATGAATTGAGCAAGGAGATCAAAAATGGCATCAAGATGAGCTAGAACACAGGTTTCAGCTGGTGGGTGAATTTTTTTAGAGGAAGAAGGAGAGGATGGGAGCTGGAATAAGTGGAGGGGGCCATGTGGGACCCACAAGGGCAGGGGCACGCCCAGGGGGTACGGCGGACCCTCCACGTGGCCCAATGGTGCACCCCCTGGTGCATTCTCAGTGCCAAAAATCTTAGAATATTCTAAAAAATCATATTAAATTTTAGGGCATTTGGAGAACTTTTATTTTCAGGACATTTTTTATTACATGGATAATTCAGAAAACAGACAGATAGTACTATTTTTGCTTTATTTAATCCAAATAATAGAAAGTAAAAGGTGGGTACAGAAGGTGGTGCTTTATGAATTCATCTGTCTCATGCTCACCAAAAGGAATCCGTCAACGAGGTTGATCAAGTCCCATTAACAAACTTCTTTCGAATAACATAAAATCGGAGAATCTTTGAATAACACTAGGTTACCTCAATGGGGATATGCATGTCCCCAAATATAAGAATATGCTATTTCTTCTTGACAGTAGGAAGAGGGAATTCAAATCCTTCAATAGCAATAGTTGAATTTTTTCCAATAGAATTGATGATATTAACTTGAGGTTGTTTCTTTGGAAAGTGTATTGTATGCTCATTACCATTAACATGAAAAGTGACATTGCCCTTGTTGCAATCAATACAGCCCCTGCAGTATTCAAAAAGGGTCTACCAAGGATGATCGACATATTGTCGTCCCGAGAATATCAAGAATAACAAAGTCCACTAAGATCGTAACGTTTGCAACTACAACATGCACATCCTCACAAATACCGATAGGTATATCAGTCAATTTATCAGCCATTTGCAAAGAGATTTCAGTAGGTGTCCGCTTATTCAATTCAAGTCTACGATACAAAGAGAAAGGCATAACACTAACACCGGCTCCAAGATCACATAAAGCAGTTTTAACATAGTTTCCTTTAATGGAGCATGGTATAGTAGGTATCCCTAGATCTCCAAGTTTCTTTGGTATTCCACCCTTAAGAGTATAGTTAGCAAGCATGGTGGAAATTTGAGCTTCCGATATCTTTCTTTCATTAGTAACAATTTCTTTCATATATTTAGCATAGGGAGACATTTTAAGCATATCAGTCAAACGCGTGCGCAAAAAGATATGTCTAATCATCTCACAAAAGCGTTCAAATTCCTCATCATCCTTTTTCTTGGATGGCTTTGGAGGAAAGGACATGGGATTCTAAACCCATGGTTCCCTTTCTTTACCATGTTTCCTAGCAATGAAGTACCTCTTATCATATCGTTATTCTTTGATTGTGGGTTATCAAGATCAACAGCAGGTTCAATCTCTACATCATTATCATTACTAGGTTGAGCATCGGTATGAACATCATCATTAACATTATCACTAGGTTCATGGTCATTACCCGACTGAGTCTCAACATCAGAAATAGAAATATTATTGTGATTCTCAGGTGTGTCTATAATAGGTTCACTAGAAGCATGCAAAGTCCTATAAGTTTTCTTTTTCTTTTTATTACTAAGACTAGGTTTATTAGTATTGATTCTCTGAGAATCTTGCTCAATTCTCTTAGGATGGCCCTCGGGATACAAAGGTTCCTGAGTCACTTTATCACCTCTAGTTGCGACCATAACAACATTATCATTATTCTTACTATCCAACTCATTAAGCAAATCATTTTGTGCTTTAAGTACTTGTTCAACTTGAGTGGTAACCATAGAAGCATGTTTACTAATAAGCTTAAGATCATTAACAGTTCTAGCCATATAATCACCCAAGTATTCAAGCATATGAGCAGTACGTTTCAATCTTCTACTAGCATAAGCATTGAAGTTTTCTTGTTTAACAATAAAATTATCAAAGTCATCCAAGCATTGACTAGCAGACTTATTATGAGGAATATCACCTTCATCAAATCTATAGAGAGAACATACATCTACTACCTATGTCGGGTTGTCAAGACCATGTATTTCTTCAATAGGCGGTAAATTCTTAATATCTTAAACTTTCATACATTTTTCCTTCATTGATTTCTTTGTGTCTTGCATATCTTTGGGACTGAGAAATAGAATGCCTCTTTTCTTAGGAGTTGGCTTTGGAGTTGGTTCAGGAAGATTGAAATCATTATCATTACTCAATAATTTTTCAGCTTGCTCAATAGTTCGTTCCCTAAAAACACAACCAGCACAACTATCTAGGTGGTCCCTTGAAGCATTGCTTAGTATATTATAAAAGATATCAAGTATTTCATTTTCTTGAGAGGATGATCAGGTAAAGCATTAAGTAATTGGAGAAGCCTCCCCAAGCTTGTGGGAGACCTTCTTCTTCAGTTTGCTCATAATTGAATATTTCCTATAAGGCAGCTTGTTTCTTAGGAACAGGAAAATATTTTGCAGAAAAGTAGTAAATCATATCCTCGGGACTACACACACAACCAGGAGCAAGAGAATTGAACCATAACTTATCATCACCCTTTAATGAGAAAGGAAACAACTTAAGAATTTAGTAATAGCGATTTTTTTCCTCATGAGCAAATAGGGTGGCTATATCATTTAATTTAGTAAGATGTGCCACAATAGTTCCAGATTCATAACCATGAAAATGATCATATTCAACCAGGGTAATTAACTCAGGATCAATAGATAATTCATAATCCTTATCAGTAACACGGATAGGTGAAGTAGCAAATTCAGGATCATATTGCATTCTAGCATTCAAAGATTTTTCTTTCCACTTGCATAGTAATTTCTTAAGATCATTCCTATCCTTACAAGCAAGAAAGTCTCTAGCTACCTCTCCTTCCAGAACGTATCCCTCAGGCACAACAGACAATTCATATTTGGGAGAGATAGATGTAATAGGAGTTTCAAAGTCTTCAGTTTCAATAATTTCATCAGTTTCAGAAATATCATCATCTTTAGCGTAATCAATATTCCTAGCTCTAGCAAGATGTACATCAAGTAATTCACCCAATGGCACAGTTTTATCAAATATAGTAGTAGCATCATAAGCATCATTCATAGCAGAAGTGGCATCATTAATATCATGCGACATATCAAAATAAATAGCAGGTGTAGGTGTCGCAAACTTACTCAAAACAGAAGGAGAATCAAGTGCAGAGTTGGATGGCAGTTCATTACCTGCCCTCGTTCTAGAGGGAACGATCCTGGTTCTATCATCCTTAAGATTCTTCATGGTGATCAGCAGATAGAAATCCCAAGTAACTCATAGAATAGAGCTATGCTCCCCAACAACGGGTAAGAAAAATGTCTTGATAACCCACAAGTATAGGGGATCACAACAGTTTCGAGGGTAGAGTATTCAACCCAAATTTATTGATCCGATCCATGGGGAGGCAAAGAATATTCTCAAGTATTAGAAGCTGAGTTGTCAATTCAACCACACCTGGAAAATTTAATATCTGCAACAAAGTAGTTAGTAGCAAAATATTATGGAAGTAATGGTAACAGTGGCAAAAGTAACAGTAGAAGTTTTGTAATGATGGTGACAGCACCAGTAGCTAAAGTAATGAAGCAAGTATCCATATGGAACGAACTTGCAGGCAATGGATCGGCAATGATAGGTGTCAGATAATATTCATCATGTAGTAGTTATAATCTAGGGTGACACAGAACTAGCTCCAATTCATCAATGTAATATAGGCATGTATTCTTTATATAGTCATACGTGCTTACGGAAAAGAACTTGCATGGCATCTTTTTTCCTACCCTCCCGCGACAGCGGGGTCCTAATGGAAATTAAGGGATATTAAGTCCTCCTTTTAATTTAGTACCGGACCAAAGCATTAGCACTTAGTGAATACATGAACTCCTCAAACTCTGGTCATCATCGGGAAGTGTCCGGCTATTGTCACTCCGCTGTTGCCGGATCATAACACATAGTAGGTGAATATTGACTTGCAAGATAAGATCAAGAACACAAATATATTCATGAAAATATAATAGGTTCAGATCTGAAATCATGGCACTCGGGCCCTAGTGACAAGCATTAAGCATAGCAAAGTCATAACAACATCAATCTCAGAACATAGTGGATACTAGGGATCAAACCCTAACAAAACTATGTCGATTACATGATAAATCTCATCCAACCCATCACCGTCCAGCAAGCCTACGATGGGATTACTAACGCACGATGGTGAGCATCGTGAAATTGGTGATGGAGGATGGTTGATGATGACGACGGCGACGGTCTCCACTCTCCGGAGCCCCGAACGGACTCCAGATTAGGTCCCTTGAGGAAGAAGCGGAGGTGGTGGCGGCTCCGTATCTTAAAACACAATGGGATCTTATCTCTAATTTTTTTCTCCCCAAAAGAGAATATATGGAGTTGGAATTGACGTCGGTGGAGGTCCAGGGGACCACAAGGTACGGGGTGCGCCCTAGGGGGGCGCCCCCACCCTTGTCGCCAGGGTGTGGGCCCCCTCCAGTAGTTCTTTTCACCAGTATTTTTTATATATTCTGAAAATATTCTCAGTGAAATTTCATGTCATTCCGAGAACTTTTATTTCTCCACTAAAATAAGACCAAGCCAATTCTGCTGAAAACAGCGTCAAACCGGGTTAGATCCATTCAATTCATGTAAATTAGAGTCCAAAACAAGGGCAAAAGAGTTTGGAAAAGTATATACGACGGAGACGTATCATAGCCCAAATGGCGGGCTTATGACCACGTATATGCATATTCATCTTATGCTTCCAACTAGCAAAATTTGTACAATCAAAGTAAGGACCTCTACGGTGATAGTTACCCTCGCTAGACGCCATACTATCCTAGGTTGTGAAACCAAGGCTTGATCCCCAAAGCTATGGAAATCAAGGCTAATGGAGACCAAAGCTTGGATACCACTTGTAGGATCGAAAGTACATCTAGATGGGGGGTTAGACAACTTGACCAAATAAAAATCTATCACGTTACCAATTTTAGTTGTGGGCAGATTTTAGCAATTAGCACAAGCCAAGATATCTTCGTACACATTCAATTCTAAGTGTATAGCAGCGGAAAGAAAAACACTGCATATGAAGGTAAAGGGAATGGTTTGGAGAAGGCAAACGCCATGGAGACATGGAGTTTTTGGCATGGTTCCGATAGGTAGTGCTATCGTAGTCCACGTTTATGGAGACATGAACCCACGAAGGGTAACGGCTGCATGAGTACATGGAGGGACCCACCCACAAATGGTCCACGAAGAAGCAACCTTGTCTAACCCACCATGGCCATCGTCCACAAAGGACTTGCCTCACACGGGTAGATCTTCACGAAGTCCTTGCCCTAACAAACATCTTGTTCAACTCCACATTACAACGGAGGCTCCCAAACGACACCTAACCAATCTTGGAGACACCACTCTCCAAAAGGTAATAGACGATGTGTTGATGATGAACTCCTTGATCTTGTGCTTCAAATGATAGTCTCCCGAACACTCAACTCTTTCTCACAGATTTGGAGATAGTGGAAGAAGAATTAGAGTGGAAAGCAACTTGGGAAGGCTAGAAATAAAGGTTCAAATGGTAGGAATGGAACGTCTTGATCTCAACACATTACTAGGTGGTTCTCTCACAGAAAATTGATAGTGGAAGTGTAGGCACACTCTGATGGCTCTCTGCAATGAGGAAGAAGGGGTGGAGCGGTATATATAGCCTCAACACAAAATCCAACAGTTACACACATTTGACTCATCTCGCTGGGACCGAATAGTGAAACTCGGTAGCACCGATCAGTTCATAAATGTGAATGTTAGGAATCTCGGTGGGACCAATTGGAACAACTCGATGGGACTGATGTGTTAGGGCCTAGGGAAAACATCATCTCGATGGTGCTGATTGCATTAGCTCGGTAGGACCAAACTGAAGCAATAAGAAATAGAGAATTTGTCAAACCAACTCAGTGGGGCCAAAGTGGGTGCAACTAATCACAGAGCGCTGGCAAGGCCATCTCGGCCAGACCGAGATCCATATCGGTCGGACCGATTTGTTTGGGATTCTGGCAGTGGCTATGTCAACTGAACTCGGTGGCGCCGGGAGGAAATATGGGTAGGGCCGAGTTTGGAAATATGATTTGGACATATTTGGATGGAGAAAGTGGTTGAGGGTTTTGGAGCAATATCACTAAGCACTTGACCAACCAGATCATTAAGCAACACGTCATCCCCTTATAATAGTATTGGATTTCCTATGGACTCAATGTGATCTTGGATCACTAAGATAGAAATGAAGAGTCTTGAGCTTTTGCCAATATTTGTCGTTAGCATTTTGAGGGGTCCAATTCTCTAGCCCATACCATGCCAAACATTGAACATCCCAAAATATTTATCTTGAATGGATATTAGTTCAATGAGCTATATGTTGTTATGAATTACCAAAACCATCCGAGGATTAGTTACACTTTTAGAGGGGCTTCGACCAAGGGGGGAGGAGTCCCCCTTGGGGCGCCGGCCAAGAGGGGGAGGAGGATTCCACACCCTAGTCCAATTCGGCCTCCTTCCTTTAGGGAAGGAGGTGCCACCTCCACTTGGTCCTTTTTGGCCCAAGTTGCCTTCCACCTCTTGGCCTTTTGAGGCACGTTGATATTTAATTAAATATAAAAATGTTCTAAATACTTTCAAACCAATTTAGAGATAATTTAACATCCAAGTATACATTTTACACCTATATATATATATATATATATATATATATATATATATATATATATATTTATCGGTAATACCCAGTATTACCTGATATTTACTGAAACCCTTCTGGTGACCCCAAATCGCTTCCGGGTCCTCTCAGTTTTATTCTGGATATTAATGAAACTATTCCAAAAATATATTCTCATCACTTCCGTCCTACTAACACTCAACAAATCATGATTTCCTTAAGCTTGTGACGCCATAGGTTCGAACTCATAGACATGAATGAAACCATTCGTTCGATGACCGACAACGGGACCATGGACGTCCCTATCAATCCATATAAGCACATGAATGATATTCAAGTGAAACTTTGGTTATCATGTGATTTTACTTTGCTTCGCAGTACTTCAAAAAACACATCATGCATCTGTATCCTCCCGAGGTATCACTATGCTCACTATACCAAAATCCTCATTACCGTTTTTTCTTCTTTCTCATTGTTGTGTTCCGGCATCCCTGTGACAAAGTCACATGTGTCTGGCCAGACGGTGATTGATGTCGTCACACTGAGAGGGCCCTAATAATATATCTCCATCGTCGGAGGAGCAAATACCACTCTCGAGCTATTTAGTCCCTTGTCAAACTTTCTAATGAACCTTTAAGGTTTTGTTGTGATCACCGTGTTACATGTGATGTTTGAGCAACCCCAAAGCACAACGTACGGTAAGAAGTGACTACGATACTCTCATGGACTAAGGAGAAAAATCACACCTTAACACTCCTAGTCCGGCTGGGAGATTCCTGCGAGTCAATCTAAGAAAGAGGTCATAACACGTAGCAGCGCTTGCTCTGTTGTCATTGGTATTTCTGTAAGAATGCGAAGGCACTAAGGACCTAGCAAGGTGACGTGCGCGAGGCTTGTCGCGAGCCAGAGCTTAGTCTCTCATGTTTTTTGGCGCTGTAGGGATGGACCTGAGCACAGGCACCATGCCAATGGTTCCTTGCAATTAGCAACTGGCAGGTCAGCAGCGAGCGGGGGCCGCGAGGGGTGTCGGGGCACCAGTGATAACCATAGTATAGCTCAAGCAAGTGTAAGGCAAGTTCCGATAGATGCATAAACGATACATGTTGTAGGGACAGACCCACACGGTCTGGGGATGATGCAGCCCGAGGGGCACCACCAACTGTATTTATACGAAAAGACGATGCATGCCGCAGGGACGGGCCCATATGGCTTGGGAATGATGCAGCCCGATGGGCACTCCCAACTGAACAAAACGGAAAATGTCACCTAGCACCGTTGCGGGAGAAGTGTTGGAGTAGCTGAAAAGGTGTGCTGCAGAAGTTGCTCCTCATGACTCGCCTGGCTCTGGGACCTCGCGAGGCTCCTGAGGTTCACGGAGATCGCGGGGGACCAGCACCTCCTCTGCCAGGGTCTCCTGATGCCTGGTCTCATGAGCCACCAGGACGTCCCGGATGCGGCACTGGTGCAGGGCAGCGCGGTTCAGCAAGCCGAAAGGCATGCGAACATAGCTGTGATGGGGGCCCTCACACCGGCCCACCTTGGACGGCTAGTAGAGCTCCTGAGATGCGGCTCTGTTGTGCCCTGGGATGTTGATGCAGATGCGCAGCCTGCCTCCCGAGCTTGGGGTGGCAGCTGCACTCGATGGTGTGGGGCGACGTTTACCTCGCATAGCACTTGGTGCCTGCAGGTCTTCTATGATGTGGGTAATGAACTCCTGAGCACCCGGCGCCTCGCGCTTTGTGCCCTCTTCACGAAATTGTGCGCTGAAGCACGCCTCCAGATAGTGCCCGAGCGCCTCCCTCATGGCATTGGCTAGATCAGAGGCCCGCCAGAGGAGAGCCCCCGAGCCCAGCCTGAGAAGGGCGCGGGGCGTGCCTTCCTATCCAAGGGTGGAAGGTGTCCCGTTAATGGGTGCATATCCTGAGGCGCGACTGTCGGGCATTGCTTCCTCGTGAGGCTCCATGGCGAGAAGCTGCTTCTTTTTCTTCGGGACGGCCTCGGGAGGGTAGGAAAAGCCCTTGGCATCCGAGTTCTCAACTGCCGCAGCTTGGTAGGCACGTTCGAGAGCCCACACCGCATCCTTCTCACTGCAGGCGACCGTGATGATACTGCCGCTTCTTGGCATCTTGAGGAAGTTGTAGCCTTGGTGAGTTGCCGCCATCAACTAGGCCAAGACTGGGTAGCCAAGGATGGCGTTGTACGGGAGCCGTATGTGGGTGACGTCGAAGTCGATGAGCTTGGTGCGGTAGTTCTTGCGGTCGCCGAAAGAGATAGGAAGGCGGACCTGTCCTATTGGTGTTGTCGAGCCGTCGGTCACTCCAAAGAAAGGCTTGGTGCGCTGGAGCTGGTCGTATGTCACCTGGAGCGTGTCGAAGGTCTCGGTAGAGAGGACGTTGAGCCCTAATCCGCTATCGATGAGGGTCTTGGTGACGAGCACGTTGCTGATAGTAGGTGAGTAGAGCAGAGGGAGGGCGTCGTCCACGGCCGTGCACTTAAGCTGGTGAGCAGAGTCAAAGGTGATGGTGCACTTGGAACATCTGAGCAGACGTGTTATCTCGAGCTTGGGGAGGACTGCGTTCACCTCCCGGGCAAACTGCTTGAATACGCGATGAGACACTAGGGCCTGAGCGCCTCCCAGGATGCATGCCACGGAGCGCGGCTCCTGAAAGCTCCCAACCCCTTCATCTTGGTGGCGGTCGTTGTTCCTTCTCGGTGGTGGTGGCAGCGGAGGAAGGGCTACATCTTCAGGGCGATCTTCATGAGGCTGGTCCCTCTAAGGGTCCTCACGAGGTTGGTCCCGCCAAGGGCCTTCACGAGGCTGGCCCTGCCAGTGGTCCTTAGGAGGCCGCTCACGCCAGCCTTGGCGAGAGTCACGATTCTCCCAGCGTCCTCCTCCAAGGCCACCTCCGCGACCGTATCCTCGGTCACCGTGCTCGGGGCAGCGTCCGATGCGTCTGTCGCGGATGGCCCTAAGTTCCTGCCAGTCGTTAGTGTTGTGGCTGTGCACGTTGTAGTAGAGGCAGAACGAGCAGCTGCCCTTAGAAGAATCGGGGTAATCACACCCACGTTTCATCTCAGGCTCAGCCACGAGTACTGCCGATCCCTTGCGCTTGGCTTCCTTGGTCTTGGCCTTCTTGTCTTCCTGATCAACCTCGGGAAGCTCGATGAGCGAGGGGCGACCCTCTTCTGCCTTTGCGCACTTGATCGTCAGGTTGAACATCTCCAGAGCAGAGCACGGGTCGCCGGCGGGGCGATAGCCAAGGAGCTCAAGCGCCATGAGTTGCACGGCCTGCGATTTCGCCAGTCCATGGCGGGCATGGGAGGACGATGCAGCCGTTTGGACCGGTGACGTTGTGGCAGTGCGACCGTCGCGCCGCACCGAGAGCGGGAGCGACGAGTCTTGATGTTCACGGGCAGCGGGGCCAGTGGCTGCGTCTGCTGCCAGTGATGGAGAGCGGCGAGGCACGCTGTTGCGTGGAGGTGCCATCTGGGCCACGCGAGCTGCGAGAGCAGCCTGGTGCTCAGCACGAACACGGCGAGTGTCGGCCATGGGGCGGCGAGATGATGATGAACCAAACGGACGAAGAGAAACCTCGACGCACCCCTACCCGGCGCGCCAAATGTCAGATTCAAGGCTCCGCAAAACCCTTCTAGGTTTGAACACTTGGGTGCATGCGAAGAACTCAACTTCGCCTATCTACCTACTCGCCGTCCCACGAACTAGCTCGATGAACAGGAAAGTAAAGGAGACACGAGGCAGTTTATCCTGTTTCAGGCCACCTAGCAGTGAGTGGCCCTACTCCAGCAGGGTGGTGGATTAGCCTCGAGATGGGCTAAGGATGAACTAGTACAGTGGGTGAATAACCTACAGACGTGTGTTCTTGCTAGGTGGTGGAGAGGAAGGTCTGAATGATCCGTCCCCTTGCTGGGTGGTGGCTATCCTACTTATATAGTGGCCTTGGTCTTCTTCCCCCAAAATGTTGTCCGGAAGGGATCCCACAACAGCCAATTTTGAAGGGAGAAAACTAGTACATCTTATCCTGACTAAAGGTGGTCTTCGCCTATAAAGCCTCTGATCCTGACGCCACGGTGGGCTTGGAAATGACCGTCGTCCTGCCGTCCTGGCGATCTTGTTCTTGTTGCATGGAAATGGAAACCATTGGCAGATTCCTCGAGACTCTGCGCCTGAGCCTGCTTCCTTAGCACCAAAGAGGAAACTGATGTACTGCTCCCGCTAACACCCGCCTGGCCATGGTCATAATGGATTGCGTCATGCAAACCTCACGAGGTGGGGGTTGCATAGAGTTCTCCGCTCCTCAGGATCCAGCCAGACAAGGCTGCCCCTTCCGGAGGTCTTGGTGTCGTTTGCCTTGCGAGGCTTAGCCCCTCGCGAGGGTCTTGAGCGTCGATGCTGAATATGGGTTGTACTAGGCCTAAGAAGGAGCTACGTCGCGGGCCACAGGAAGGCACGTCTCTGTACCCTAGTTCCCAGAACGCCGACAATGTGGATAAGATTTGCTGAGTTCGTTGCTGACTTAGCACTGGTCCCCTGCACATAGTGTGACATGCTGGGTACACATTTGTGTACCCATAGCATCTACTATTTAATTTTGATTAAGTATTGATAATGCAGAAGTTCCAGAATATTGTTAATACTTCGGAAATTCATATAAAATAATCTGTAACTCGGATAAAAATTATATATATATATATATATATATATATATATATATATATATATATATATATATATATATATATATATATATATATGAAAAATGACCAGAAAAATATAACAAATCCGAACATGCACTAGTGCGAGTCGGTGCTATACAAACGGTTTTTAACCCCTTTCCACGACGACATTTGGAACCGTGGCCTAGTCAGTGTGCGCAATAGGGGGGGTCCTTCCCACACGACCCAGAAACCGTTGGGGATATGCCCTCCTGGCGCTCACGCTCGGCAAAATGAGGTTGTGTGCGATTGGCAAGCGCTCAAATGCGGAAATACATACAGTAGAGCTAAAAAAACAATTATACATGCAAAATTGTTTCCCGTCGCAAGTTCATCCCAGACAGGCAGTACCCGCTAAACGTTTTCGCTCGTATGTACATCCCACATAGTCGCTCCAAGGAAAACGTTTCCGTTCACAGGTACATCACACACAATTTTTCCCGTTAAATCTTTTGTGATAGGTTTGCCATTCCACACGATATGAACAATTTTATCGTTTGCGATATTGAATGTATCACACACGGTGAGCAGAAGAAACTATGTGGCAAGGGCTGTCCATAACACACAGTTTTTATGTGGAAACCGTTTGCGCAATGTGGCCTAACATAAACTGCTTTTAAGAGAAGGTCGTGTGTGATTGTTCATTGATCCAACACGGTTTATTCCTAGGAACTGTGTGAGTTGCCTGTGCTCATCACCCACCGTAGTTTCTCAATAACTGTTTGCAATAGCAAAACCCAATTTGCAGGCTAATTTCCCTATTATTAATAATCCATTTATTAATCTAATGGACATTCATATTAAAAACATAATATATTTCATTTCCATATAAGGAAGCAGGATTTCATAATTGAAATACATGAGAGTACAACATGATATAGCTTCAGCAGTCAGCTACGCCATTACACAACTGCACCAGCACCAAGTTTCACATGCAACATGTAGAACCTTTCAAAATTAGCATCATAGAGGGTATATAGACAGATGCATCTCATCTAGAAAACTGCTGACGCGGAAGGCGAATATTGACCCTTCATTCATGTTGAAGGTCTTTGCAAACTTTAGGCCGGTGCATGTGGATGATTGACCGTCCATCCTTCGTCCTCTTCAGAAACACTTCCTTGCCTCCTGACCATAGAGGTGGTTTGAGAGGTAATCATCAGTGAATTGCTTTGGAAAGTCCTAAAAACAAGGATGTGCGTAAATATCTTCTCTATATTGGAAATGGGGCAAAGGAACAAAAAAGGCAAGGTATAATAGTTAGTACCATCTTTTAGTGAACTGATGTCTTCTTCACAGTGGGTCAAAACCTCTGACAGTAGGATCTACATGTGCAAGACCAAATTGTTACAAACCTAAATATTAGAATGGTGTCAGGACCCCGATCCTAAGTCACACAGGTCTAGCCTGTAACACATCATATCACCTTGTGGCCTCACGCACGGTATCCCCACGGGTGCCACCTTACCTGGCCTGGGACTGTTTGCGCATTTTGGCACACGTATATGATAGTGTCGCTAGCATCCATATGACAGAGAACCCGGGCCGACATGAGTAGTTATAAACCAAAAGTGGCACTAAATTACAGAGACAGGCATACATGACCCAACAACGAACGTGTCGGTCATCAACGTATGAACCCAAGTCATAGCAAGCTACAAGGACTTAAAGGAACAAAGCGTGACATTTCCCCTAAGGGACAGACACAGGAACAAAGAAGGACACATGCCGGCCAATCCAAGTGTTCGGGAGCAGTAGCAAGCTACCAAGGCTCGGTGGAAGCACTAGGAGACATTTCCCTGTAAGATAGGCTACCAAGGGTAAACAACTAGGTGTCGGATCCCACACATAGCAATACACATTACACGTACACATAACATGCAAGTATGTGTTGTACAACATGGCATCACAACATAACTCAACAACTCATATAGATAAAGGCCCAGAAGAGCCACCATAGCATATATTACAAACAGAGGTCACATGACCCAACATGCAGAGCATACAGGCAACGGAAGCATAACATGTCTGAGTACAGACAACTACAAATGGAAAATACTGAGAAGCCTGACTATCTACAAGACCCTCCCTAGGGTACAAGATCGTAGCTGAGGTAACAAGCTAAACGTCAAAGTCCACGCGGAACCACTAGTGAGACTGAAGTCTCTCTGCAAAAACATAAATTAAGCAAACGTGAGTACAAAGGTACTCAGCAAGACTTACATCAGAACTAGCTACATATGCATCAGTATCAACAAAGGGGTGGTGGAGTTTGACTGCAGCAAGCCAACTTTGACTAGGTGGCTATCCTGAACCACGACTGCAAGTAACTCTTTTGAGGTGGCGCACACGAGTCCACATATTCACCAATCAATACACCACTATGGATCCTGTAATGCCCAGGATGGGACTATACCTCCTACGTGTCGAGGCACGACTTAAAGGTATAAGCCCATCCTAGAATGATCCCAAGTTTGGTATCTTTGCACGACTCATGTAAAAGAGGGATTAAATTGCAAAAGAAGATAGTTGGCTTACACTCGCCACTTCACACATTACAGTACATGAGCAAAACATCATTCAAAAAATCACAACCTGACTACGGGCGCAGATCCAAAAGAAAGATACCAAAACAACATAAAGCCATAGGTCAGGATCGAATCCTAGTAGAAACCACTACTGATCGTCGGAAAGAAACAAGCAAACGGCCAAACTTCATCGAGCTCCCGGTGAAGAACTGATCCATCTCCTGCATCAAACTCGGCTGAACCTGCATCTGGTGTGGTGAAGTAACTGTGAGCCACAGAGGACTCAGCAATCCCGTTCCCGGGTAACACGACTATTTAAGCCTTGGGTGAGGACAAGGCTGAAGAAAAGAATAAGAGGTGAAGGAATAACAAGAGTCTGCAGCAGTCGAGAGATGATCATGAAGTGATCCTAGCTAAAGCCGGTCAAACATAGCCCCACCGTGTTCAACTCCCGAATCCCTATTCGGAAATTGACAGTCACGGTACACACGCTGGTAGTGTATTGAAACATTGTGTCAAGTTTTCTACAACCGGATATTAACAAGCTACCATCTGCCACATAACCGCGGGCACGGCTTTCGAAAGTTCAAAACCTGCAGGGGTGTTCCAACTTGACCCATTACAAGCCCACGATCCGCGGAGTCGCAACTCCATAGGTGGGAAGACCCGAGTATTCTCGGAATCCCGTGCTCAAGTTAAACCGAACTAAGGTAAGGCTAATCCAGCAAATCCTCCCGGCGTGTTGACACCCTGATAGGTAGCCGCGCGTATCTAGTCTCAGGACACGACCGGATGGGCGATTCTACAGGTTTTTACCAAACCTTGAGTTTCCTCGTGGTGGCCCCGCAGACTCCCCGTTTCGGACCAACACTCATGTGGAGCACTGGCCCGGGGTTGTGGAATTAAAATAAAAGAGGGTTTGCAAGACCCTATGCAAGTTTTATTAGTTATTAGGCGAATAGTACCAAATGTTGGGACTTGCTGGAAAAGACTTAGCACTTAGCGGTTTATCAAGGGGGTCCCATACACCCCAACCGTGTTAGGAACGCATAATCAAGGAACATAACACCGGTTTATACGGTTCCTAATGGCATGAGTGGAACAAAACACCAAGCAAAAGACTTAGCCTTCCACCCTTGCCAATATATAGATGATTTCATTTAAGCATTTATATAGTGTGATATAACCCAACAACTTCAACCTGAAGCAAGCATCTTCGATCTTCACCTGCAACTAGCAATGCTATAAGAAGGGCTGAGCGAAGCGTACTTAGCCAAGCAACGGTTTGCATATGTAGGGTGGTTAAACAGGTTCATGGTTACAAGTAGGAGGCTGACAGGAAAGACATGGGCATCGAGGCAAAACTATAGATCGAGACTACTAGCAATAGGCAAAAATAGTAATGGTATCCGGGTTCGGTCATCTTGCCTGCATTCCACAAGGGAGAAGAACGGATCCATGAAGTAGATGGAGCAACAGTCGAGCGAAACCTCACAACTCCGAAACGAAACCGAAGCTAACAAGAGAAGCAACCGGAAAGAAGCAAACAACACGGTAAACACACAAGCATAAACATGTCATACGATGCACATCCAAGTATGATGCATGTCCGGTTTAATTATGCATGGCATGGCAAAGTGCACCAACAAGTACTGCAAGTTAAGTGGAGCTCAATATGCAACGAGTTGCATATTGACGAAACACCACATTATAATTATTTAGTTGACTCTCGTTTTTTACAAGACAAGATTAAGTGTTTGTTAACATGGCAAGAGGTGAAGCAAAAACAAACTACCTATTAAGACATTTTAAATGAGGCCGGAGATAACAACAACATATCCGAAAAAATCCCCATGAGCATGTTTAATAATTATAAAGCAACAACAATTAAACATTTTAGTGTTGTTAACATGATGCGGATGACATGATCAAGTTAATGCAATTTAGTTAAACATTAACATGAGAGATGTGAAGCACTTGTCACCGTGGTGGAATGAAAAAGGGTGCCACGGCAATGATCCGAAAATGATGCAACGGCATCATATCGTTGCCGGTAACTCGTTGAGAGTCCGGTGCAAAATGAAAGATGGCGTGAGCGAGTGAACGAGATGAAAGGTGGGGCGATCCCGTCACCGGGTTCCCACGGGTCGGCGACGAGGCAACCGAGGAACACGACAAAGATGAAACGACATGGAGCACAAGTGGAGCACAACTCATACAACACAACATTCATCCACGGGTCATCGTCTCGGGGTTATACCTTCGGGACATGCGTTTCGGGGCGGTTCGAGTCGTAGAGGGACGTAGTCGTTCTCGCGAGTCGTAGAGGAAGTAGTGGTTCACGTTTCCGAAGAGGAAGTAGTTGTTCACGTAGAGGTACACGTGTAGTCGTTCACATCCCGTTAGGAGAGGTACTTGCGGTCTCGGCGACGGTAGGGGTACACGGCGACGGTAGTTGTTCACGTTCGTAGATGTACTCGTCATCGTAGCTGTTCGGTCGTCGTGGTACTTGGTCGTGGTACTTGACATCGGTAGATGTACTCGTTCCGTTCGGTCTTGCCGGTCTCGTCTCGAGTCGTAGTTGTACATGTCGTCGAGGTACTTGTTACATCGCGATCGTAGGGGTACTTGACATATCGGAGGGGTACTTGGTCGGGTCGCCGTGTACTCGTTCATGTAGTCGTACACGGAGCTCGTAGCCGTTCGGTAGTCGTTATGTAGTTGTACTCGGGTCCTCTGTGAAAACAGCAGCACGACAACACAACAAAAGAACAACACAGGAGCAAAAACAAAAGGGGCAGCACGGTAGCGCTGTCGAGGCCATGGCAGCAAGGTCTCGGGCGCGGACGAAGTGAGACGGACGGAGGGAGCTCTTGCTGGCCGGAGGCAGCAGCATGGCACGGGCGATCCGGGCCGAAGGGCGCACGGGGAGGACCACGGCTTGGTGAGGAGGACGGGGCCGCCGGCTCCGTGCGCTGGAGGGACGAGGCAGGGGCCAGGGAGACGCGGCGCTCGCGGCCTGGAGGCACGGGCGAGGGACGGCGCTGGCCGGCCTCCTGGCGCTGGCTCGGGGCCAGGGCGATGGAGGGAGAGGCCCTGGGCGGCGAGCACCTGGCGAGGCGGGGCGCTCTGGCCGCGGGCTTCGCGGCGCGGCTGGGTGCGGGCGCTCGGGCCTGGCCGGTCGAGCGGGGAGGCCGGGCGCATCGGGCGGCGGCCTGCGAGCCCCTGGCACGAAGGACTGGCGCAGGAGAAGAGGCAACAGGACGGCAGGGCAGCAAGGCACATGGGAGGAAGGCCTAGGGGCCGGTGGCGATGGGTTTCCTGGAAGATCGAGAGGGAGGAGATGCGGGAGGAAGCCAGAGGGAATCGAGGGAAAAAGGAAATTGTGGTCGAGCGAGCGAACAGGAGGAGGGAGGATGCGAGCGAGAGGGTGCGGCGGCGGCTTGCGAGGGAGAGAGCGAGGGGAAACGGGTCGGGGGAGCTGCGGGGTTAGGTTAGGCCGCCTGGGAGGCTGCGGTCGGGCCAAGGTGGCCAGGGGGCTGGCTGGCTGTGGTTGGAGGCCCAAGAGGCCTGGGCCTAGGGAGAAGGAGGTGTTGGGCCTAGGCTGCTCTACTTACTGCTGCTGAATCTTTTAGCAGAAGAAAAAAAAAGAGAAGGACGAAAGGAAAAATAAAAGGAGGGTTAGGGTCAAAGTTGCATAAGGGATTTATATTTTTCTCGGGCTCATAAAAATGAGCACGGTCCGAGAAAATAGAAATGGCAGGATCGGAAAATAATTCAAACATATTGGAATTTAATTCAAATGGGTTTGAACTAAGACTTGATTAAAGAAGTGTCCAAAAATGTTCGAATTTTTGGAGGAACCTCGAAACAACGGAAAAGAATTATAGGGAAGGTTTTTGACGATGAAACTTGAATTAAAGAGGCATGGGGAATATATGCAAGTGTGTTGCGGTTAATTCCAACAACGCAATAATTATTTATATAGCTCCCTAAATATTGAGAGGCTTTTATATGTTATAAAGAGAAGTCACACTTCCCTCGATTTAAATGGACCGAAGGTCCACACGATTTATTTAAGTTGAGATGCAAAAGAAAATATGACATGATGGCATGATGACATGATGCAATGCAAAATAAATAAAGCAAGCACAACGCAACACACGGGAGGACCCGGGACATCTGGAATCTTCTGGAATCTTCTGGGACGTCGGTCTTCGGGCGTCACAACTCTCCCACACTAACAGAGGATCTCGACCCGAGATCCTAGAGATAGCACCGGGTAAAACGGAAGAGGAAGAGGTAAAACAAAGTTGCTTCTTCGACAAATGAGTGAAACCACGAACCTTGAGAGGTTGAACAAAATGAAAGAAGAATACAAAGGAGATGAACGAAGTTGATAGCACTCCGGTAAAAGGAGGAACAAGGAACATTAAGAGAACCTTGAGAGGTTGAAAAACATGAAACAAGAGCTTACGAAGCAAAAGAATAAGAAACCGCAACGGTATAGCCAAGGAATAAGAATGACACAATTTGGACAGCACTCCGCCTGAAAATGGAAGGAATTAACAAAAACTTGAGGAGATGGAAAGATACTTGATGAAAACAACAGCATATTGCCTCCGAAACAATTGAGAGAATGGCACAGGGGGTAAGAAAGATTCAGACAGTACTCTGGTTAAAAAGAGAGGCAAAAACTGGATAAGATGACGGAACTAGAATGAAGAATACCACACTCCAGATAAATGATAAGCAAGGGAAAGAACATGATCTCGATAAAACGATAAGATGGTTTGGAGAGATCAACATCACAAAGCCTCCGGAATGAAAGAATAGCATGTATATCAATGAAAGAATTGAACGGAGAGAAAAAGACAACTTCTCCGACAAATGAATATGAAAAACATCCTTACGAAGAAGGGTAGAACGGAGTTGATGGAAAAAACGAACACGAAATGAATAAGCTTGATGTGGGCTTATGGAAAACATCTCAAAATTAAGAGGTGACAACCAGCCACTGACGAAAAACATATAATTGGATTGAGATCAGCAAGGAGACGATAAACTTATTTCACCGGAAGGATAAATGAAGAACTTGGGTCATTAATAAGCACCATAATAGCAACAATCCTTAGGGAAAGCTTTAGGTTAATTATAACCCAAGATAACTCCAATGAAATAATTAAAGGGTTGAAAAGATCTCCTGAACAAGAAAAATGATGGTTTTAAATATCTCATTCTTGACAACTTGTGAATCATGAAACATGAAGAAATTGTCAAAAATGACATAACACCATCTGAAAAGATAAGGTAGAACGGATTGCAATTAGAAGCATGATGAAAATGCTTGAGCCCCAACAAGAATCTTGATGAAGACTTCGAGGATGAATTAAAAACATGATGAACCACCATGACAACTCCGGTAATGAAAGCATGAGAAGTGAAAGATGAAAAGAATAAGATTCAAGGCCTGCGATGAATTAGATGGAGCTTTGAAATGATGTAATTGAAATAACTTGGAGCTCCGGAAAACAAGATGAACAGCTTAGAACCAAGGATATGATATGATGAACAAGGTCCGGAAAACAGAGATTAACCTCTTGGAAGAAACTAGAATAAGATTTATGTTATGCATCTCCTTCACCAATTAAATTGATGACAACCAAAGGATTTGGCATACTACTTATTCTCGTTGGAAAGAATTAAAGAGGGATCTAGCACAAGCTTAGATAAATCTTCAACAAACCACCGGTAGGATTGTGGAAAGAACAAAAGAATTAAAACGATAACAACGGAAGAGTAAACTTGAATGAACCACCGTAAGAATATGGAGACGAACGAAGAGACATCAATGAAGAATATTTGGAGGACGAAGTTGAAAACTGAGAATGAAGAAATATTCTGAAATGATGGCCTTCGGAGGATCACAAAGAAAAGAATTCATGAAATGCTTCGGATGGGTGTGAAAAGAATTCCTCGTAATCTGAACAATAATGAGGATGGCATGAAGCTAGAACTACGAATCTGCACGAGAACGGCCAAGATTAAGAGAATCTCTTCTCCGATCTTCAAATGTTTAGAGTGAAGACGAGAAATGCCATGAAGAATTTCGAGATACTCCGGACGAATGACAAGAGGAAGGTGGAGCTAAAGATGGAAATAATTGAAAACAAGCTTGGAGAAGGCATGTGACTGATGGAAATCATTCTTACGTCACACTTGAAAGGAATTCTCCGGAAAAAGAAGAGTCAGGGAAGATCCTGGGAAAAACCTGTGGGTTAGGGCCCACTGAAAGAAATCACCGTTGGAAAAGATTGTTTAAGAGATATTGCACCGGTTGAATTAAATGACTTGAATAAGATAACAATTCTCAAAATAGCTTGAATGGATTAAGAATGAAAACACGAATCTTCAGCACTCCAGATATGAAGAGCAAGAGGAGAATGATTAATTGGGCACCGGAATAAGAAAGCATTATGAAATGAGGAAAAGGATAAGATCAACACCAAAATCTTGAATTACATCCACCGGCAGAATTTGAGAACAAAAGAATGATGAAGTAGAAGTTCTTGAGCATCTTCACGATAAATCACCGGATAATAACATTGAATGAAAAGAATGAAGAAACATCACATGAATAAAATGGATATTCCATTTAAGAATTGCTGGCTCCATAAAGAGAAGGGTGGGAGGGTGGGGAAACAAGACAACTTGGAATGAATGAAACAGACAAATCGTCGGATTTCTCAACGATGTCCGTATGGAATAACTAGAAGAGAAGGCACACCGGTTGAAAAGGATTAACACGAATATCTCGATGGTCAAGAAGAATTAGCACTCCCATAGAAAATATGAGAACACCGATTAAGAAAGGTATGGAATCAACATTTGACATCGAAGCAACTCGAATACCAGAATCAAGACAAAACAAAGGATAGATGTGTAGCAGCCTAATCTTCACAATATCATCCGAACAGAGAATTGAACGAATGAATTCTGCAGTTACAACAACTTGTCGAGAAGCCACTTGGAGAACAGAAGATAAATAAAAAGGAACAAGGATCAGATAGAACAAATACAAGATAGAAGCTTCATTCCACATCTTCGTGCTGAAAGCTCATGGAACGTGTTACAAAAGGGTCTTGCAATCCCCGGATCAGCATAGCCAAGGACCTTTTAAGATGCAACTCCCGATCAGAACAAGTCCATAAAACCACTTCACTCAATGTAGAACCCTGAACTTCGTATCATGCATTCGTTGGAAGAATGCCTAGAACTACTGGATGAACCCACCTATTAATTTCCGAAAGTTTCCAGTTATGCAATCAGGTGTTGGGGATACACGGGAAGCACCGCGCAATCAACTCTAAACCTACATCCAGGTGTATCCATCCGTCAACACATAACCAGTTGTTCTCGGAAACCGTTTACCTCGGACCTCCGAAACGCATCCACTATACAAGCAATGGCAATACTCTCGAACTACCTCCCCAGTACTTGGTGATGTCGGGGTTATCTTGCCACTAACCGCATAGGAGAGTTTTCGATGTCGGCCGTCTTAAGTATTTAGTACTGCCGCGATATGCTTGTGACGACAATACCCTGAAGCTCAACTCCCCGGGACACTGCCACAACCCCTAATGTCAGGAGGCATCGAGAACAATATCCTCATCACAAGAACATCGAAACAATCCCAGAATACTCGCGGGATTCCTAAAAAAAATTGTGCAATTTTTGAAAGTAGAAGAGGGAAGAGTAGTCGTCAGGAGTCCTCACCAGAGAGAAAGGGGATGAGAAGCAAACAGAAATCCTACTCTTCGATATAATATAGGACTCAAAATGTTTTCAGTGTGTGCCTAGACTCAACCGTCAACGATTCGATCAATCAGTGGGGGCTTCTAGGTCGGAGAAGGCTCTGAATACCAACTTGTAATGCCCAGGATGGGACTATACCTCCTACGTGTCGAGGCACGACTTAAAGGTATAAGCCCATCCTAGAATGATCTCAAGTTTGGTATCTTTGCACGACTCATGTAAAAGAGGGATTAAATTGCAAAAGAAGATAGTTGGCTTACACTCGCCACTTCACACATTACAGTACATGAGCAAAACATCATTCAAAACATCACAACCCGACTACGGGCGAAGATCCAAAAGAAAGATACCAAAACAACATAAAGCCACAGGTCAGGATCGAATCCTAGTAGAAACCACTACTGATCGTCGGAACGAAACAAGCAAACGGCCAAACTTCATCGAGCTCCCGGTGAAGAACTGATCCATCTCCTGCATAAAACTCGGCTGAACCTGCATCTGGTGTGGTGAAGTAACTGTGAGCCACAGAGGACTCAGCAATCCCGTTCCCGGGTAACACGACTATTTAAGCCTTGGGTGAGGACAAGGTTGAAGAAAAGAATAAGAGGTGAAGGAATAACAAGAGTCTGCAGCAGCAACTAGCACTAACTTACGTAAAAGAGAGAGAGAAGAGAAGGTGCATCGGTCGAGAGATGATCACGAAGTGATCCTAGCTAAAGCCGGTAAAACATAACCCCACCGTGTTCAACTCCCGAATCCCTATTCGGAAATTGACAGTCACGGTACACACGCTGGTAGTGTATTGAAACATTGTCTCAAGTTTTCTACAACCGGATATTAACAAGCTCCCATCTGCCACATAACCACGGGCACGGCTTTCGAAAGTTCAAAACCTGCAGGGGTGTTCCAACTTGACCCATTACAAGCCCACGATCCGCGGAGTCGCAACTCCATAGGTGGGAAGACCCGAGTATTCTCGGAATCCCGTGCTCAAGTTAAACCAAACTAAGGTAAGGCTAATCCAGCAAATCCTCCCGGCGTGTCGACACCCTGATAGGTAGCCGCGCGTATCTAGTCTCAGGACACGACCGGATGGGCGATTCTACAGGTTTTTACCAAACCTCGAGTTTCCTCGTGGTGGCCCCGCAGACTCCCTGTTTCGGACCAACACTCATGTGGAGCACTGGCCCGGGGTTGTGGAATTAAAATAAAAGAGGGTTTGCAAGACCCTATGCAAGTTTTATTAGTTATTAGGCGAATAGTACCAAATGTTGGGACTTGCTGGAAAAGACTTAGCACTTAGCGGTTTATCAAGGGGGTCCCATACACCCCAACCGTGTTAGGAACGCATAATCAAGGAACATAACACCGGTTTATACGGTTCCTAACGGCATGAGTGGAACAAAACACCAAGCAAAAGACTTAACCTTCCACCCTTGCCAATATATAGATGATTTCATTTAAGCATTTATATAGTGTGATATAACCCAACAACTTCAACCTGAAGCAAGCATCTTCGATCTTCACCTGCAACTAGCAATGCTATAAGAAGGGCTGAGCGAAGCGTACTTAGCCAAGCAACGGTTTGCATAGGTAGGGTGGTTAAACAGGTTCATGGTTACAAGTAGGAGGCTGACAGGAAAGACATGGGCATCGAGGCAAAACTATAGATCGAGACTACTAGCAATAGGCAAAAATAGTAATGGTATCCGGGTTCGGTCATCTTGCCTGCATTCCACAAGGGAGAAGAACGGATCCATGAAGTAGACGGAGCAACAGTCGAGCGAAACCTCACAACTCCGGAACGAAACCGAAGCTAACAAGAGAAGTAACCGGAAAGAAGCAAACAACACGGTAAACACACAAGCATAAACATGGCATATGATGCACATCCAAGTATGATGCATGTCCGGTTTAATTATGCATGGCATGGCAAAGTGCGCAAACAAGTACTACAAGTTAAGTGGAGCTCAATATGCAACGAGTTGCATATTGACGAAACACCACATTATAATTATTTAGTTGACTCTCGTTATTTACAAGACAAGATTAAGTGTTTGTTAACATGGAAAGAGGTGAAGCAAAAACAAACTACCTATTAAGACATTTTAAATGAGGCCGGAGATAACAACAACATATCCGAAAAAATCCCCATGAGCATGTTTAATAATTATAAAGCAACAACAATTAAACATTTTAGTGTTGTTAACATGATGCGGATGACATGATCAAGTTAATGCAATTTAGTTAAACATTAACATGAGAGATGTGAAGCACTTGCCACCGTGGTGGAATGAAAAAGGGTGCCACGGCAACGATCCGAAAATGATGCAACGGCATCATATCGGTGCCGGTAACTCGTTGAGAGTCCGGTGCAAAAGGAAAGATGGCGTGAGCGAGTGAACGAGATGAAAGGTGGGGCGATCCCATCACCGGGTTCCCACGGGTCGGCGACGAGGCAATCGAGGAACACGACAAAGATGAAACGGCATGGAGCACAACTGGAGCACAACTCATACAACACAACATTCATCCACGGGTCATCGTCTCAGGGTTATACCTTCGGGACATGCGTTTCGGGGCGGTTCGAGTCGTAGAGGGACGTAGTCGTTCTCGCGAGTCGTAGAGTAAGTAGTGGTTCACGTTTCCGAAGAGGAAGTAGTTGTTCACGTAGAGGTACACGTGTAGTCGTTCACATCCCATTAGGAGAGGTACTTGCGGTCTCAGCGACGGTAGGGGTACACGGCGACGGTAGTTGTTCATGTTCGTAGATGTACTCGTCATCGTAGCCGTTCGGTCGTCGTGGTACTTGGTCGTGGTACTTGACATTGGTAGATGTACTCGTTCCGTTCGGTCTTGCCGGTCTCGTCTCGAGTCGTGGTTGTACATGTCGTCGAGGTACTTGTTACATCGCGATCGTAGGGGTACTTGACATATCGGAGGGGTACTGGGTCGGGTCGCCGTGTACTCGTTCATGTAGTCGTACACGGAGCTCGTAGCCGTTCGGTCGTCGTTATGTAGTTTTACTCGGGTCCTCTGTCAAAACAGCAGCACGGCAACACAACGAAAGAACAACACAGGAGCAAAAACAAAAGGAGCAGCACGGTAGTGCTGTCGAGGCCATGGCAGCAAGGTCTCGGGCGCGGACGAAGGGAGACGGACGGAGGGAGCTCTTGCTGGCCGGAGGCAGCAGCATGGCACGAGCGATCCGGGCCGAAGGGCGCACGGGGAGGACCACGGCTTGGCGAGGAGGACGGGGCCGCCGGCTCCGTGCGCTGGAGGGACGAGGAAGGGGCCAGGGAGACGCGACACTCGCGGCCTGGAGGCACGGGCGAGGGACGGCGCGGGCCGGCCTCCTGGCGCTGGCTCGGGGCCAGGGCGATGGAGGGAGAGGCCCGGGGCGGCGAGCACCTGGCGAGGCGGGGCGCTCTGGCCGCGGGCTTCGCGGCACGGCTGGGTGCGGGCGCTCGGGCCTGGCCGGTCGAGCGGGGAGGCTGGGCACATCGGGCGGCGGCCTGCGAGCCCCTGGCGCGAAGGACTGGCGCAGGAGAAGAGGCAACAGGACGGCGGGGCAGCAAGGCACACGAGAGGAAGGCCTAGGGGCCGGTGGCGATGGGTTTCCTGGAAGATCGAGAGGGAGGAGATGCGGGAGGAAGCCAGAGGGAATCGAGGGAAAAAGGAAATTGCGGTCGAGCGAGCGAACGGGAGGAGGGAGGATGCGAGCGAGAGGGTGCGGCGGCGGCTTGCGAGGGAGAGAGCGAGGGGAAACGGGTCGGGGGAGCTGCGGGGTTAGGTTAGGCCGCCTGGGAGGCTGCGGTTGGGCCAAGGTGGCCAGGGGGCTGGCTGGCTGTGGTTGGAGGCCCAAGAGGCCTGGGCCTAGGGAGAAGGAGGTGTTGGGCCTAGGCTGCTCTACTTACTGCTGCTGAATCTTTTAGCAGAAGAAAATAAAATAAAAGAGAAGGACGAAAGGAAAAATAAAAGGGGGGTTAGGGTCAAAGTTGCATAAGGGATTTATATTTTTCTCGGGCTCATAAAAATGAGCACGGTCTGAGAAAATAGAAATGGCAAGATCGGAAAATAATTCAAACATATTTGAATTTAATTCAAATGGGTTTGAACTGAGACTTGATTAAAGAAGTGTCCAAAAATGTTCGAATTTTTGGAGGAACCTCGAAACAACGGAAAAGAATTATAGGGAAGGTTTTTGACGATGAAACTTGAATTAAAGAGGCATGGGGAATATATGCAAGTGTGTTGCGGTTAATTCCAACAACGGAATAATTATTTATATAGCTCCCTAAATATTGAGAGGCTTTTATATGTTATAAAGAGAAGTCACACTTCCCTCGATTTAAATGGACCGAAGGTCCACACGATTTATTTAAGTTGAGATGCAAAAGAAAATATGACATGATGGCATGATGACATGATGCAATGCAAAATAAATAAAGCAAGCACAACGCAAGACACGGGAGGACCCGGGACATCTGGAATCTTCTGGAATCTTCTGGGACGTCGGTCTTCGGGCGTCACAGATCCGCTCCCGTCTCCCACTACTAGGAAAAGGGCTATAGATGATATGGACTCTAATGGCGCACCAGACACATGGTGCGCCACTACTATATAGTAATGGCGCACCATGTGTCAGTGCGCTGTTAGAGTGGTAGACACTAATGGCGCACCTGACCTTCGGTGCGCCATTAGTAACAAATTTTTATATTTTTATTTTTCTAGAAATACTAATGGCGCACCGTGGCACAGTGCGCCATTACTAGTTTAACTAGTAATGGCGCACCTCCAACTCAGTGCGCCAGTACTATATTTTTTTTTGCAAAACTACTAATGGCGCACCACTCACTAATGCGCCATTAGTAACACTGGTTACTAATGGCGCATTAGTGAGTGGTGCGCCATTAGTAAACTGGGTCCATCAAGATATTTTGGACAATCACACCTACACACTCACTTTCCCCACTTCATTCTCTCCACCTCCTCCTCCAAGCTTGTGACGGCTGCCTCCTTCTCCTCATCACCTCATTTGCACCATAGATTCATCAAAATTAAGTGGTTAAATTACCTTTTTTTGATAGGTAAGTAAGGGGGAAAGCTATCTTTATGTTGTAGATCATTTTTTCTCCCTCGAGCTCCAACAACCGTGCACATGCACTTTTTATGGCCTAGCTAGATCTATGTATGTTTGTGGTGTTGCATATATGTTTGTGTTTGCAGGTACCGGTATTTGAAATGCGATAGTTGCCAATATTTTGCCAAAATGTTGATTCATTTCCGTTTCGGCGAGAATTTTGGCACTATGCATTCTTTTCGGTCCTATTTTTAGGGAAAGTCATGCCAAATTTTTCCTTGGTTCTAAAATATCGTTTTGCTCTACCCCGCAGGCGACCATGGTCCGCACGATGACCGAAGGCATCGTGAATAGGTTTTTGAGCTCCGCAAAGGCCGAGATGCTTCGAAAGAACGAGACAGAGATAAGATGCCCGTGTCAAAGATGCAAGCTGAAGAGCCTTATTGCGGACCCGGATTCCGGGCAGGTGCGGGACCACCTGCTCTTGCGTGGTTTCATGGATGGCTATCGGTGGCAAGGTGATGAAGATGACTATGAAGTCGTCCATGGCCGGGCAAGAAATGAGGAAGGGCAGCAAGACAACCACCGCAGCGAGGGCCGGCGAGAAGACGAAGAATCTCCAGGACATGATCACGACGGTGATGCTGTACACAGTAATCATGTACAAGATGCCGGACATGATGATGAGGAAGATCAAGACGAAGGGCATGATCATGATCTAGATGAAGATGCCGGAGCAGACGACGATGGAGGTTGGGTGCACGACCCTCATATTCAAGAGCTGCTTCTCAAGCAGACGGATAACGCAAGAGCTGCCGCCCGAGAGAAAGCCAAGCTGTATCAACTGGAGATAGACGTGGTTACTCCATTGTATGAAGGATGTAGGCCCGAGGATACCCGCCTGAAAGTAACGCTCATGGCTCTGGAGATGAAGGTAAAACACAAAATGACCGACGCATGCTTCGACGAGAACATGTCATTCTAGCACGAACGTCTTCCCAAGGGGAACAAGTGCCCGGCCAGTTTCGAGGAGTCGAAGAAAATCGTGTGTCCTCTGGATTTACCACACGTGAAATACCATGTGTCCATGAACAACTGCATCATTTATCGGGACGAGCACGCGGGGTCTACCATATGTCCGGTGTGCGTCGTCACTCGATACAAGAAGCGAAAGAAAGATCCTCGAAAAGTGGTGTGGTACTTTCCGATCACTCCTCATCTGCAGTGGTATTTCGCGGACCGTAAGGTAGAAAAGCTCATGCATTGGCACGCGGATAGGGAGGAGAAGAAGCGAGAAGATGAAGGAAATGATCCGGAGATAAATAAAAAAGACAAGATGCTGAGTCACCCCAAGGATGCGAGCCAGTGGCAAGCGTTGAACTTTGAAGACCTAGAATTTGGGAACGATCCAAGGAACATCGTGCTGGGCGCGAGCACTGATGGAGTCAATCCGTTTGGCAGCCAGAGAAGCACACATAGCACCTGGCATGTGTTTGTGTGGATGTACAACCTTCCCCTCTGGTTGTGCATGAAGAGGAAGTACATTCACATGAGTATGCTAATTGAAGGGCCGAAACAACCAGGGAATGACATCAATCTGTATCTGGGGCTGCCGAAAGAGGAGCTAGACACGCTGTGGAAAATACCAGCCAATACGTGGGACGCCGCAGAGAAAGAATATTTCCCTATGAGAGACGCACTGCTCACGACGGTGCACGACTATCTCGGTTATGGATATGTCGTGGGGCAGGTGGTCCACAGATTTTTTGATGCGTCAGGTGCATGGATGACACAACGTATTGCTAGCTAGATAGAGATCCTGGGTCTTTGAAAACAGTGTTCATGGGACATCGAAGGTGGCTTCGCGAAGATGACCCGTGGAGGAAACGCAAGGATCTGTTCGATGGTGAAACCGAACCCCAAAGACGCCCGCGTACAAGGAGCTGCGAGGAAATAGACGAGCTGTTGAAAAATTGGAAAGATTGCCCACTGCCGGGAAAGAAGCAAAAGGCGCCAGAGCCGGGAAAGAAGCGAAAGGCGCCAGAGCCGCTGCTGAAGGTATGGAAAACGAGGTCTGTTTTCTGGGACTTGCCGTACTGGAAGATCCACCATGTGCCTCACAGCCTTGATGTCATGCATATCACGAAGAACTTGTGCGAGAGTCTGCTTGGTACCCTGCTCAACATGCCAGAGAGGACCAAAGATGGGCCGAAAGCAAGGGCAGACTTGAAATCAATGGGCATCAGGCAGGAGCTTCACGCTAATGATGATGATGGTGATGATGAGGCGAAGCAGGACACGGAAAGTCGTCGCAAAGGTAAAAAGGCCAAGAAGACCGGAAATGACTACCCTCCCGCGAGCTTCACTCTAAGTCGGGAGGAGATCGAGCAGTTTTTCACCTGCCTCGTAGGAGTAAAACTTCCTTACGGTTACGCGGGGAAGATAAGCAGATACCTAGACCCAGCGAAGCAGAAGTTCAGCGGGATGAAGTCTCACGACTGTCACGTGCTGATCACGTAGATACTTCCAGTTGCAATCCGTGGGATCTTGGACGCGCACGTCCGTGAAACGCTATTTGGCCTATGCAACTTTTCGACGTCATCTCTTGGAAGTCGGTTGGCGTGAGGCAACTCAGAAGGCTACAGGAAGAGATCGTGGTGATACTATGCGAGATTGAGATGTACTTCCCGCCCGCATTCTTCGACGTTATGGTGCATCTGCTGGTCCATATCGTGGAGGATATCATCCAACTCGGGCCGACGTTCCTGCACAGCATGATGCCGTTCGAAAGGATGAATGGTGTCATCAAAGGATACGTTCGCAACATGTCACGTCCAGAGGGAAGCATAGCCAAGGGCTTTCTGACCGAAGAGTGCATCTCCTACTGCACGAATTATCTAGGCATCGAGAACCCCGTTGGTCTGCCCGTCAACAAGCACCTCGGCAGGCTCGCTGGATGGGGTCACCGCGAGGGTTGCCGCGAAATGCATGTCGACTTCGAGGGTCGACTCGCCGACTTTGAAAGAGCAAACCTAGTCGCGCTACAACACATAGACGTGGTCGATCCTTGGGTGGTAGAGAACAAAACCTTTATTGAGAACACGTACAATGACCGAGGCCAACAGAGGACGGACGGAGATATAATCAAAGAGCACAACTCATGTTTCACGCGTTGGTTCAAGCAGAAGCTTCTGTCGTACCCTTTACATGAAGATTCTTCCGTGGAAGAACAACTCATATTCGCCTTGTCACAGGGCGTCGAGCACAACCTGATGACCTATGAGGCGTATGATATCAACGGCTACACATTCTACACCGAGGACAAGGACATGAAGAGCGATGGTTATCAGAACTCCGGGGTAACGATGGAATCCTACACCAGTAACGACAAGGACAGATATTACGGTAGGATCGAGGAGATCTGGGAGCTTAGCTACGCTGGAGAGAAGGTCCCGATGTTCCGTGTCAGATGGGCCAAGAGCGTCCTAAAAGAGGACCGGTATTTCACCACCATGGTTATACCCGAAGCCAAATCCAAGACCGCGGGCGCAAACGTCACCGCGAAAAATGAGCCATGGGTACTGGCTTCCCAAGTGGACCAATGCTTCTTCATTACCGACCCGTCAAAGCCCAGTCGTGTTGTCGTGAGGAGAGGCAAAAGGAAGATCATCGGAATGGATGGAGTCGCCAATGAGCAAGACTTCGACAAGTACGGCGACCCGAAGATGGAACATGACGACGACGATGAAGTAGCAGCATACACCACAAGAAGAAGCAGGACCACCCTACCTAAAGGACGTCCGCTCCATAGAAGAACTCCATTTGCGAAAAAGAAGGGCAAGAAGATTGTGAACAGATAGCTACCTAGCTAAGATCGATTGTATTTAAATTGTAGTCTTCATTTCTCGATTGTATTTCATGTGCACTTTTTGAACTATCATGAATATTTTTAAATTTCATGGGCACTTTTTGAATTGATGAAAAAATATTGAATATTCATGAGGACAGTCGATCTCGATCCCCCTCCATCTCGATCGCTATCCCCCCTCGCCAGACCCCCCTTGCCAAATCCCCCTCGCTGCCGAGCACCCCCCGCACCCTCCCCCACTCCACCGTCACAAATGAATGCAACTAAAAATCTAAAAAAAATTGATTATATTTTCAAATAACAAATTTGATTATATTTTCAAATAACAAATTTGATGGCATTTTCAAATAACAAATTTGATGATATTTTTTTATATTCATAAATATTTTCAAATAAAAAATCTGATGATATTTTTAAAAAAATTATTACTGTATTTATAAAAAAATATATTACTATTTCATATTCATATTCATTTTCTAAAGAAACTATTATATGCAACAAAAAATAAAAATAAAAATTAATTACTTATGGCGCATCGCTGGCTAGTGCGCCATTGCTATAAAAAAACATTCTAATGGCGCACCGCCAGGGGTGCGCCATTAGTATTCTTCCCCATCCATACACTTCGTCCCTCCCTCGGCCCTCCCTCTCTTGCCAGACACTTCGTCCCTCTCCCTCCACCGCGCCGCTCCCTCCCTCGTCCGTCCCTCCACTGCGCCGCCGCCGCCGCTGCCCCGACCCACTGCGCCGCAGCCGCCCACGCGCCCCTGCCGCCTCCCCCTTGAGCCCCGCCTCCCCCCGAGCCCCGCCTCCGCCCCGAGCGCTGCCTCCCTCGAAACCCTAGAAACCCACCAGAGATTTGGAGCCTCGGAGCCGCCGGAGACTTGGAGCCTCGGAGCCGCCCCACGTCCACCAGGAGAGGAGGCCCGCGACCTCCCCGCTGTCTATCCCCATCTCCGCCCTCCGTCGTCTCCGCTCCGGCCACCACCTCATCGTGGTCAGGTAACCCTCTTCCCTCTGCCTCTCGTCTCTGGTTAGTAGGATCACTTGCCCCATTGTACTGATGCCATGTGTTGTGATACATATCTGAGGCATAGACTTGCTAAAATTCAGTTAAGAATCTAATCTTGCGAAAGGGATTTTTTAAAAGCATTACACTATAGATGAAAATGAGTTATTTTGTCCATGATTTTTAAAAGAAAAATGCACTGTATCATGTAATTGTCCATGGTTTATAAATGAAAATGAGTTATTTTGCACTAGAGAATATAGTTGTGTATGCTATAACCTTGTTTTAACTGCATCTTCGCACCTGTGAGTTTTCCATCTTCTCTGCTACTCTGTTGGATATTAACCATTGCAAACAGGGTGCTGCTACCACAATATTCAGTTGCTGGTCTAGTAGTGCTGGTCTAGTAGTTGCTACCACAATAAAATATAGGATAAAGTATGTAGTGCTGGCTCTTGAAAATGAGTAGAGCTATCTAGTCTCTGCAAGCAACTTAAAGCCCCAGTATTCAATTGCTGGTGATCATCATCAGATGAGCAGCTGCCTCTACTGAACAACATTCAGCTACGAACCACATATAGATCACATAAAACTGTCGCTTGCTAGAACAAACTCAGTGATGTGCCTAGAAGCCTCACATAACCAGAACATGTCCTCTTAACTACTTCAAGTTCAAAACCAAAGGGGTTACAGAAAGCTAGACAACTCGATGATGAACATGTCCACAAGGAGCTAGCCTTGAAGGCGTTCCCTCAAGTCCCAAAGAAACTTGTCCACAAGGAATTAATACAGTTGTGTCTAAGAAACTCAACCATCCCATTACTGGGAAGTCCACATTGCAAATTCAATGCATGCACTAGAAGTAGAACACAACAGTTGGCACACCACACATCAGAGGCATCTGCTGTGAAACATAACACAAGATGGGTTTGGTGTGGTTCTAGTCAAGAGATATGGACTCTTAATTACAAGTAAATATAGGGTTCAAGATGAGTATGTTGATTATCCAGGGCTGAATCTTAATTACAAGTAAATACAGGGTTTAATTTGTGTTTGGGGTTGGAGCTGGGAAAGAGAGAGAGAGGGATAGGAGGGGGAGGGGAAAGAGAAATGTTTATTTTAGGGTTTAATTAGGGCAGTGGCATGGTGCCCAGCCCAGGTGATATGACTGTCACTTCATGTTCATGTTCATCTTGAGAACCTGTCACAATGCTTGACTTGAGTATGTTTAATCCTCATTTTCTATGCATGCAGAACATCTTATTTCAGTAGTATTGCTCTTTTATTTATCTGTCCATTTGTATATTTATTTATTTATGCAGCGCTAATCCTAGCACTGCAAACATGGCAACATCCTAGCACTGCAATGTGGCATGTTGGCTCAACAATCACCAATGTACACTACACAGAACAATGTAGCTATTAATCTTGTTGTGGTTATGCTTTTAGCAGCAGAGAAGTAAGAGCAGAAGCATCATTGATGCATGTGCTGGTTAATTAGCTTTTACTATATGATGATAATGAGGAGTATCTATATTATTTGGCATGACTAGTAGAGTAATTAACTGGTAGTAACTGATAGTGACCTGCATGAATATGGGCTGAAAAAGCAAAGGCAAGTAGTAGATGCCAACTTTTTACATGCATGCACTCATTCTTGTAAACTAAACTAAACATGCTTATCTATCTATCTATCTTTCTGCTTTAGTATGTATGTATGCATTGTATTTTTATTTGCTCCAGGCCAGCTTAATTTGCTGGCTGGCTGGCATGATGGCTGATGGATCCCTCAGCTGGAGCTCAATGTGATCTTCATTTGAATAATCTAAAGTGGAGTTGAAAGCCTGATGCACTCCATCCCGATTTTTGCTGGGTTTTGTCTCCGACCATCGTGTCATAATGATTTTGCAGGTACCCCGAGAGGCCCTTGAGTTTGCTGGAATGTCGATTAACTTCCGTTCCGGCAAATTCGGGTACTCCATATGTCCTATTTTTAGCAAAGGTCATGCTGAAATTTTCCATGAATTTTAGCATGACTTTGCTAAAAATAGGACATATGGGGTACTTGTGACAAATGCATGGGCCGGGGTATCTTAGTACTTAATTGAGTAGGATCAACTGCCCCTTTATTCTTGCTGCATTAAACCATAGGCGGAAATAGAGGTGATTAGGCCCAACTTAGAATTCTCCTTCCTAGCTTAGCTTTTAGGATGCCTCGGTGTCGACAAACCATAAATTATAAAACCTTGGCTTTTAGGGTGCCTCGGTGTCGATAAAAACCTAAATGATGAAAGCTTAGGCTTTTGGGGTGCCTCGGCGTCGAAAAACCCTAAATGATAAAAGCTTAGCTTTTAGGATGCCTCGGTGTCGACAAACCCTAAATGATGAGACCATGATCTTGTTCCTTGACAATAACAAACTTTTTGACCAAACTTTTTTCCTATTTAGAGAGAAACATGGCCCACAACGATGAGGCCGGTGGTTTGGGCGGCAAGGCATTTTGGGAGCTGTCCCAAGAGATGGAGGAACAACCTCACTTCTATGAGGACGCTGCGAAAGACACCGATCCTAACACCACTGATGGTGACGCCGAGGATGACACCACTGATGGTGCCGTCGGGGATGACACCACTAATGGTGCCGCCGAGGATGCCACCACTGATGACGGCGGCTCACGCACAGATGGCAGCCAACCGAAGAGGCAACGAAAGGACAGGCGCCCGACCATACTCCGCACCGTCAAGGAGGAATTTACTGAAGTGGACTCCGATGGGAATCCAACGGCGCCCAAACAAATAGTCAAGGGGTACTCGGTTCAGCTCGGGTGCATTCTCTGGAGCACCATCTCGATCAACACCGAGAACATAAGGCATAAGGACCGAGGGAATTTGCGCAACCTCCTCTTCACGAAGCTGCACAAACGATACAAGTTCCCCGCTAAATTTGAAAACACACGCCTCACAGGGAATAATTTTAACAATGCCGCCCTCACGAGGATGAGCACGGCCCTGTCTACTTGGAGAAGCTCGGTGAAGAGAATGATTGACAAAGGTTTTAGTTATGAGAAGATCAAGGAGAAAAATCCTTCGATCACCAAAGATGACTACAAGGAGTTCAAGATCAAGTGCGAGAGCACCGCAACCTCCGAATCAAGTCAGTGGGGGGAAAGAAATGCTGTAGTTGAACTTAGGGGAACACACACTCGGTCCCGGCGGTTACAGAGTGGCGGAGCCTATATGGGACAAGGAGGACGCAGAGCGTGCCGAGCAAGGCCTACCGCCCCTTTTCAATAAATACGATGACAAGAAGACCAGGAACTTTGTCAGGGCCCGGTACAAGGAGGACCCGGTAACAAAGGAGCTCACCACGGATCCAAAGACCAGGGCCCTTGAGGTTGTTCTTGTAAGGAATACACCCCCGCGTAATTAGGTCCATATGGTTGCATTCTAATTAATGAAGCCAAATTTCTAAATGGTTCACATTCCTTCCGTAGGCGACTGAAAGCAGTAGCGCGTGGTCGACTCAGAGCACCCCTTGGGACACCACTCTAAATAGGGCGTTGAATGTAATGAAAAAAGGATAAGCTCAGTAAGCCGTCGTCAGCTGGTCATGTGGCCGGCAAAGGCTTGTCCACAAAATGGTCGTCATACTATAACGCTGGTGGGAGAAAGGAGAAAAAGACCAGCTCGGAAAGCCAGTCGCGCGAGGTTCAAGAACTCAAGGCACAAGTGGCGCAGATTCCGAAGATTGTCCAAGAGCAAGTGCAACAACAACTGGGATCGACGCTCACCGGCATTATGCCTACCTTGATTCAGGGGCTGACGACGTGGATTGCAGGCGGCAAACAGGGGCCGCCCCCGTTTCTCCGCTTCACGGCCAGCAACTTGCTAAACGCGCAGGCGGCGCCATTGGTGTCTCCGGTGGAGGCGGCATAGGTATCTCCGACGCTGGCACGGGCATTGGAGCTTAATGCACCCGGGTGTACGCCGGCCGACACCTCTGCAGCAAGTGGCACCTCCGTCAATTGCATGCCCACCGTTGCCGGTGCCTCGACATTAGCCAAACTCAACGCCATCATCACGGTAACTAATTAAGCCTCTCGGCCGAGGACTTCATCTCCTTACCTTTGGCTGGGCATCCCTGACGCCCTACATGTTTTCGCAGGGCGCCGCCGACGTTCCGTGCACTCTCCTGCACTTCGTGAACGACGAGTTGGTCGATGTCGCCAAGGGCAGAATTGTTCAACCGGGCAACCCCATGTTCCACGGTAATCCGATGCCACCCACCATGTATAGGGTTCAACTGGTTTGGGTGCTGCCAGGCTGCGACGAGTTGTTACCTCCGATTCGACCCGCCGGGGCTGACGAAGATGATGTGATGACCCTCAGCGCCTGCCTAAGCTGGCCCCTACTTTGGCGGAAGAGCCAGATTAGTTTGGGGGCGGGGTACACCGCCCCAAAGACGACACCGCCAGTCGTGCCGGCGCCAAGCCATGGCAAGACCGCCGCAACGCTGCCGGACATCCCTATGGCACATGATCCGAACATGCATATGGCACAGGATCCGGACGACGACGACAACGACGACGGTACATTTGCCAACGTCGATAAGTACTTTGCCAATCATGGGTACGATGGCGAATTCGTGGGGCCTCCTTCTCAAGAACCCGACCCTACAAAAGACTATCGCGATCTAGCTGGTACCGCGTAGAAACCAAGTTGCAACAGGCGTCGTCTGGCGTTCAGTTCCCAAGAGACGCCTCTAGCTGCCGACTTCACCGAGCCTCAGATAGCCGAGGTGCGAAATATTATCAGCCCCAACACACTCAAGAAGGCGGTCTGTGAGTAGAACTCGGTCCCATTACAGGAGAAGAAGAAGGGACGGAAAAGAAAGAGTAACAAGGGTGCGAGCCAGCCGGCACCGAGTATGATCCGTGCTCAGGACGGGCCACCTTCACCTAAGGATATAATGAGGAGGGTGCATGTGGCGGGTAGGCTGATGCTACCGACTAATATGCTCAATGCTGCAACCTGTGTTATGCGGAGTGTGCATGACAGTGTTCTTTCTTTGGAGAAGCGGCGTCTCGGAGAGAAGGATGTGGCATACCCAGTTTTCGTGGCCAAGGTGCCAAAGGGCAAGGGCCTTGTGGATAAATCCATCGAGGGTACGATCGTCCTGCGGTTTGATGACATCTTTGCTATGTTTAACCTTCATCCGCTGCACTACACCCTCGTTCAGCTATTTTCGCTAGTATGGAGATGCGGATCATTAGAGACAAGACCCCGGACATCGTGATAGTCGACCCCTTCTACATGCGTGCCAAGATCTTGGGTAGCGCTGGGGATCGGCAAGTCACGAGTTCCTACCTCGAATGCGTCATTTTGGCAAACCGAGATAAGGATAACTTCCTCGTGCCTTACTTTCCCGAGTAAGTCGTCCCCTCAACCGTCCCGAGTTTATCTTAGATTTCGATTGTTTTTTTTTAAATTCTGTGTTTTGTGCAGTGACACACATTGCACACTCATCCTCCTAAGCCCAAAATATTCCATGGCCACATATTTCGACTCGGACCGTCAGTCGAAGGTAAACTACACAAATGTCAAGAAAGTTCTTGATGATGTTCTCCCCGGCTACGCCAAATCTGGAGGCACCTTCACCAGGCTAGTTCGTAAGTACGGCAAGCACGTGTTCGCCCACAATACGATGTTCTACTGCGTCAAGCAGCCGCCTGGCGGTCAGAAGGGTGCCTACTACGCCATCCATCACATGCGGGCAATCGTACGGGACCATAATCACCTTCTTCTACCAGATAAACTCAAAGATTGGGCCGCGAGCTTGTCGGCAATCCAGGACGCGGACATCAGACAAGAATTCTTTCGCATCCAGTTGGAGTTTGCGGAAATCATCCATCAAGATGTCCTTCATACCTCGGGGCAGTTCAACCTCAGAAATCAACCGTCCAACAGTGACATAGACACAATGTTACAAATGCAGGCTGAGAACGCCCGTGATTTCATGACTCCCACGATAGACGGCGGCTTCATCCACGCTCCGGTCCCTTGAGTCGAGTCGAAGGTAGTGATGCTATGTCTAGTTCAGAAACATCGATTGGCTCATGTTGTAATTAAACTTTAATGAACTTGTATGTCTGTTTGGTTTGGACAGTCGTTCAACTTAGATGTAATCGATGCTATTAATGTCTTGCTTTTCTCTTCCGATCCTTTTGTTGCATACTTATATATTGCTTATGTATTGTCTGTGAATTGGTAGTAACGTTTCGTTTGGCTAGTGCATAGAGATGCTGTCGTATGTCGTGTACAAGGGTAAGGTTCCCGGAGTCTACGACGACTGGGAGGAGTGTCGGAGACAGGTTCACCGTTTTAGCGGTAACAGTTACAAAGGGTACACCACTTGGGCGGAGGCGGAATCTAGATACGCGCGCTATCTAGCGGGAGAGAGGAGGGACCGTTGGAGGAACCAGATGAAGACGAGTTTCATCGCGATGATGCTCATCTTGATGACCGCAGCTCTCTTCTATGTGATGGTTGTTTAGATGATCGATATCGACTTGTAATGTGAAGACAAACTCGCTACTCGCGGTCTCGAGACTTGTAATATAATGTTCTATATTTGTTCGGTCCTTTGAATTCGGAGACTAATATGATGAATGGTTTTCGGAGACTAATATGATGAATTGTATTCGAAGACTAACCTTCTATTGTATTCGATGAATTTGGTGTTGCTGTGTGGTGTTGTCTAAATTCTGTCAAATAATATATTTTGTATCCTGTGAAAATACCAGAAAAGAAAAAAATCCCTAATATTCATACTAGTGGCGCACCACTCAAGACACTAATGGCGCACTGTTCAAATGAAACTAATGGCGCATCACCCACCAGTTCGCCATTAGTATGCCAAAGCACATGGGTACATATGGCCCCCTGGGAGGCATACTAATGGCGCACGGTGGGCTATACTAATGGCGCACTGCCTGGTGCGCCATTAGAACACCAGATACTAATGGCGCACCAGGGGTGCGCCATTAGTGTTTAATTCTAGTGGTGTGGTGCTAGTGGCGCACCACTAGTGCCCAATTAGTAGGCAAAAGTGGTGCGCCACTAGCATGCCTTTTCCTAGTAGTGTCCCTACGAGAAGGCCATCCATAGCACTCACGCTTATCTTGCGCATTTTAGAGTATCCACTTTATCGGTGGGAACGACACCTATGGGATCACAAGAATCCCTACTACGGTTAGCGGGCCGCGTGGTTGAGAGAAGAGCTGATCAAACAGATAGCACACTGTTCGTTTATCCAGGTTCGGACCGCGAGGATGCGTAAAACCCTACTCCTGCTTTGGTGGATTGTATATCTGTGTTCTTCAGCTAGCTATGGGCGTGAGGAGCTCCAAAAAGCCGAATCCCCCTCCTGGTCACCTTGGGCCTCCTTTTATAGAAAAAGGGGTTGCCACAGTGACACACAGGAGGTGGAAAGGGTACAGTGATGCGAGGTTATCCCTCGCATTACATGACAAGGCGCATTTAATGCGTCTTGATTAGGTGTCCTTGCTTTATCGGGGACGGGGGAGAGATCTATCTTGTCCGTCGCAGCTCCTTCTTGTGTCAACACACGCCCTGGCCAGTGATGCCTGAGATGCCATGTAGGTAGGCAGGCAGCTGAGGTGGCGCAATGGTGGTTCTTCACGAAGATCTGCATGTCGCCACGCAGGTGCCTGCCCAGCTGGTTGGGTCGGCAGCAGCATACGGCAGTGGAAGTTTAGTCGGCGTGGGCCTGATGGTGGCCCTGCGGATGTCCTCGGCAAGGGCCTTGCCAGGGCCCCGGCAAGGGTCTTGCCGCAGCGCCTGCTGCCATCCCCGGCAAGGTGCTTGCCGGAGGTCTTGTGGTCTTCCTTGGCTGGGATCCTGCCAAGGGTCGTCATCTTCTTAGTGTGTATCTGATCTTGAATGTCTTCACAAAGATCTGCATGCCACTACGGGGATGTCTCCCGAATCCTTGCCCTATGGGGGCAGCGGACTCAAGGGTGATCTGCTCCGTAGGCATGGGGCGAGTTGCCGCGGCAAGGGTCTTGCCGGGGCTAATAAAACTTGCTCCCGGCAAGGATCTTGCCGGGGGAACCCGCTTCATCCCTTTTCTCTTTATGGTCTTGTCCTTGGTGTCGTTCTAGTTCTCTTGAGCTTCGGTCTTACCCTGGCTTACCTCCCTTGCCTTGCTTTGTGCGCTGGCGCCCGTGGCTCAGACTGCCCGTGCACAGTCATAGGGGTACAAAAAGTGTACCCCCCTTTTTGTACACCGACAAGAGCCCCCGGGCCTGGGCCGCACATAAGCACGACGCGTTGTTGGGCTAGGCCCAGAAAGGTGCGCGGGCAGGCGGGACGGTTTTTACCGTGGTAAGACTTTTCGCGCGTTGCGCCTCCCACGATCCGCGCACGTGGCGCGGTGTGGAGGGGTGTGCGTGACGTGGGCGGCATGCGTGGGGTTGGTTCCCGCAGGCATGCGTCACATCATAGTTAATGTGAAAGGAGGCGGCCCGCGTTTTCGCCCATAAGAAGGAATAACCGTGGGCGCGCTGCTCACTTTATCCTCTTTCCTCGTGCCTTCTCCAATCTCAGAGCCGCAGTTTCCTCTCTTCCTTCCTTCCTAAGCTTCCGCGGTCTCCTGCCGTCGTTGCTTCGCCATCCCCCTCCCTCAGTCCTCTAACTTTCTTAGCCGCCATGGCGCCCAAATCCGTCAAGGGCAAGGGGGTGGCCAAGGGCGCTGGGACTGTGGAGCCACCGGAGAATGCGCTATTGTGGGATCGGACGAAGTCCGCCTTCTTCTTCCCCTCGACGGTTGATGTCCGCGAGCTCCGGGCATCCTTCAAGCCTCTATGGGGAGTGAAGACGGGGGGTGAGAATTCGGGACAACCGGCGACGCGCGTCATTCCTGCTGCTTGCGCCGATCCTGCCCCAAATCGGTATCCCTTTTTCGTCAATTATCTTTCTTGCGGGTTATGTCCCGCTTTTTCCGATTTCTTCTGCGACATTATGCATACCTTCGGCTTTCACCTCTTGGATTTTACTCCAAATGCGGTGGCGTGCATGGCTTTCTTTGCGCATCTTTGCGAAAGCTTCGTCGGGGTGCAGCCCAACACGGCGCTTTTTCACCATTATTTCTCCCCTCGGATCCAGCCGGGAGGTGCCGTCTCTGGATGCGTCACCTGGATCCCAAGATCCAAGGTGGCGTACCCAGACGGTGCCGTGAAGGAGAGGTGGGAGGAATAGCGTGGCCGGTGGTGCAGGATTGAAGATAAAGACCCGCCAAAATTCTGCAAGGTCCGCCGAGTGCCGCCGGTCCATGGCAGTGATTGGAGCGATGTCGATGTCGCCGACGGGAGGCTCACTGTCGCCACTACCAGGAATCTCCGGCTCACACGGGCTGGACTCACCCTTGAGATGATCGGGGCGGACTTTATTCGCCGTCAGATCGCCCCGTCGCACAACAAGGGGAAGCCAGCCTGGCTCTTTATGAATCCGGCTGACATTATGCGACTCCGTCCTGGCCTCGACCACAATTTCATGGTGATGGCACATGCCCATTTCGGCTAGTGGCTCTTTCAGCTTGATGTGGGTCGTGATGGCGAGGTCGAACGGACCGGCAAGGCCGCGAGGGCTGCCGCAAAGGTCGGCAAGGCCCTCAAGGGGCCGTTTTCAAGTTGCTAGCGGGGGTGGTCCCGTTGTGCAATAATTCACTGCGGTCCGAGATCATCGCTATGATGCCGGACTGTAACGTGCACGGCCCTGTCCCGAGCTGGAAGGAGCCGACGGACGTGGATGTGCAGCAATTCTTTGACACCCTGATTGAGGTATATGTCAATGCTGACGCCGAGCGGTGGCTTGTCATGTACACCACCCAGGCAGAGCTGGACTACATCGCCACTAGGGCGAGGGAGACGCAGCTTGCCATGGAGGCCGGCAGTGCCGGGGGTGTGGAGGACAAGGCCGCAATGGCTGCGGAGGAGGAGGAGCTCACCCGGTGGGCGGCGGCCGCCGGGGAGGTTAGCAGCGCCGGCACTGGAGCTCCGCTTGTCGAAAATGCGGCCGATGAGTCGTCATCGGAGGAGGACGTGGCAGTGGGCTCGACGCCAGCCAGGGGAAGAGGGCGAGTCCTGCGGCGGGCTGGCTCCGGCGAGCCGGTCCGGCCCGGCATGGCTACGCGGCCTCAATTGACCCTGGAGGGGTCCGGACGTCACACGAGGGCCACGGCAGCGAAGAGGCTGACGAAGGCCGCTGAGAAGAAGAAGACAACATCCCCTTCCCCATCTGGGTGCGCACAAACCCCGCCTTCTTCGCCTCCTCCGGCAGATGTCGACTCGGATGTTGACACGGAGCTCCCTTTTGATCTTGGGCCTCTCAGCCCGAAGAGGAAAAGGAAAGTGGTGGAAGAGGAGGAGATGGATGACGAGTAAGTACTCCGTTCCTTACTTCCATTTCCTTTCCCCTGAATTAAGTCACTCATCTTGATCCGTTTTTGCTTTTGCAGGGATGCAGAGACGTTGGCCCAGAGGGTGAAGAGGGCGAAGGCCTCGGCTAGCAGTCAGCCCTCGGCTGGGGCTTCAAAGACACCACTGGTGGTGTTGAGCAGCCCGGACAGCAGCCCCCGGCACAGCCCCAGCGTAAGTTCGTTACCCTCCTCTTATTCGACATGTGGTAGGTGTTCGATGCTATGGTGTTGACCTTGTCGGGTTTGTAGGAAGGGAGCGGCAGTAGGAGGAGCCACAGAGGGCTACCCCCAACACACCACCCCCATCGACTACGCCGCCGGGAGGGGCGTCCTTGGCAAGGGCATCAAGCACGGAGCCCACACCCATGGAGGAAGAGGGGAACTTGGACGCTAGTGACTCTTCCACGGCGCCAAATACTGGCGGGGAGGGGACTTCTGGTTCACAGCCTGGCAGTGGTGAGTCACCTGTCCTCCGTCTCTGTTTTTCCCTTATTCTTTTTCTTGGCTTCATTGCTCCCATTACTGCCCCAGCCCTCCTTCAACAGATATGGAGGACGTGGATACTGTTGTTGGGAATATTGCTGAGGAGGCCGACAGGATTGCCGCCGAGGAGGTCGCCAAGTATGCTGACGAGGCCGCCGCCGATGAGGCCGCCAAGGATGCTGCCGAGGACACCGCTGGTGAGGCCGCCAAGGATGATGCCGAGGACACCGCTGCAGGGGCCGCCAAGGCGACCGGTGAGGCTTCTGCCGAGGGTGCCAGCAGTGGGCCTGTCGGGGAGGCCGGCAAGGCCACAGCCGAGGAAGAGGTGTTGATGATCAGCCTCCTTCCTCCACAACCTCGGGCCCCGGCAGATATCTGAAGGTGGGCGACGATCTTTTCGTCCATCTTCCAGGGGCGTCAAGTTCCCGAGCGCTCGCCGAAGGGGAAGTCTTCGACGGCGAGGTGCTCACCGCAACCGGGCTCGAGGTGGTCGATGAATCGGGCGTTGGCGGCGATGGTTCTCCAGAAGAGCAGCTTTTTCGTGCTATGGGGGCCAATTTCCGAAAGCTCCAAGTGCTCTACCGTGCCCGTCTGGACAAGGTTAAGTCCAGGATGGCAACGGTGGACAAGGCGGAGGTGGACTTCAAGGCGCGCGTTGCTGAGACGCAGACCTGGTTTCACCAGACTCACGAGGAGCAGAGGGCCTTTCAGGGGGAATTGGCCTAGCGCGATGTAGAGCTCACCATGAAGATGGCTGACATCGAGAAGGCCCAGTAAAAGGCAGCGAACTTGGCTGGCGCGGCCGAGGCCGTCCGGAACCAGCATCAAGCCGCATTGGATTCCCAGGAAGAAGACCTCTCCGCGCGTGAGGCAAAGCTTGCTGCAACGCTCCAGGGCAAGGATGTCGTGCGGCGGACTCGCGAGCTGGAGCAGAGGCACAAAGAGGCACTCGATGCCCAGGCTCTGGCCCATGCCGGCAAGGTGAAGGAGTTGGAGGTAGAGCGGGACAAGCTGAAGGAACAGGTGCTCAAACTGTCCAACGAGAAGAGCACGCTCAACAACGCCTTGGTAGAGGCGCAAGGAGGGGTCATCAGCAGGGCTGGGGAGCTCTCCGAAGCGCAACACTCCATCAGAGATCTCAAGCTGAAGCTGGAGAATCTCGAGAAGATGTTGTCGGAGAGCACGACTCGGGAGGAGACCTTGACCAGGAGCATGGAGGAAGAGAAGCAGCCGCGGGCGAACGAGGCCGCCTCCCACCAGGAATATGTGGCGGGCGAGAATAGATGGATCAGCCGCCTGGAGGACGTCGTCGACAGGGTCACCTCGCAGTTGGCCATCATGGGGATGCCAAACGTGAGGTATGCTCTTGAGCACAGCGGGACCGTCAACGCCAAGCTGACCCAGTTCTTCGAGGGCGTCCTTGGAGCCTTGGCTTCTCTTCACTCAAACAGAGCAGCCACATTGGCCGGGGAGGCCCAGCGACTTTGCCGGGGGGTCGTGACCAAGGTCCTCACCAAGATGGCATATTGGAATCCCGACCTTGACTTCGAAACCGCGATGGATAGCTTACCGGATGGTACTGACCTCATGGTGCTCATGGAGCGCATCAAGCCCGTCATCAGCTGCATCTACGAAATCAAGAGGGTGGAAGGCCAGCGCCGGGATTAGGCATCTCGTTCTTCTTCACCGCTGCGGGTTCCCAACCAAGACAAGTTTTATCTTTAGTTAGAACCGCAGCAATGATGTGATGTAACATAACTTTGAAGTATTTTTGGGATTATGCATGCTATTTCCCTGTTTGTCGCCTCTTTGTACGTCCACCCTACGCTAGCTGGGTAGGTTTGCCGGTGCGGAAACCCAGGGCGGCATTTTGGGGATGGGTCCCCATTGGCCTGCTGGGTGAACGTGCTACCGGGTGAGCCACCTTACCACCCTTAATGCAGCCGCTCGAACAGTCGAGTTTGACTCGAGTCAGAGTCGAGAGCCTTGCCAATTGCGGAAGGCTACCCTACTGTCAGGGATATGACTAGCAGGTATAAACCGGCTATTGTAAATCGGCTTAGTTGTATTATACTTGGTTGTAATCTTTTTAGTAGAAATTACGGCCCATAAGATTTCAAGGCCCATGTATAGAAGTGTGGTTTGTAAACCGCCGAGAGATGTAACTTGAGAGATAAGAAAGGAAAGACAGAGACCGAGGCGGACACAAGTATGAGCCGGCCTCGGGACTCTGCAAACCGGACCAGGCGTTACCTCTATATAAAGGGACGACCTGGACGGTTCAGGGACAGGCAACAATCAACCCGTCGAGTCACAGGCAAAGCGAATCCGCTCCCTGTAAAACGACGCCCAAGCAATACCAAACCAACTAGATGTAAGCTTTTACCTTCTCCGAAGGGGCCGAACTAGTATAAATCCTTTGTGTCCTTTGTGTGCCATGAATCCTTTCAAGCTAACCCGTGCGATGGTTCCATCATTAAGTCCGTTAAACCGGACATCTGCCGTGTTATTTCCACGACAGTTGGCGCCCACCGTGGGGCCTCCGCACGATGGTTTCGAGTTCTTGAAAGGCGGCTTCGAAGGGCTAAAGGGTTACGCAGTCGGCCGGATGACCAAGAGTCGCCGCGGCCGGATCTACATCGACGACGCAGGTTGGGGGCCGGAGGCCGATTCAATCGAATACGGGTACCGGGTCCCCTTCGGCAGCATCCAAGTCTTCATCGGCAAAATTGGTGAACCGGGACCTGAGCCGGACATCTTCCCCAACATCATCGAGCCGGCTCAGCGTGCGAGATCGACCCGGATTCAGCCCGCCATGAAGCACGTGTTCGTTGGAGCAATCCACGGAGGTCGAGCCGAGAACGGATCGGAATCTGATGGTGCAACAATCGTATATTCAGATGATGAGTCTTCATCCGGGGAAACTGAATCTCTGTATCAGTTGCGAGACGGCCGGTCCGAGGGCGAATCCGATGGAAACAGTATTCCGGGCCCCTTTGACCCGCCAAACCGGGTGGCGGTCTTCATGGCCGGTTCACAGCCCCCGATGAACGGAACGACAGCGGGAGCTAGTGCAGGGGGAAGCGGTTCAAATCCCTCCCTTACTGAAGTTCTATCCACCTTGATCGAGGAGTTCACAGCTAAAGCAGTGGAATTCGTAGCTCCAGCAGACAAGGCGCATCATGATGCAGAGCTCCTTCAGTTGAAAGGCCGGATAGATCAGTTAAAGGAAGACCTAAAGGCAGAAGGAGAGATGATAGCGACGAGGCAAGCGGAATTGGATGATCAAGCCTTTTATCTGAGGATGGAGCAAGCTTCTGTGGAAGGTGTAAGAGGGCGAAAGTATCGGTCTCGCATACCGCCGGTCTACGAATCAGCGAATCTGTTCAGGACACCTGGGGCTGGGGCTAGTAATCATCCGGCTGTAAACCAGAGAACGCCCCCGGTCCGGGAGGAGCCGGTTCAGCAGCCCGCCGCAGAGCAGGAGCGCCGGATTACGTCGGCACCTTATGTTCCTATCCCTCCAGGGCATTATTCAAATCCTTTGGATAACATTGCTGCAGCGGCGGCACGACTGGCCGCTTTACCTACGGAAGAAACATCTCCGGTAGCGATAGAGGTGCGCAGGGTCCAGAAGCTACTTAATACGGCGTTGATGCAGCAGCAAGCGTATTCTCATAGCAGGGAAAGGTTACATTCAACACCACGTCCCAACCGGAGTTATTCTAGGCATTGGGAGGAGCCAGAAGTATCTAGTAGCGAGCGCAGGAGACATCAGCGCATGCAGGATAATCCGGCAAGGGCAGAGATGCCAGCCCCAGACCTAAACCGGGCCAGATCAGAGGCCAGGGAGGAAATTCGTCAATCGATGCCGGTTCACATAGCCACTGCGGGAACAGGAGCTACGGCGAGTTCCTTCGGGGTGCAATGTCTTGTCCCCGCTCTGCGGAGTGTTAAGCTGCCCAAGGATTTCAAAGGGCCCCGCAAGGTACCTAACTATACAGCCGATTTACCGCCAGAAGATTGGGTTGAAAGTTATGAGATGGCCATGGAGATGCTGGACGTGGACGAATCAGCTTGTGCCAAATATTTTACTATGATGCTCGAGGGCACGGCCCGGACCTGGTTGAAAGCCCTACCCCCGAATTCTATTGGGTCATGGGGGGAGCTGCGCAGCCAGTTCATCAAAAACTTCAACGACACATGCAAACAACCGATGTCGGTGATAGACCTAGCGGCCTGTGTGCAAGGAGAGCAGGAGTCCACAGCAGCTTGGGTACGAAGGGTAGCAGAGATCTTACACTCTTCGAATGGCATTAATCCTAGTACGGCAATAGTGACGTTAGAGAACAATTGCCGGTTTGAGTCTTTAAAATTGAAACTCGGACGGCTTAAAAGGGACTGCAATGACATGGGGACTTTAATGAGTGCCCTGGTGAAATACGGAGACTCGGATAACACAAAGTATCCGGAAGCAGAAGGAGATAAAACGGGGAAAGCCAGCAAGTCTGGTAAACCGGCGCCGATCAATCCGGTTACCTCGAGTTTTTTGGGCAAACGGAAGGCAGAAGGTGGTTCAGATTTCGTGGCTAACACTCAAGTTCAAGGCAGTTTTCAGGTAATCCGGAGGACTCTGCTTTCCAAACCGGCGGAGGAGCTCCGGGCTGGGAGCAGGAGTTAGATCGACCCTGTCCAAAGCATAGCGGAAAGGGGAAGATGGCAAGGCACACTATGAGAGAGTGCATACCCCTTATGAAGGCAGTGAACGGCCGCTTTAATCCTCCTAGCCGACCCCCACATGGTGGTTCAGGGCCCGGATTTTATGGTCCGGGTCATCAGGGGAACAATTCCGGATCAGGATATAGGGGCAATAACGGTGGTTATCAACCCCGGCCAGGCGGCCAGAATAATCAAGGGAACTACAATGGTCAGGGCAATCAATCACATCATCAAGGTGGTTACAATAATCAGAATAATCAGCAGCAGGGCCAAGGAAGTTATCAAAATCAGGGAAGTCAGCAGCAGCAGCGTCAGCAACAGCAGCCGCAATCCGGATATCAGAATAATCCGAAGGAGTTAAGTAGTGGGCAGTACCATGTCTTCACCACAAGTCTGTGTAAACGAGACCAGAAGGTGTTAAAGCGGGCTGTCAATGCAGTGGAACCGGCGACACCGCAATTTCTTCGATGGTCGGAACAGCCTATTGTATGGAGTAGAGAAGACCACCCAATACGGGTGGATAATCCGGGCCACTTAGCTTTGGTAGTAGCACCTCAAGTGGGGGGTTATAAATTTACTAAAGTTCTCATGGATGGTGGTAGCAGTATTAATATCTTATACTATGAGACCTTCCGTCATATGGGTCTGACAGATAAACAGTTGAGATCATCAAACACAGTGTTTCATGGAGTGGTCCCAGGTAAATCAGCTTATCCGGTTGGTAAGATTGATTTAGAAGTTACCTTTGGAAATGAGTATGATTCCAGGTCAGAGATGATCACTTTCGAAGTCGTCAAAATTAAAAGTCCGTATCATGCTCTGTTTGGAAGGACGGTTTATGCTAAGTTTATGGCTAGGCCATGTTATGTTTATTTACAGCTTAAGATGCCGGGTCATAAGGGCACGATCACGGTTCATGGCAGTCGCAAGATAGCGCTGGAATGTGAGGAAGGTGATGCAGCTTATGCAAAAGCGGTATGTGCCACCGAGGAGTTGAAATTTTATAAAGATAATGTTGATCCGGTAGATATGACTCCGCTGAAGAAACCAACTACCGAGCATGATCCGGCGTTGAAGTTTAAGTCAGCTGAAGAAACCAAGTAGGTCGATTTTGTACCGGGGGACTCGTCCAAGCAGTTCACTATCAGTGCCAACCTTGATCCCAAATAGGAAAGCGCGCTCATCGAGTTCATCCGTGAGAACCGGGATATCTTTGCATGGAAACCTTCTGACATGCCAGGTATACCGAGGGAACTCGCTGAGCACAAGTTGAACATTGATCCGAAGTTTAAATCGGTAAAACAGTATCTGCGCCGCTTCAATGAAGAGAGGCGCAAGGCTATAGGAGAGGAAGTGGCCAGACTTTTGGCGGCAGGGTTCATAGTAGAAGTTTTTCATCCGGAATGGTTGGCTAATCCGGTGCTGGTTTTAAAGAAGAATGGGAAGTGGAGGATGTGTGTGGACTACACAGACCTCAATAAAGCTTGCCCAACTGATCCTTTTGCTTTACCTCGCATTGATCAGATTATCGATGCCACAGCGGGGTGTGAGCGGCTGAGCTTTCTGGATGCATATTCAGGGTATCATTAGATCAAAATGGCAGTAGATGACCAAGAGAAGACAGCCTTCATAACTCCTTTTGGTGCTTTTTGCTATGTATCTATGCCCTTTGGGCTCAAGTGTGCACAGGCAACTTATCAACGCTGCGTTCAGAATTGTTTGAAAGGGCAGATAGGGAGGAACGTGCATGCTTATGTGGATGACATTGTGGTCAAATCAAAGGAAGAAAGAACAATGATAGAGGACCTCAAAGAAACCTTTGATAATCTTCGAGCTTACAGGATGATGCTTAATCCGGAAAAATGTGCTTTTGGTGTTCCGGCTGGTAAGCTTCTGGGATTCTTGGTCTCGAACAGAGGAATAGAAGCCAACCCAGAGAAGATCAAGGCCATCACATCTTTAACAGAACCGGTTTGCATCAATGATGTTCAGCGCATAGCTGGCCGGATCACGGCGCTAAGCCGGTTCATCAGTCGCTTGGGAGAGAAGGCAATTCCGCTTTATCAAATGTTGAGGAAAACAGACCGGTTTATCTGGAGTAATGAGGCAAATACAGCGTTTAAGGATCTGAAATGACAATTAGCAAACCCACCAGTTTTGGCTGCGCCCATTGACAGGGAACCTTTGCTGCTATACGTTGCTGCAAACACGCGAGCGGTCAGCGTTGCTATTGTGGTTGAACGAAAGGAAGCAGGGAAGGAGCATCCGGTTCAGCGTCCGGTTTATTATATAAGCGAAGTGCTCATCGAGTCCAAGCAGAGATATCCTTTTTTTTGACACATCAAAACAGCAGGAGAGACTCCTACTGTTGTTTTTCCATTTAATATGCTATGAGTGCAAACAGAGAGTTGGCACTCAACAGCTAGAGTTTACATTGTAAATTACAGGGAGGGGCTGTCACCAGCAAAAGGGTGACCAAAAATAGAAGATGGGGTGCTAGATAGAGAGAGAGTTGCTAAAAACCCTCAAGAAAGCTAGGTTTTGAGGGGAGGTTCTATAACCTAAAATCACAAAGTCCTCTTTAAGTCTCCTCAGCCAGTCTATATGTGTGGGGATCACTCCTTCGAAGATCTTGTTATTCCTTTGTTTCCAAATGTTCCAGGCTGCCAAAATGGTTAAATCTTTGAAGAGAGGTCCATGCCACCCAGCTTTTGCCGCGTCAAACTTGCGCTGCAAGTCTTGATCATCGCCCCAACTTATACCCACTGTGTCCCAGCATGTTTTCGCGAACGGGCAGTCAAAGAATAAGTGTTTGTTTGTTTCCAGCACTCCGGAGTTACACATGGGACAATCATGATCCTCCCCAATGTGAAAGTGTCGCCGTTGCAAGAGATCTCTGGTGTTTACCCGATCATTAAGCATTAACCACGCGAAGACCTTGTGTCTCATGATGCATTTTGTTTTCCATATTGAGGTGATGTATTGTGGGACCGTTATATTTCTGAAAACATAGGCATAAAACTTCCTCGGTTTGAATTGTGTATCCCCCCAACACATGATCCATTCATCGGTTTCCAAAGGGTCCAAAGCCATTTCAGCCACCACCTGGTGCAGATCGTTTAGCTCTCCCCGGGCTTCCACAGACAGAGGGAGCATGAAGTTGTCTGCAGCCGTATCATTATGGTAGAATTGTGCCAGAGAGATGTCCTCGTTAAGCGCAAACGAAAAAAGATGGTCATGAGTTTCCGCCAAAGGTCTGTCATTGATCCACACGTCCTTCCAGAGCAGGATCGTGTCACCTGCAGCTGGCACACAAGTGGTGATACCTCTGTAGATGTCAATGAGTGAAAAAACATCACGCCACCAGAACGATCCACATGGGGGTTTGGCATGCGGTGGTGTTTCGTCGTAATAAGCATTCCAGACTAGCAGGACCCAGGGAGTGTCATGCTTATGAATGAATTTGTGTATGTATTTGAGCAGCAGAGCTTTGTTCTGAATCTTCAAGTCAAGTATTCCCAATCCACCTTTCTTCTTTGGTCTGCAGACCATATCCCAGGCTGCCAAAGAGTTTGTTCTTGCATCTCGATCAATCTCTTTTCTCCACAGGCAGTGTCTCCTCGCACGATCGAAAATCTCGATCAGCTTCAGCGGTAGCTTGAGCACACACATCGCAAAGGATAACAGCGACGACAGCGCTGAGTTAATGAGTTGCACCCTTTCACCGTATGATAGCCAGATGGCAGTCGCTGAAAGCCTCCGTTCAATCTTGTCTACCAGAGGCATTAGATCTCTGACAGTTGGCCTGGTTGTGCCCAGCGGTAGCACCAAATAAGTAAACGGCATCGAACCCACCTGACATCCCAAAACAGTAGCTAATTCCGCTGTTTTACTCACATTAACATTTATAGGCATTAGCTGCGATTTAGAGTAATTGATTTTCAGTCCAGTTGCTCGGGCATACGAGTCCAAGATCAACTTTATCGTATTCAACTCACGCGAATCCGCCGGCAGCACAATTAAGGTGTCGTCTGCATACTGAATCACAGGGTAGTCTTCAGAGTCAGGTTGTGATATAGGTAGTGTGATATGACCTTCCCTCCATGCTCTATTGATCAAAGATTGCAGCAAATCAGCCGCGAGCACAAACAAAAGGGGCGACACTGGATCCCCTTGTTTAACCCCACGTTTGCATTGGAACTCAGTACCAGGGATCCCATTTAAGAGAATTGATGAGGAGCCAGACTGAAGGATCTTTTGAATCCACATACACCACCGATCATCAAAACCTTTACACTGGAGCATATTTAGGATGAAAGAGTGGTCCATTGTATCGAACGCCTTCTCAAAGTCTAGCTTTAGGATAACAATCTCTTTACCCGAATGTTTGCATTGATGTAGGTATTCAAAGGCCCAGCCCAGACAATCTTGTATGGTTCTAGTTTTGATAAAACCATACTGATTTCGATGCACTACTTGCAGGATCCTTCGTTGTAGCCTTTCAGCAAGAAGTTTCGTAAGCACTTTTAGCACACAATTCATCAAAGAGATGGGTCTATAGTCATTTACCGATTCGGGGACAAGTTTTTTGGGGATCAAAGTAATTAGAGAGGTATTGATGCATTGAAGATTGATTTTCCCAGCCCAAAATTCCTCAACTAGTTTGTAGAAATCCTCCTTAATAATATCCCAAGATATTTTTAGAAAAAGGCCGTTGAAACCATCCGGACCAGGTGCGCGATCAGCCGGTATATTTTTGATTACATTATCCACCTCCTCCTTTGAAAAAGGCGCAGACAAGTCTTCCAGATCAGGGCACTTAAGAACAATGTCAGCAAGCTCGAAATCATAGACCGGGGGCATGGAGATTCCCATCCGGCTCTTGAAGCAGGCAAGGAAAGCACTGGCTTTTTAACCATGATGTTCAATCACCTGGCAGAGATATCCTCACTGGCAGAAATTAGTATATGGGGTGTTCATGGCAAACCGGAAACTGAAGCATTATTTCCAAGGACATCCGATAACTGTGGTAAGTTCAGCTCCATAGGGGGATATAATCCAGAATAGGGAAGCTACAGGCAGGGTAGCCAAATGGGCCATTGAGCTCAGCCCGCATGAGTTGAAGTATGTGCCACGTACTGCTATAAAATCTCAGGCATTGGTAGACTTCATAAATGACTGGACAGAGTTGCAGACTCCTGAGGAGAAGCCGGATCTTACTTATTGGACGATTCACTTTGACGGTTCAAATCAGTTGGAGGGCTCGGGGGCTGGAGTTGTCTTCACTTCCCCCAGAGGTGATAAATTTTGTTATGTCCTCCGCTTATTATTTCCTTGTACTAATAATGCAGCAGAATATGAAGCGTTACTTCATGGTTTGCGACTGGCAAAGGAGATGAATTTGAGCCGGGTTAAGTGCCTGGGCGATTCAGATCTAGTGGCACAGCAAGTTTCTGGCAAATGGGATTCAAGAGATCCCCTCATGGCGGCTTATCGGCGAGAGGTTGAAGCGGTCGCAGGATATTTCACGGGATATCAGGTGGATCATATAGACCGGCGGAGGAACGAAGCGGCTGACGCTTTAAGCCGGCTAGGATCGCAACGTAAACCGGTGCCACCAAACACCTTTTTAGATGAATTACACAGTCCTTCGGTTCATATACCTTCGGAAGAAGATCTAGCTGTCCCGGACCCAGAGGCACAGTTAGTTGCGGCACTCCATATTATTCCGGATTGGACGTTACCCTATTTGGCGTACCTAAGCCGAGGGGAGTTACCGGAGGACGAAGAGGAAGCACGGCAGATAATCCGGCGTTCTGAGTCCATGACAATTGCAAACGGAGAGCTGCACCATCGTAGCACTTCTGGAGTATTTCAACGATGTGTTTCAGCGGAGGAAGGTTGTGAGATTCTAAGGGAGATTCATGAAGGGGATTGTGGTCATCACGCCGGTTCAAAATCTTTGGTGGCTAAAGCGTTCCGACGTGGTTTCTATTGGTTAACCGCGCATACAGATGCATCAGATCTGGTCCGAAAGTGTGATGCTTGTCAGAAGTTCTCAAGACGTGCTCTTGTTCCGGCACAGGAACTCCGGATGATACCAATAACTTGGCCTTTCGCAACTTGGGGGCTTGACATGGTTGGGCCTTTCAAGCGATCCCAAGATCAGAAAACTCACCTCCTAGTGGCAGTAGACAAGTTCACAAAATGGGTTGAAGCGGAGCCTATAAGCAAGTGTGACGCAGCAACAGTGGTTAAATTCATCAAAAAAGTGATATTCCGGTTTGGCTTTCCACACAACATCATCACAGACAATGGAACTAATCTGTCTAAGGGTGAAATGAAGGAATTCTGTCAAAGGGAACATATTCGGTTAGATGTATCTTCTGTGGCTCATCCTCAGACCAATGGCCAGGCTGAAAGGGCAAATCAGGAGATTTTGCGAGGTATCAAACCCCGGCTCATGACACCTTTGCAGAGAACCCCAGGTTGTTGGGTTGAAATGCCATCTGTTCTTTGGAGTATTAATACTACACCGAACCGGTCTACAGGCTACACGCCTTTCTTCATGGTTTATGGCGCCGAAGCAGTTCTTCCAAGTGACATACGCCATGACTCACCAAGGGTAACGGCCTATGTGGAAGCAGTTAATGAGGAGTCAAGACAAGACGGTTTAGACCGGCTGGATGAAGAGCGTGATATAGCTGCGGCATGGTCAGCGATTTATCAGCAAGATCTGCGCAGATATCATAGCCGCCGGATTAGAACCAGGACATTCCAGGAGGGTGACTTGGTACTCCGGCTCATCCAAGATCAAACAGATATGCACAAGCTATCCCCACCATGGGAAGGGCCCTTTTTGGTCAGCAAGAATTTACACAACGGTTCGTATTACTTGGTGGACATTCGAGAACACAAGGATTCACGGACATCAGAAGAGGAGACGAAGAGGCTGTGGAACATCGCCCATTTACGGCCATACTATACTTGAGCTATGTGCTCCAATGTATCCTATGTATATATTATGAATAATGAATAAACCGGCACCCTCGGTAAACCGGGGGCTCAGCCCTTTTTCCATATACAAAAATCCTGTGAAAAATAACCATACCTGTTGGTTATCAAATATTATATTTCAATGTTGGCCGGTTTAGAAACTAATTTTTGCAGAATATGTGAAGGAGCAATAGAACTCTCAGGAACAGGAAATCATATCCGGTTCAAGAAGAGAAGACTCCATAAAAAGCAAACCCACAGGTTCAAACAGAACCCTGGAGGCCCTCTGGGAGTTGGTATCATCCACTCCTAGTGATCGGAATAATTTTTCTTTCAACCCTCTGAAAAGTTGGACAAGTCCACGTTCAGTGATTGGTTTAGATTGACCCACCGGTTCAGGAGGAACCCTGGAGGCCCCCTGGGAGTGTCGGCCAATCCGCGTCCCAGTGATCGGAATAATTTTTCTTTCAACCCTCTGAAACGTTGGATAGTACCACGTTCAGTGATTGGTTTAGATTGACCCACCGGTTCAGGAGGAACCCTGGAGGCCCCCTGGGAGTGTCGGCCAATCCGCGTCCCAGTGATCAGAATAATAGATACGATTCTTTCGGCCCTCTGAAAAGTTGGATAATTCCACGTTCAGTGATTGGCTAGGCCCCCTGGGAGTGTCGGCCAATCCGCGTCCCAGTGATCGGAATAATTTTTATACGGTTCTTTCGGCCCCCTGAAAAGTTGGATAATTCCACGTTCAGTGATTGGCTAGGCCCCATGGATGGTACGCGCATCCATTGATTGGCTGAACCTTGCTTTGAGCCTGGCAGCTCTTTGAAAAAGCCTCGACTACATGGTCTTATTTGCAAAAATTGCATGTTTTCTGGTGTTTTTATGTTCTATAACCTTTTAAACCGAGTGGAACAGCTGCACAAGTTGACCACATATCTATCAAATTGAAAGTCTGGATCATGTATATCAGACCAAGTAAACCGGCGTTCATAGAAACCCGGATCTTGTATCAAGCAAGGGTTACAAATTTTTAGAGACAGGATGAGCCGGATTTATCATCAAGATGGACCGGAGAGTTTTGAGTTTCTACTTGGATCCATGAAGATCTCCATAGACAACTGTAAAGTTATACCGGTTTAAAAAGTGTATTGGCTCCATAAATCTCAGGTATACAAGTTATCTTTACGATAAAGGTATGCTTACTTTATGTTTTAAAGAGAACAAATTAACCCGTCCAGTGGTAAGCCACTAGGACATATTTTTCGATATGCTTCTCTATATGAACAGAGGAAGGCAACAAGATCAGACAACAGGTCAATGGACGAGTATTTCATAAAGACAAAATGTCGGATCAAAGCACATTAAGTTTTGGCTAAACCTATTACAAGGCATGACAAGCCCAATAGTTTGGAAGCATTATTTGACGGAATATCAATCAAGGTTACAGCAATAGAATTCAAGATTGTGCTTCTCCTTGCTGAGATGGCTGGCCATCGTCTTGATCCGGAACATCTTCATCCTCGCGAAGCGGTTGGAAGTCCGGCGCACGCCAATCAATCTTCGGCAAGGCACGGAAATATACTTCATCGTTGATAAGCTCAGCAGGATCAATATCAGGAGCAAAGGTGTGAGGACGAACCGGCGGAATTAAGTTTACGGTATCGTAAACCGGTCGCTCCACCCGCTCGTTCTGCAGATTGTATCCTGGATGATATCGGGACAAGTCAGATTCCGCCGCGAGCTTGCTGGCGAGGGGACGCATCTCCTTTGTCAGAGCATAAAGATCTTTTTCATTGAAGGTTGAACCGTCATCCTTAGTATCAGGAAATCCGGTTAACGCCTCCTCCGGATCAAGGTCCGGGACCCAAGCCTTAGCACTCATAAGGGCCAGAAGAGCACCCCCTCGAGCTGCCGATTTCTTCACTTCTTCAAGACGAGCCGGAAGAACGGACAACTTATTCAAAGTATCTTGGATAGTTGAAGGAGCCGGTTTACCAAATGAAGTGGCACTGATAATTCTTTGTGTTCCGGAGTACAGCTGTTCAACCAAAGTGTAGCAAGCTTTGAGTTTTTTCCGAATGTCATCCCCAAGATGGGAGATACGGTGCCCTACACACAACAATATTAATTAAACCGGTACAAGCACAGTTTACAGAGGTAAAGCGGGTATCCAGGTCATCCTTACCAAAGACAGCAGCAGTCATCAAGTCAACTAGTCGCTTTAACCCGGTCAATTCTTCAGTAACCGGATTAAGTGCTCCTTCAGCATCCTGAACCCATTTTTCAAGATCTTTTTTCTGGACTTCAAAAGTAGCCCGCTCCTCTTCAAAGTATTTTTTCAAGTCTTCGGCAGTCTTTAAACTCACTTGAAGTTCTTTTTTAGCTTTTGAAGCGGCAGACTCGGTGTCAGTAAGCCGGCTTCGAAGCTCGTTAATCTCAAGAGCATTCCGGTTCAAGTCAGCCTGCAGACAAAGTTCAACAACAAGAGGTAAAGTTTAGTCAAGTCTCAAACACACAACCAAGTTGTCTACTTGACACTTGGGGGCTAATGGCAGTTGAAGCAATACAGCAAAGTCAATTTCAAGTTACAAGTCTCAAGCATACAAACCAGTTGTTTGCTTGACACTTGGGGGCTAATGTATAATTGAAGTATTGACAACAACTTTTTCAAGTATCAACTACATAAGCAAGTTATCTACTTGATACTTGGGGGCTAATGTAAAGACCAGCAGTTCAAATCTACAAAGTTCCGGATCACCTTCAATAAGCAGCTAAACCGGAACTTGGGGGTTGTTATGAGATAGAGATGCATCAAAGGAACAAAGTCAGAAGAGGAAGCTTACCTCATATTTTTCCCGGGTTATCATCTTCAAGCAAATCCTGTGGAAAGGTACCATTAAATACAAATTACAAGTACATGAAAACAAGAAGGCAAAACCGGATTAAAACATACCTCGGAGTCCGGATCATCGTCCTTAGTGGGAGAACCGGCGTCGACGGCTGCTTTCCTCTTTTTGTTTGCGGGGGTTTTTCGGCGAGCCTGTTTGACGGTTTTCTCCTGAGGCTTTCTCCTCCAGAAAGGATCATCAGCCTAATTGAAAAAAGCAGGGGCAATTGAAAGACGGTTTAAAGAAAACGGTTTACAAATACAGGGCAAGAGAAACTTACTTCGGGCAGCTTATTCTTCTTGAAATACGGAGCTAAACCAACCTTAGCACAATCTGCTAAGGAGACATTGAGAATCTTCTTGGCTGACTCCACTACCTCTGATTCAGAAAGTTTATCCTTGGAAAACCTTTGAGGATCATCCGGTTTACCAGAGTACTTGCAAATTAATTTAGAACGCCGGCTCAGGGGAAGGATACTCCAAGATAGCCAGCAACGAAGGAAATCAGTGCCAATCAGACCATTTGCTATAAAAGCTCTTAATTTGGAGAGCTGTGATGAAAACCGGGTCCGTTCAGCAGCGCTAAGCCGTGGTGGTAAGGGGTGATTCTCCGGGATACGGGTTTCGCGATAACCCGGCAAAGGGTTCTCCCCCTCAGGAGAAGTATCAACACAGTAAAACCAGGATTTGTTCCAATCCTTTGGATGAGAATGTAAAGCGGCATGAGGAAAAACTGCGTCTCTCCTCTTCTGAATACTAACCCCACCAAGCTCTTGATGTGGTCCGCTGGTAAACTCAGTGCGCCAGTTTAAATGAAAGAAATCCCGGAATAGATCAACAGAAGGTTCTTCTTGCAGATACACTTCAGAAAACACTTGGAAATCACAAATGTTTGAAACGGAATTGGGTCCGATATCCTGTGGGTGCAACTGGAAAGCGGCAAGAACATCCCGGAAAAACTTTGAACCGGGGGGAGAGAAACCACGAGATATATGATCCAAAAACACAATAACTTCCCCAGATCTAGGGGCAGGGGGACATTCATTACCCGGAGCCCGCCATTTTAATTCAGATTGAGGTCCTAAGGTGCCAATTTCCGATAGTTTGATTAAATCGTCCTCAGTGATGACTGAAGGAACCCAATCGCAGGAGACATACTGCTTAGCCATTGCAGAGAAAGAACGAAGTGCTGGAGAAGATAAAATACAGAAACGGATTATGAAAGTGCAGCAATCCGGAACCTATCTATGAAAATTACGCAACGGTTTAAACTGAGAGCTAATGGCGTGGTTAAACCGGCAATTATAAAACAAGTTATATCATTTCCGGTTTATGGCAGTTGAAGGGGAATGATTAAACCGTCGCGTTTAAGTTACAGAGTTTCACAGGAGCAGGGCATATCAACTTAAACCGGAGCATGCTTAGCAAATCTACCTAGGAGAAAAACAGGTTTTCAAAAGATTGCTAAGGGGGAATAGATCTGAGCATGCTGAGGAAAAAGAAATTAATCTAAGAGTAGGTGGTAAAAGCTACAAAGACCTTATACGAAACAGATGGATCTACAGGCCAGACAGGAATAACGAAGAATTGAAGCATTTACAGCAGGGTAAAAATGGAGAAGATCGAAAAAACAAAATCCTTAGGGGTCACGGGCTCAAGATCTAACAAGATGAAGCTTTGCTAAAGCTCTAATGGCGGAGGGATACGAAGAAACCCTAGAGGTTATAGATCAATAGTAAAGAAGAAGAACGTACCTGAGACAGCAAGAATCGACGGCGGAGATTTTTTCTGGTCGAGCTCAGGGTGATGCAGCGGCCGGGTGAGAACTTGTGATTCAGCGGTCGTCGGCGGCGGTTTGAGCTCGGGCAGCGATGGAGGAAGAAGACGGAGGAAGAAGACGGAGGAGGAAGACGGAGGAAGAGGACAGAGCGAGAAGAAGGTAATGAATGAGGGGTGGCAGTATTTATAATAAGGAGTCAGATCTGAAACGACAGGTGCGAGAATCGAGGAGACAGAAAATCGGATAAAGATCCTGTGACGCCTCGATCTTCGGGATGACCCTTAAAATAAGCTACAGTACAACTCACGGCGTTAAATGCGGAGATGATGTCATTGTCAGACTTTAATGATCTCGGAGGATGACGTCAGAGCCGGTTTACAAAAAGATGAAGACAAAGAAGAAAATTATACAAGACAAGGGAGACTGATATGAACGAGTTCAAATCATTCTGGGGCCTAATGTCAGGGATATGACTAGCAGGTATAAACCGGCTATTGTAAACCGGCTTAGTTGTATTATACTTGGTTGTAATCTTTTTAGTAGAAATTACGGCCCATAAGATTTCAAGGCCCATGTATAGAAGTGTGGTTTGTAAACCGCCGAGAGATGTAACTTGAGAGATAAGAAAGGAAAGACAGAGACCGAGGCGGACACAAGTATGAGCCGGCCTCGGGACTCTGTAAACCGGACCAGGCGTTACCTCTATATAAAGGGACGACCTGGACGGTTTAGGGACAGGCAACAATCAACCCGTCGAGTCACAGGCAAAGCAAACCCGCTCCCTGTAAAACGACGCCCAAGCAATACCAAACCAACTAGACGTAAGCTTTTACCTTCTCCGAAGGGGCCGAACTAGTATAAATCCTTTGTGTCCTTTGTGTGCCATGAATCCTTTCAAGCTAACCCGTGCGATGGTTCCATCATCAAGTCCGTTAAACCGGACATCTGCCGTGTTATTTCCACGACAACCGTTTCCAACGCAGCCATTTGAACCGTTGAGCGGACTCGAAACAGAACAAAGGTATTGCCGATCGGGGAGGGCCCCATTTGCGTACAGGTTTCTTTTTGTCCAAAGAACGACAACTCCGAGGATAATAACTTTATATAATAGAATGGAAATATCCGGGGTTCAATGCAACTTAGCTCCTGTTTGTAGCCGCTCGAGTGCTGATCTTCCGGCCTCCTTCCTTCTCAATGAGCCACGAAGATGAAGGAGTGCTGGCTAACTGCTAGAGCCGATTCTCACAACTGCGCCCCCCTACCTGGCGCGCCAAAGATGTCGGTGGGAACGACACCTATGGGATCACAAGAATCCCTACTACGGTTAGCGGGGCGCAGGGTTGAGAGAAGAGCGGATCAAACAGATAGCACACGGTTCGTTTAGCTAGGTTCGGGCCGCGAGGATGCGTAAAACCCTACTCCTGCTTTGGTGGATTGTATATCTGTGTTCTTCTGCTAGCTATGGGGCGTGAGGAGCTCCAAAAAGCCGAATCCCCCTCCTGGTCGCCTCGGGCCTCCTTTTATAGAAAAAGGGGTTGCCACAGTGGCACACAGGAGGTGGAAAGGGTACAGTGATGCGAGGTTATCCCTCGCATTACATGATAAGGCGCATTTAATGCGTCTTGATTAGGTGTCCTTGCTTTATCGAGGACGGGGGAGAGATCTATCTTGTCCGTCGCCGCTCCTTCTTGTGTCGACACGCGCCCTGGCCAGCGATGCCTGAGATGCCATGTAGGTAGGCAGGCAGCTGAGGTGGCGCAATGGTGGGTCTTCACAAAGATATGCATGTCGCCACGCTGGTGCCTGCCCAGCTGGTTGGGTCGGCAGCTGCATACGGCGGTGGAAGTTTAGTTGGTGTGGGCCTGATGGTGGCCCTGCAGATGTCCTCGGCAAGGGCCTTGCCGTGGCCCCGGCAAGGGTCTTGCCGCGACGCCTGCTGCCATCCCCGGCAAGGTGCTTGCCAAAGGTCTTGTGGTCTTCCTTGGCTGGGATCCCGCCAAGGGTCGTCGTCTTCTTAGTGCGTATCTGATCTTGAATGTCTTCACAAAGATCTGCATGCCACTACGGGGATGTTTCCCGAATCCTTGCCCTATGGGGGCAGCGGACTCAAGGGTGATTTGCTTCGTAGGCGTGGGGCGAGTTCTTGCGGTAAGGGTCTTGCCGGGGCTACTAAAACTGGCTCCCGACAAGGATCTTGCCGGGGGAACCCGCTTCGTCCCTTTTCTCTTTGTGGTCTTGTCCTTGGTGTCGTTCTAGTTCTCTTGAGCTTCGGTCTTACCCTAGCTTACCTCCCTTGCCTTGCTTGGTGCGGCGGTGCCCGTGGCTCAGACTGCCCGTGCACAATCATAGGGGTACAAAAAGTGTACCCCCCCTTTTTGTACACCGACACACTTTCACTTTTCTATGAACTGTACTGGTAACCCAGAAGTCCTTTACCGTGGACACGGCTATTCGAATAGATCATATATAACCCTGCAGGGGTGTACTTCTTCACACACGCTCTCACCACTTACCGCCGTTTACACGACATGTACTCGGCAACCTTCAAGTGAAAGCCCAGCGAGGGTTTCGGCCACGACCTGACTAACCACACAAGTCCCTAGTCCAAGTTTATCGCCTATTTGGGTTCCATCCGTCGGGATATCCGGTCGGGGTGTCGCTCACGGCCCCAAACGATGTGTACAGGGTTCCCGAGTCACCAAACGGGCGACCTATACACCCGGCCACGTACCTGCCGCATCACAGCCCACCCCGAGGGTCAGCGCTGTGCACGACCTCGAGTAAACTACAAACACCAGAAACTAGTTGCAACTCCTGGACACAGGAAAAGGGCAGTTAATAAGTCAAGAGGGTCCATTGGTTTCGGGCCCAATGTATGGTAGTAGCTGGTCATGGATCACAAACACAGAACTCAGTTCCTGAGGACAGCTGCAATGAGACAACCCACCATGTACTCCTACATGGCCTCTCATCGCTACCTTTACCAAATCGTGTTCACACACGTAGCTCTCAACAGTAGGACATGTTCACCACATTCCAATCCATCCCCGATGAATCAGACCTGACACAACTATAAGCAATAGCAGGCATAACCGGAAAGCATGAATGAGTAGGCACAACATGACTCAAACAACTCCTACTCATGCTAGTGGGTTTCAACTATTTACTGTGGCAATGACATGTCATGTAGAGGAAAGGGGTTCAACTACCGCATCAGGTAACAGTTGAAGCGTTGTTGTCCTAATGCTGTAAATGAGAGCAAGAGCGAGATAGTGGGATTGTATCGGAATGCTCAATGGGTATTACTTGCCTCGCACTTCTGAAGATAGTAATACTCTTCATCGGTGTCATCGAACTCATCGTCGGAGCTACGTCCACTGTGAGGGAACAAAACCGGCAAACAGATAAAGAACACGATCAATGCAACGCGACAATATGATGCATGATCATGACATGGCAATATTTTGTTAGTTGGGCTAATGCAACTAGCAACCATATTAAATGAAGTTGATTTGAACGGAAGGTTCAAATTCAAACTCCATATGTGATTATTTAAATGCCATTTAATTGATTTGACCTGATCATCAGGCATAAGTTGCTCAAACATGCATGATAATGCCATAAACAGATTCCTTGGATTTTTCTAATAATTTTTCATATATAAATTATTTTCATTGGAGTTACGGTTGATTTTATATGAATTTTAGAAGTTTTGAATATTTTCTGAAATAAATAAATCATTTCTGATTTATTTTAAATTCCAAAAAATACTTACTACGTCAGCATGACGTCACTATGATGTGAGCAGTCAATAGGGCCGGTCCAGGTCAAACCTGACGTGTGGGGTCCACATGTCACTGACACAGTAACTAATCCCGGTCAAAGCAAGAGCTGACTGGGTTTGACTACGCGGTGGGGGCCACTTTCAGTGGCTGTGGGAGAAAACTAATCAGTCATTAGGCCCTAACTAAGTGGCCACATCAGCCCGCCGGATTTTGGCCGGCGGCGACCAAAACGCACGGCGGAGACACGTCGGAATCTCTGTTCCGGTGACCATTCATCGCGCGGGTGGGTTCTACGTGGTCCTGGGGATGCACCACATCCAACGGTGCCTCTCGTTGGTCAGGTACTCGCAGGAGCTGACGATGACAAGCACATCCGTGGCGGCGCTCACACGGGGTTGGCCGGGACGACGTTGTGGTGCACGAGAGGAGGAGCTGGAGCTGGCGTTGGCTTGCTGGGGAGCTACTGAGCACAGTGGCATGCTCGGCTGTGAGGCGTAGTGCCTGTGGCCACGGCGGCGAGTTGGCCAGCGGCGGTAGGATTCGGTCAGCAAGGGGGCGGCGGCTACATGGCGTAATGAGCTCGGGGAAGAGGGGGTTTCGACACGGGAGCTCATAGCGGTTGCAGAGGGCGCCGACGCGAGCTCGGAGAAGGCCGGATGGCGACGTACGGGCGGCGGCGATCTTCGGTGCTGGAGGTGGAAGACGACGGCGAGGACGGCGCTATGGGGCTTCCGGCGTCATGTTCGTTGGTGGAGAGCTTCAGGGCGACGTGGCGGAGCTGATGGCTGCTTCGGGGAGGCGAGGAGGTGGCTCAGAGCGCAGTAGCAGCGATTGGCGGCGATGATGGCGCTCGGCCATGAGGCGTGGAGAGAGAGGGGGGGATGAGGACGAGGGACTGGGCGAGAGGGTTCGAGGCGCTGCGTGGTGTCTCCAGGGCGTTGAGGGGGAAGCAGCAAGCAGGAGGTGGCCGCGGCGCGTGTGCGCGCACGGCGGCCACACGCCTCACGTTCTTCTAGCGCGAGGTAGGCGATGACTCGCACTGTGGGCCAGATGGGCTGCACAGTGCTGGGCCGGGTGAGTGGCCAGGTAAGCCAGGTGAGTTGGCTTGTGGCCTTTCTCTCTCTCTCTCTCCTTTTCCATTTAAAATTGTTTTCATTTTTCTGCAGCTTTGTGGCTTTATTAAAAATGCTAGGGCATTTCCAAAAATCATGAAACTAATCATGGCTACTATTTAGAATAAATCCAATAGTAAACATTTTAGTTTATGATTATTTGAGCATTTAAATCATTTTATATCATTTAAATGTCCAAATGCAAATAGAGTATGATTTAATTCAGAGCCCAAATATGTCATGGAAAAATATGCATCACCTCTGGTTACTGTTTACAGCATTTTCCATAAATGATGAACATTTTTTAAAGCCATTTGGATTTACTGAAAATATTTTACTTGAACCTAGTGAATTCCTTTGATGCTAGGGGCTTAGGCAATCCCCATTTCAAGTTTATTTCAAGATTAAACATGATGCACACACTAGGCAGTGCCAGAAGCTAGGGATGTTACAACTCACCCCCACTAAACAAGAATCTCGTCCCGAGATTCAGGACGTGAGGTAAGAAGACAGAGGGGACGAAAGCTAAGACAATCTTCATGATCCAACTGTCCTTCATAAAAATGTTGATTGCTTGCATCCTGTTGATCTTGACATCCTTGGTTTCGAGGTCTTTGTCCAACACGGTGACGACAACATGAACTCTACAAAATTGATCTCCTGAAAGATCGAGCAGCTCAAGATCAACTCATGCAGTGAGACGTTGAAACATCTCTTGAGCTGAGACACGGGACACACATCCAGAGGGATGGCGTGAAACAAACAATGAAGGTTCACTTAGTGGCACTAATTCCACACCTAAGAAGATGGTGATCGATATCACCAGATGGGGCACCTTAGAGAAGGTGACTCATAGTATTATTCCCTTAAGTGGCAAAAAGAATTACTTTTGATATAGAGATCATTGAAATTCTCAATAAAAACCTAAAGCAAAACTCAAGCAACCATCTAATGGAGTCCAAAGAATGACATACTCTGATTCGAATGGATGATGTGGACTACCTTGTTGAAGAAAACGCAATGAGTTATTTTTGCCTATCACCGGAAATGGGTGGAACCCATGGTAAAATGGCACATTGGCGGTGCAAGCTGCGAACAAAATGCAAATGCTGGGAATGATTCTGGTAACTGGGAAGAAACCCAACAGTAGAGAGTGAATCTACTCTTTGAGAGGTTATAGCATAACCAAGAACACTGGGAGCAAACTCGGTTAGTGCCAGTGATAACACCTAGTGCTTGTGCGTGCTCTCAAGAACTTGAGCATCTCCATAATCATCAAGGTTTTACCATTATCCGTGCCAATGGTGCTGACAACACAACATACGACCATGATGAATAGCGATGGACGATGCTGATGCAAAAGAAGATAACACTTTCTCAGATTTCACCTTAGCAGAGTCAAGGGGCAAAATGTGGATGATCGATCGAGAGACATTTAACACTCCGCTTCTAATGTTCTCCTTGATGTGCTAGCGCAGCCCATTTATTAAAATGGTTTGGTACCTAGAACGTCAAGTAAAAGGTCGGACTTCAGGAGCACAAAAATCCATAAGGAACAACTAGGGAGTAAATCATACGAAATCCTTATGGGGAGGTGTCCAACTTCTTCAATCAAGAATCTACAACAATAGGTCTTCCGGCTGGGTGTGTTGGCCACGACATCCACTTCACCGGTTATCGAGAGACCAATATTATAGTTCTTGGAAAATGCTCCAACCATCATATCTGCTGAGATTCAGTTCTGGTTGGTGTCAGGATATTCCAGACTCATCGAGTCTAGAAAGAAAATGAAAGTTTGCAACACAAATCGACGAGACGGCGTTGCGAGATTCTCGGGGAGTGAACTACGATAGCAAGCTCCAAAACATGAGCTAGTTCTGCTACGTACCTGTGAACACGTTGTCCCAGACAAGCATGACCACATAGTTGGCTTACAATAAGACACTATTGAGTTCAGGTAGGGGAACCATCATTGCGGATAACGAAGTCCTTGAATAAGCTCGGGTTAGCTCTTAAGAAGGAACTTCTTCTCCTTGAACAATTCAATCAGTGGCTTGGGTGCTAGGGAATAAATATGGAATGGAGATGATCAGTCTATCAAACCATAGAATACTTCGCACATGCGTGACTGACTTGGGATGATTCCAGAGGAAGTTAAACAAGATTTCTCAAATTCACGGCGGCAACTTACATCAAGTACTCGTGAATTAGGGGAAGTCACTTCTTACATCAAGACATCTACTTCATGAGCTAACACAAAGATGATGCTTACAAAAGTTTCCAATGTTAGCTTTAATGTTCAACATGAATGATGGAGAGGATAAACATGTCGCCGATGGGCTCGACAACAATTCATCGAGGCTTCCATAAAATGGAATGCGAAAACTATGTGAACAAAGTGATAGCATTGGTCAGACCAATAGATGTAACGGTGTATGCTCGAGAAATCATCCACGAGTAAGACAACATTACGAATACCATTGGTTCTGATTCGACTTGACGATAGCCCACACTCAAATCAAAGTTTGGACAAGACAATAGATCCAACAATTGAGCATGAGGATCAATTGATGAGGATATCATCTTTCTTCAACACACACACAAAAGATATCCCTTGGAAGGAACTAAGTCAGGCAAGCTTTTATCTTCCAGCTCTCCAAGTTGTTGTTTTAGCTTAACCAAGTAGTTTAGAGTATCCAACACAGATTCTTGGAGAAGGGGTGGTTTATAAGAAACCCAACTTGATCACGAGCTCAACATAACGGTTAGGGAACAACCTGGTAATACTTCCGACAAGATATTCGGAAATCACGAATCGCCGATATGTTGCTAAGCCCGAGAACAATCTTTCTTTTCAGGGCAAGACGATATGATAATAAGAGCAAGAGATTGACACAATCCTAACTCATTGATAGAAGAGTGCACCAGAAATAAAGACTAGGTAGCACGATCAATCTTAGAATGATGATTCAGTAACCAGCATGCTAAGAATGAGATTATCTTCCATTAACTACCAAGCAACGGTGTTGCTAGGAGTATTGATTTCACACATCACGGTTCACTTGTCGGCATTCCGGTTGTGACAACATGGAGAATGAGGAATGAACGATAATGGCGAGAAGTATCACTGTATCAAGAGTTCATAGGAGGTGGTGCAATTCCCATGACATTCTTGACATAAAAGAGGGTAACACTCCAAGGTAGAGCAGAGCAAAAGCTGGATTGGCATTTTGATCTGCGGAATACAACTGCTTTGACCCAATCCTAGACATGGATGAGGTACTAGAGTTTGTTTCTCCTAGTCATTCTGAAATAGAATGGATTGACGGACCACAAGAGTAAAAGGCGTCGATGCACATGAATGCACAATTAGTCCCGACTATGAAATGATAGAAGGGGGTCATAATACAACTAAAGGGGGACAACTCAAAGGAAGATATAACTTTCTGAGTTGTGGGTGCATAGATTAGTATGTCGAAGTAGTTCAACATATTTCTTTCGGATAACCCATGCAGAACGGTAGGACTGGCAGAGTCACAACGTAGAATGGAGAACTCATCAATAGCACTCTGGTTGTGATCTTTTGGTTCAGAAGAGCTTCTGCCATGATGGTTCATGGTATTGGAAGAATGATAACCACGGACCTTGAGGACTATCACAAGGTTACTAATATCCTAAAGGAACGAGCAAACACTAACAACACGAGGTAGTAGGGTGGATCTTGGGTTCAAGAACCTAGAAATAGAATGCCTACTAACTAAATGACATCACGAGATGCTTTCGAGAATGATGGCCAGAATCATCACACTGGGAATACAGAGTATTGCTAGATTACTGGGTGATTCTCTAGGACACCTAGGGTCATAATAATAACTCCAACATATATGTCGAGGTAACAGAGTACCTCAACACACTGGTTAGTGTGGTTAATCTGGACCAAAGGGGCATCGGGAACATGAAGAAGGATTTGCAAATGCATCAGACTATTTAGAAACCTGGGATGACTCGGACAGCATAACGGCTGTAAATGCCCAAAAAGATTTTGAGATCCAAGCAAAAAGGTAGCATAACCATTTAACATCATAATGTCAAGGTTCTGAGACCAACACTTGAACACACAGAAGTAGTAGAAACTGAACTGAGGGTTGAATCCACCATTAACGTGATCCTGATAAATATAATGAGAATCCTGGTTCTTAATCCCCGTAGAAAGAAGAAACAGATCAGAAGGTCATAGGGTAAAGGAGTAAAAAGAGCCTTACGTTCCCTTCCACAATCAATTCCCTTATTATACTAAAGAGTTTCTAGACACGACTTCGACCAGTTTGGCTTACTAATCCTACAGGCAGTCAGGCTCTGATACCAAAGTTGTCATGACCCCGATCCTATGTCACACATGTCTAGCCTGTAACACATCATATCACTTTGCGGCCTCACGCGCGGTATCCCTACGGGTACCACCTTACCTGGCTCAGGGCCGTTTGCGCATTTTGGCACACTGTCAGGACCCCGATCCTAAGTCACACAGGTCTAGCATGTAACACATCATATCACTTTGCGGCCACACACACGGTATCCCCACGGGTGCCACCTTACCTAGCCCAGGACTGTTTGCGCATTTTGGCACACATATATGATAGTGTCGCTAGCATCCATATGACAGAGAACCCGGGCCGACATGACTAGTTATAAACCAAAAGTGGCACTAAATTACAGAGACAGGCCTACATGACCCAGCAACGAACGTGTCGGTCATCAAGGTATGAACCCAAGTCGTAGCAAGCTACAACGACTTAAAGGAACAACGCGTGACATTTCCCCTAAGGGACAGACATAGGAACGAAGAAGGACACATGCCGGCCAGCCTAAGTGTTCCGGAGCAGTAGCAAGCTACCAAGGCCTAGTGGAAGCACTAGGAGACATTTCCCTGTAAGATAGGCTACCAAGGGTAAACAACTAGGTGTCGCATCCCACACATAGCAATACACATTACACGTACGCATAACATGCATGTATGTGTTGTACAACATGGCATCACAACATAAGTCAACAACTCATATAGATAAAGTCCCAGAAGAGCCATCATAACATTTATTACAAACAGAGGTCACATGACCCGACATACAGAGCATACAGGCAACGGAAGCATAACATGTCTGAGTACAGACAACTACAAATGAAAAAGGCCGAGAAGCCTAACTATCTACAAGACCCTCCCAAGGGTACAAGATCGTAGCTGAGGTAACAAGCTAAACGTCGAAGTCCACGCGGAACCACTAGTGAGACTGGAGTCTCTCTGCAAAAACATAAATTAAGCAAACGTGAGTACAAAGGTACTCAGCAAGACTTACATCAGAACTATCTACATATGCATCAGTATCAACAAAATGGTGGTGGAGTTTGACTACAGCAAGCCAGCTTTGACTCGGTGGCTATAATGAACTACGACTGCAAGTAACTCTTTTGAGGTGGCGCACACGAGTCCACATATTCACCAAATAATACACCACTATGGATCCGCTCCCGTCTCCCTACGAGAAGGCCATCCATAGCACTCACACTTATCTTGCGCGTTTTAGAGTATCCACTTTCACTTGTCTATGAACTGTACAAGTAACCCAGAAGTCCATTACCGCGGACACGGCTATTCGAATAGATCATATATAACCCTGCAGGTGTGTACTTCTTCACACACGCTCTCGCCACTTACCGCCATGTACATGTCATGTATCTCGGCAACCTTCAAGCGGAAGCCTGGCGAGGGTGTCGGCCATCACCTGACTAACCACACAAGTCTCTTGTCCAGGTTTATCGCCTATTTGGGTTCCATCCGTGGGGAGATCCGGCCGGGGTGTCGCTCACGGCCCCAAACGATGTGTACAGGGTTCCCGAGTCACCAAATGGGCGACCGGTACATCGTGCCACGTACCTGCCGCATCACAGCCCACCCCGAGGGTCAGCGCTGCGCACGACCTCTAGTAACTACAAACACCAGAAACTAATTGCAACTCCCGGACAGAGATCATGTTGATTAATAAGTCGAGAGAGTCCTTTAAGGATCCGAATGTGTGGTAGTAGTTGTTTCATGGATCACAAACACAGAACTCAGTTCCTGAGGACGGCTGCAATGAGACAACCCACCATGTACTCCTACATGGCCTCTCATCGCTACCTTTACCAAATCGTGTTCACACACTTAGCTCACACACAGTAGGACATGTTCATCACCCTTCCAATTCATCCCCGATGAATCAGACCTGACACAACTCTAAGCAAAAGCAGGCATAACCAGAAAGCATGAATGAGTAGGCACAACATGGCTCAAACAACTCCTACTCCTACTAGTGGGTTTCAACTATTTACTGTGGCAATGACAGGTCATGTAGTGGAAAGGGGTTCAACTTCTGTAGCAGGTAATAGTTCAAGCATTGTTGTCCTAATGCAGTAAAAGAGAGCAAGAGCGAGAGAGTGGGATTGTATCAGAATGCTCAATGGGCTTTTCCTTGCCTGGCACTTCTGAAGATAGTACTGTGTCTTCATCAGTGTCATCGATCTCATCGTTAGAACCACGTCTACTGAGAGGGGACAAATACCGGCAACACAGAAGGAACACAATCAATGCAATGCAACAATATGATGCATGAATGTGACATGGCAATATGATGTTTATTGAGCTAATGCAACTAGCAACACAATTAAATGAAGTTGGTTTGAACCCAAGGTTCAAATTCAAACTCCACATGTGGTTATTTAAATGCCATTCATTTGATTTGTTTAAAATTCCAGAAAGGCTTTATGATGTAATAGTGACATCATCACTACGTCAGCAAGTCAAAAGCGCCAGCCCAGGTCAAGCCTGACGGCTGGGACCCACATGTCAGTGGCACAACCAGTTAATAAAAATTGTTAGTGCTAGCTAGCTAACTAAACTAATTAACCCAGAGGCTGGGCCCATAGGTCAGTGACTAACCTAACTAACTGGATTAATTAGCATTTAACTTAACTAACCTAGCTAATTAGGGGGGGTGGGCCCACACGTCAATGACCCAGGGGGTCAAGCTAGGTGAACCCGGGTCAAACTCGCCGGAGTTGACCCGTGGCTCGTCGCCAGCGGAACCAGAGACGGCGGAGGGCGTCGGGTTTTGCCCTCCGGCGACCAAAAGAGCGGCGGTTTGGTGCTACACGCAGCTGAGGACCTCGCGCATCTAATGGAGGTGACGGGAGGACACAGGGGCGGCGGAGCTTGTCGGAACGGAGCTCGCGGCGGCGCCGGAGTTCGGGCATCGTCCAGGACGACGATGCGGTGCATGGGAGGAGGCGCAGAGAGGTGCTATGACCTCCTGCGGGTGTCGTGAGTGTGTTGACGCGCTCGGGAGCGGGCTGTGGTGGCCCTGGCCACGGCAGCGACATGGCCGACGGCGGTGAGCCCACGGTCAAGGTGGGGATCGGGGCTAGAGCACGCGCGGGAGTGATGGGACATGGGGAGAAGAAAGAGGAGCTCACGGCGAGTGCAGCGGTGGCTTCGGCGAGCTCGGGGAGGCGGCGGACGTCGCGAATCGACGGCGAGGTCGCCGACGGCCGAAGGTTGGAAACGAGCACGGTGATGACGAAGCAGAGCCTCCCGGCGTCCCGTAGCTCTGTGGAGAGGACAAGGAGGACGTGGCGGTGCTTCTGAGCTCCACGGCAGGGCGAGAGGTGGCCGATGGCCATGGGTACGGCTACTGGCGGTCTCGGGTGTGCTCGGCGACGCGAGGAAGAGAGAGCAGAGGAGGGGGATGGGGTCCAGGGAGAGAGAGGTGAGGTGCAAGGGGTCGAGGGCGTCGCGTGGCACTCGTCCAGGGCGTCGGGAAGGGAAGCAGGCAGGGAGGAGGTGGCAAGGCATCGCCGGCGTGCTCGCCACACACCTGCTTGTCCTCCTGGCAAGAGGAAGAAGACCACTCAGCCCCTGGTGGGTTGGGCCTCTTCTGCCAGGTAAGGCCCGGGTGGGGTTTTCCCTCTTTCTCTTTTCAATTTATTTCTGTTTCTGTTTTTCTTTCTTTGTTTATTTCTTTTGCCACTGTTTTCAAGTAGAACAAAACCAAACCAGTGACAAAATTCCTCTGAATACTTTTATGTTGCGGAATGGACTATTCCAAATGCACATAAAATGTTTCAGGGTATTTGGAAATATATTCTATGCATGTTATGAATATAATTCCAAATGCAAATAAAATAATGATTTAAATTCAGTGCCCAAAATAATCCACAAAAATGTTCACTATTTTTGGTTTGGTCTCAAAGTCTTGCCAAAATTATCAAACATTGATGAAGGCATTTTGGGTTCATTGAATGCATTTTTTTTAGCTGGACCTATTAGGATTTCAAGGTGCTAGGGTTTGAACATCCCCAATTCAAGTTTAACAAAATTTAAACATGATGCACATGCAAGACCAACCCAAGTGCAAGACAAAACTAGGGATGTGACAACTCACCCCCACTTAACAAGAATCTCGTCCCGAAATTCTAGACGTGAGATAAGAAATCAGAGGGGACACTAACTAACACAATCTTCATGACCCAACTGTCCTTCATATACATGTTGATTGATTTCATCATGTTGATCTGGACATCCTTGCTTCTGAGGTCTTTGTCCAACACAGTGACGACGAAAGAAACTCTCCAAAAATAATCTTCTGAAAGATCGAGCAACTCAAGATCAACTTATGGAGTGAGACATTGAAACATCTCTTGAGCTGAGACTCGGAACACACATCCGGAGGGATGGAATAAAACAAACGATGAAGATTTACTTGGCAGGCAAAATTCCACACCCAAGAAGATGGTGATCGATGTCGCCAGACGCGGCACCTTAGAAAAGGTGACACATCGAATTATTCCCTTAAGTGGAAAAAAGAATTACTTTTGATATAGAGATCATTGAAATTCCCTATACCAGCCTGAGGCAGATCATAATCGATAGTTTGAAGGAGTTCAAAAGAATGTCATTCGCGAGCCAGAGTGGATGATGTGGACTACCTTGTTGAAGACAACACAAGGGATGATTTTGCTTACCATCGGAAATGGATGGAACCCATGGTAAAAGGGCGCATTGACAGAGCAAGCTGGGAACAAAATGCAAATGCTGGGAATGATTCTAGTAACTGGGAAGAAACCCAATAGTAGAGAGTGAACCTACTCTTTGAGAGGTTATAGCATAACCAAGAACACTGGGAGCAATCCCGGTTAGTGCCAGTGATAATACCTAGTGCTTGTGCGTGCTCTCAAGGACTTGAGCATTCCCATATTCATCAAGGTTTTACCAATATCCGTGCCAAGGATTCTGGCTACACAACGTACTACCCTTATGAACAATGATGGATGGTGCAGATGCAAAGGAAGATAACACTTTCTCAGATTTCACCTTAGTGGAGTCAAGGCGCAAAATCTAGATGATCGACCGAGAGACATTTAGCACTCCGCTTCTAATCTTCTCCTTGATGTGCTAGCGCAACCCATTTATTAAAATGCTTTGGTACCTAGAACATCAAGTAAAGGTCGGACTTCAGAAGCACAAAAATCCATAAGGAGCAACTAGGGAATAAATCCTACGAAATCCTTATGGGGAGGTGGCCAACTTCTTCAATCAAGATACTACAACAATAGGTCTCCCGGCTGGGTGTGTTAGCCACGACATCCACTTTACCGGTTATCGAGAGACCAATATTATAGTTCTTGGAAAATGCTCCAACCATCATATCTACCTGAGATTCAGTTCTGGTTGGTGTCAGGATATTCCAGACTCATCGAGTCTAGAAAGGAAATGAAAGTGTGCAACACAAATCGACGAGACGACGTTGCGAGATTCCCGGGGAGTGAAACTATGATAGCAAGCTCCAAAACATGAGCTAGTTCTGCTATGTACCTGTGAACACGTTGTCCCAGACAAACGTGACCACATAGTAGTCTTATAATAAAATACTACCTAGTTCGGATTGGGGATCATCATTGAAGATAGCGAAGTCATGTGCATGACCTAGGATTAGCACAACAGACTTGTTTTTCTTGAACAACTCAATCAGTGGCTTGGTGTGCTAGGGACACATATGGAATGAAGATGATCAGTCTATTAGACCATAGAATACTTCACACGTATGCATGACTGAATTGGGATGATTCCAGAGGAGGTAAAACAAGCTTTCTCAAATGTACGGTAGCAGCTTTCATCATTTACACGTGAATTAGGGGAGATCACTTCTCTCATCCAAACATATACCTCATGAACGGAACATGAAGGCCATGCTTGAAAAGTTTCCAATACTAACTTAAATGTTCAACATGAATCGTGGTCAAGGTAAACGATGTTGATGGGCTCAACAACAGGTCATCGAGATATCCATGAAGATGGAATTCCACAATTTATATGAATAAGGTGGTAGCATTGGTCAGACCAAGAGATATAATGAGGTATGCTCGGGGGACACCCACGAGTAAGACAACATTAAGAACATCGTTGGTTCTGATTTGATTTGAGGATAGCCCACACTCAAACCAAAGTTTTGGCAAGACAATCGGTCCAACAATTGATCACGAGGATCGATAGATCAAGATATCATCTTTCTTCAGCACACACACACACAAAAGATATCCATTAGAAGGAACTAAGTTAGGCAAGCTTTTATCTTCCAACTCTCCAAGTTGTTGCTTAGCTTAACCAACTAGTTCAGAGTATCCATCACAGATTCTTGGAGAAGGGGTGGTTTATATGAAACCAACTTGATCACGAGCTCAATGCATTGGTCTAGGAACAACCTGGTGATACTTCCGGGAAGATAACCGGAAAATTTCGAACCACCGATATGTTACTAAGCCTGAGATCAATCTTGCTTTTCAGGGCAAGATGATATGATCAAGTGAGGGATGGATTGACACAATCCTAACTCACTAATCAAGGAGTGCACCAGGAAAGATGGACTAGTAGCACGATCAATCTTAGAATGGTGATTCAGTAACCAACACGCTAAGAATGAGAGTGTTGTCCTTTAACTACCAAGCAACGAAGTTGCTAGGAGTATTGATTTCACACATCACAATTCACTTGCCAGCATTTCGGTTACAATAACACGGAGGCCGAGGAATAAACAATGATGGCGAGAAGTATCACCTTATCAAAAGTTCATAGGAGGTGGTGCAATTCCCATGAAATTCTTGACATAAAAGGGGGTAACACTCCAAGGTAGAACGGATCAAAAGCTTAATTGCATTTTGATCTGTGGAGTACAACTGCTTTGACCCAATCCTGAATATGGATGAGGTGCTGGAGTTTGTTTCTCCTAGTCATTCCAAGATAGAATGGATTGACAGACTGCAAGAGTAAAAGGCCTCGATGAACATGAATGCACAACTACTCGTGACTATCAATTGATAGACGATGGTCAGAATACAACTAAAAGGGACAACTCAAGGAACATATAACTTTCTGAGTTGTGGGTGCATAGATTAGTATGTCGAACTAGTTTCAACATATTTCTTCCAGATAACCCATGCAGAAAGGTAGAATTGACAGAGTCACAATATGAATGGAGTACTACTCAAGAGTACTCTTATTGTGATATTTTGGTTCGGGAAAACTTCTGCCAAGGATGGTTCATGGTATAGGTAGAAGGATATACCACGGACCTCGAGGACTATCACAAGGTTACTAATATCCTAAAGGAACGAGGAAATACTACCAACATGAAGTAAGTAGAATGAACCTTGGGTTTAGGAACCCAGAGATAGAATGCCTACTAACTAAATGGCATCACGGGATGCTTTGGAGAATGATGGCCAGAATCATCACACTAGAATATAAAGCATTGCTAGATTACTAGTGATCTTCTAAGACACCTAGAGTCATAATAATAGCTCCAACATGTATGTCGAGGCAACGAAGTACCTCAACACAACGACTAGTGTGGTTAATCTGGCCCAAAGGAGCATCGGGATAGGAAGAAGGGATTTGCAAATGCATCAGACTATTTAGAAACCTGGGATGACTCGGACAGCATAACGGTTGTAAATGCTCGAAAATACTTTTGAGTTCCAAGAAAAAGGGTAGCATAGCCAGTTAGCATCATAATGTCAAGGTTCGGAGACCAACAGTTGAACAAACAGAAGTAGTAGAAACTGAACTAAGGGTTGAAACCAATGTTAACGTGATCTTGATATATAGAATGATAATCCTAGTTCTTAATCCCCGTAGAAAGAAGGTGACTCAGATCAGAAGGTCATAAGGTAAAGGAGTAAAAAGAGCCTTACGTTCCCTTCCACAATCAATGCCCTTATTATAACTAAAGAGTTTCTAGACACGACTTCGACCAGTTTGGCTTACTAATCCTACATGCAGTCAGGCTCTGATACCAAAGCTGTCAGGACCCCGATCCTAAGTCACACAGGTCGATCGTGTAACACATCATATCACTTTGCAGCCTCACGCACAGTATCCCCACGGGTGCCACCTTACCTGGCCTGGGACCGTTTGCGCATTTTGGCACACGTATATGATAGTGTCGCTAGCATCCATATGACAGAGAACCCGGGCCGACATGACTAGTTATAAAACAAAAGTGGCACTAAATTACAGAGACAGGCATACATGACCCAGCAACGAACGTGTCGGTCATCAACGTATGAACCCAAGTCGTAGCAAGCTACAAGGACTTAAAGGAACAACGCATTACATTTCCCCTAAGGGACAGACACAGGAACGAAGAAGGACACATGCCGGCCAGCCTAAGTGTTCCGGAGCTGTAGCAAGCTACCAAGGCTCAGTGGAAGCACTAGGAGACATTTCCCTGTAAGATAGGCTACCAAGGGTAAACAACTAGGTGTCGCATCCCACACATAGCAATACACATTACACGTACGCATAACATGCATGTATGTGTTGTACAACATGGCATCACAACATAACTCAACAACTCATATAGATAAAGTCCCAGAAGAGCCATCATAACATTTATTACAAACAGAGGTCACATGACCCAACATACAGAGCATACAGGCAACGGAAGCATAACATGTCTGAGTACAGACAACTACAAATGAAAAAGGCCGAGAAGCCTGACTATCTACAAGACCCTCCCAAGGGTACAAGATCGTAGCTGAGGTAACAAGCTAAACGTCGAAGTCCATGCGGAACCACTAGTGAGACTGGAGTCTCTCTGCAAAAACATAAATTAAGCAAACGTGAGTACAAAGGTACTCAGCAAGACTTACATCAGAACTATCTACATATGCATCAGTATCAACAAAAGGGTGGTGGAGTTTGACTGCAGCAAGCCAGCTTTGACTCGGTGGCTATCCTGAACTACGACTGCAAGTAACTCTTTTGAGGTGGCGCACACGAGTCCACATATTCACCAAACAATACACCACTATGGATCCGCTCCCGTCTCCCTACGAGAAGGCCATCCATAGCACTCACGCTTATCTTGCGCGTTTTAGAGTATCCACTTTCACTTGTCTATGAACTGTACAGGTAACCCAGAAGTCCATTACCGCGGACACGGCTATTCGAATAGATCATATATAACCCTGCAGGGGTGTACATCTTCACACACGCTCTCGCCACTTACCGCCATGTACACGTCATGTATCTCGGCAACCTTCAAGCGGAAGCCTGGCGAGGGTGTCGGCCACAACCTGACTAACCACACAAGTCTCTCGTCTAGGTTTATCGCCTATTTGGGTTCCATCCGTAGGGAGATCCAGCCGGGGTGTCGCTCACGGCCCCAAACGACGTGTACAGGTTTCCCGAGTCACCAAACGGGCGACCGGTACACCATGCCACGTACCTGCCGCGTCACAGCCCACCCCGAGGGTCAGCGCTGCGCATGACCTCCAGTAACTACAAACACCAGAAACTAATTGCAACTCTTGGACAGAGATCATGTTGATTAATAAGTCGAGAGAGTCAATTAAGGATCCCAATGTGTGGTAGTAGCTGTTTCATGGATCACAAACACAGAACTCAGTTCTTGAGGACGGCTGCAATGAGACAACCCACCATGTACTCCTACATGGCCTCTCATCGCTACCTTTACCAAATCGTGTTCACACACTTAGCTCACACACAGTAGGACATGTTCATCACCCTTCCAATTCATCCCCGATGAATCAGACCTGACACAACTCTATGCAATAGCAGGCATAACCAGAAAGCATGAATGAGTAGGCACAACATGGCTCAAACAACTCCTACTCATACTAGTGGGTTCCAACTATTTACTATCGCAATGATAGGTCATGCCGTGGGAAGGGGTTCAACTACCACAGCAGGTAACAGTTGAAGCGTTGTTGTCCTAATGCAGTAAAAGAGAGCAACAGCGAGAGAGTGGGATTGTATCGGAATGCTCAATGGGGTTTTGCTTGCCTGGCACTTCTGAAGATAGCACTGTGTCTTAATTAGTGTCATCGATCTCATCGTCAGAACCACGTCTACTGAGAGGGGACAAATACCGGCAACACAGAAGGAACACAATCAATGCAATGCAACAATATGATGCATGAATGTGAAATGGCAATATGATGTTTATTGAGCTAATGCAACTAGCAACACAATTAAATTAAGTTGGTTTGAACCAAATGTTCAAATTCAAACTCCACATGTGGTTATTTAAATGCCATTCATTTGATTTGTCCTAAACAGTAGACAAAAATTGTTCTAACATGCATGATAATGCCATAAACAGATTCCTTGGATTTTTCTCATCATTTTTCATATATAAAATATTTTCATCTGAGCTACGGTTGATTTTATAAGATTTTAGAAGTTTTAACTAATTTCTGAAATAAATAAATCATTTCTGATTTATTTAAAATTCCAGAAAGGCTTTATGATTTCATAGTGACATCATCACTACGTCAGCAAGTCAAAAGCGCCAGCCCAGGTCAAACCTGACGGCTGGGACCCACATCTCAGTGGCACAACGAGTTAATAAAAACCGTTAGTGCTAGCTAGCTAACTAAACTAATTAACCCAGTGCTGGGCCCATAGGTCAGTGACTAACCTAACTAACTGGATTAATTAGCATTTAACTTAAGTAACCTAGCTAATTAGGGGGGGGGTGGGCCCACACGTCAGTGACCCAGGGGGTCAAGCTGGGTCAACCCGGGTCAAACTCGCCGGAGTTGACCCGTGGCTCATCGCCGGCGGAGCCAGAGACGGCGGAGGGCGTCGGGTTTCGCCCTCCGGCGACCAAAAGAGCGACGGTTTGGTGCTACACGCAGCTGAGGACCTCGCGCATCTAATGGAGGCGACGGGAGGACACAGGGGCGGCGGAGCTCGTCGGAACGGAGCTCACGGTGGCGCTGGAGTTCGAGCATCGGCGAGGACGACGATGCGGTGCATGGGAGGAGGCGCAGAGAGGTGCTACGACCTCCTCGGGTGTGGTGAGTGTGTTGACGCGCTCGGGCGCGGGCTGTGGTGGCCCTGGCCAGGGCAGCGACATGGCCGGCGGCGGTGAGCACACGGTCACGGTGGGGATCGGGGCTAGAGGACGCGCAGGAGTGAGGGGACAGGGGAGAAGAAAGAGGAGCTCACGGCGAGTGCAGCGGTGGCTTCGGCGAGCTCGGGGAGGCGGCGGACGTCGCGAATCGACGGCGAGGTCACCGGCGGCCGAAGGTTGAAAACAAGCATGGTGACGACGAAGCAGAGCCTCCCGGCGTCCCGTAGCTTTGTGGAGAGGACAAGGAGGACGCGGCGGTGCTTCTGAGCTCCACGGCAGGGCGAGGGGTGGCCGATGGCCATGGATACTGCGACCGGCGGTCTCGGGTGTGCTCGGCGACGCGAGGAAGAGAGAGTAGAGGAGGGGGATGGGGTCCAGGGAGAGAGAGGTGAGGTGTAAGGGGTCGAGGGCATCGCATGGCACTCGTCCAGGGCATCGGGGAGGGAAGCAGGCAGGGAGGAGGTGGCAAGGCGTCGCCGGCGCGCTCGCCACGCACCTGCTTGTCCTCCTGGCAAGAGGAAGAAGACAACTCAGCCCCTGGTGGGCTGGGCCTCTTCTGCCAGGTAAGGCCCAGGTGGGGTTTTCCCTCTTTCTCTTTTCTATTTATTTCTGTTTCAGTTTTTCTTTCTTTGTTTATTTCTTTTGCCACTGTTTTCAAGTCGAACAAAACCAAAACCAGTGACAAAATTCCTCTGAATACTTTTATGTTGCAGAATGGACTATTCCAAATGCACATAAAATGTTTCAGGGTATTTGGAAATATATTTTATGCATGTTATGAATATAATTCCAAATGCAAATAAAATAATGATTTAAATTCAGTGCCCAAAATAATCCACAAAAATGTTCACTATTTTTGGTTTGGTCTCAAAGCCTTGCTAAAATTATCAAACATTGATGAAGGCATTTTGGGTTCATTGAATGCATTTTTTTTAGCTGGACCGATTTGGATTTCAAGGTGCTAGGGTTTGAACATCCCCAATTCAAGTTTAACAAAATTTAAACATGATGCACATCCTAGACCAACCCAAGTGCAAGACAAAACTAGGGATGTGACATACACGTATATGATAGTGTCGCTAGCATCCATATGACAGAGAACCCGGGCCGTCATGACTAGTTATAAACCAAAAGTGGCACTAAATTACAGAGACATGCATACATGACCCAGCAACGAACGTGTCAGTCATCAACGTATGAACCCAAGTCGTAGCAAGCTACAAGGACTTAAAGGAACAACGCATGACATTTCCCCTAAGGGACAGACACAGGAACGAAGAAGGACACATGCCGGCCAGCCTAAGTGTTCCGGAGCAGTAGCTAGCTACCAAGGCTCAGTGGAAGCACTAGGAGACATTTCCCTGTAAGATAGGCTACCAACGGTAAACAACTAGGTGTCGGATCCCACACATAGCAATACACATTACACGTACGCATAACATGCAAGTATGTGTTGTATAACATGGCATCACAACATAACTCAACAACTCATATAGATAAAGGCCCAGAAGAGCCATCATAGCATTTATTACAAATAGAGGTCACATGACCCAACATACAGAGCATACAGGCAACGGAAGCATAACATGTCTGAGTACAGACAACTACAAATGGAAAGACTGAGGAGCCTGACTATCTACAAGACCCTCCCAAGGTTACAAGATTGTAGCTGAGGTAACAAGATAAACGTCGAAGTCCATGCGGAACCACTAGTGAGACTGAAGTCTCTCTGCAAAAACTTAAATTAAGCAAACGTGAGTACAAAGGTACTCAGCAAGACTTACATTAGAACTAGATACATATGCATCAGTATCAACAAAGGGGTGGTGGAGTTTGACTGCAACAAGACAACTTTGACTCGGTGGCTATCCTGAACTACGACTGCAAGTAACTCTTTTGAGGTGGCGCACACGAGTCCACATATTCACCAATCAATACACCACTATGGATCCGCTCCCGTCTCCCTACGAGAAGGCCATCCATAGCACTCACGCTTATCTTGCGCATTTTAGAGTATCCACTTTCACTTGTCTATGAACTGTATAGGTAACCCAGAAGTCCTTTACCGCGGACACAGCTATTTGAATAGATCATATATAACCCCGCAGGGGTGTACTTCTTCACATATGCTCTCACCACTTACCGTCGTTTACACGACATGTACTCGGCAACCTTCAAGCGGAAGCCCAGTGAGGGTGTCGGCCACGACCTGACTAACCACACAACTCCCTAGTCCAGGTTTATCGCCTATTTGGGTTCCATCCATGGGGAGATCCGGCCGGGGTGTCGCTCACGGCCCCAAACGATGTGTACAGGGTTCCCGAGTCACCAAACGGGCCACCGGTACACCCCGGCCACGTACCTGCCGCATCACAGCCCACCCCGAGGGTCACCGCTGTGCACGACCTCCAGTAAACTACAAACACCATAAACTAGTTGCAACTCCTGGACAAAGGACAAGGGCAGTTAATAAGTCGAGAGGGTCCATTGGTTTCGGGCCCAATGTATGGTAGTAACTGGTCTTGGATCACAAACACAGAACTCAGTTCCTGAGGACGGCTGCAATGAGACAACCCAAGATGTACTCCTACATGGCCTCTCATCGCTGCCTTTACCAAATCGTGTTCACACACTTAGCTCTCAAAAGTAGGACATGTTCACCACATTCCAATCCATCCCGTGAATCAGACCTGACACAACTCTAAGCAATAGCAGGCATAACCAGAAAGCATGAATGAGTAGGCACAACATGGCTCAAACAACTCCTACTCATGCTAGTGGGTTTCAACTATTTACTGTGGCAATGACAGGTCATGTAGAGGAAAGGGGTCCAACTACCGCAGCAGGTAACAGTTGAAGCGTTGTTGTCCTAATGCAGTAAAAGAGAGCAAGAGCGAGAGAGTGAGATTGTATCGGAATGCTCAATGGGGTTTTGCTTGCCTGGCGCTTCTGAAGATAGTAATACTCTTCATCAGTGTCATCGAACTCATCGTCGGAGCTACGTCCACTGAGAGGGAACAAAACCGGCAAACAGAGAAAGAACACGATCAATGCAATGCAACAATATGATGCATGATCATGACATGGCAATATGTTGTTGGTTGAGCTAATGCAACTAGCAACCATATTAAATGAAATTGATTTGAACGGAAGGTTCAAATTCAAACTCCATATGTGATTATTTAAATGCCATTTAATTGAGTTGACCTGATCAGTAGGCAGAAGTTGCTCAAACATGCATGATAATGCCATAAACACATTCCTTGAATTTTTATGATAATTTTTCATATATAAATTATTTTCATTGGAGTTACGGTTGATTTTATATGATTTTTAGAAGTTTTGAATATATTTTTAAATAAATAAATCATTTCTGATTTATTTTAAATTCCAGAAAATACTTACTACGTCAGCATGACATCACTGTGATGTCAGCAGTCAATAGGGCCGGTCCAGGTCAAACCTGACGTGTGGGGTCCACACATCAGTGACACAGTAACAAATCGCGGTCAAAGCTAGAGCTGACTGGGTTTGACTATGCGGTGGGGCCCACTGTCAGTGGCTGTGGGAGAAAACTATTCAGTCATTAGGCCCTAACTAAGTGGCCACTTCAGCCCGCCGGAGTTTGGCCGGTGGCGACCAAAACGCACGGCGGAGACACGCCGGAGTCTCTGTACTGGCGACCATTTGTCGCGCCGGTGGGTTCTACGTGATCCTGGGGATGCACCACATCCAACAGTGCCACTCATTGGTCGGGTACTCGCTGGAGCTGACGACGACGAGCACATCCGTGGCGGCGCTCGCACGGGGTTGGCCGGGACGGTGTTGTGGTGCACGAGAGGAGGAGCTGGAGCTGGTGTTGGCTTGCTGGGGAGCTACTGAGCATAGTGGCATATTCGGCTGCGAGGCGTAGTGGCTGTGGCCACAGCGGCGAGTTGGCCGGCGGCGGTGGGATTCGGTCAGCAAGGGGCCGGCGGCTACATGGTGTAATGATCTTGGGGAAGAGGGGGTTTCGATGCGGGAGCTCACAGCGGTTGCAGAGGGCGCGGACGCGGGCTCGGAGAAGGCCGGACGGCGACGTACGGGCGGCGGTGATCTCTGGTGCTGGAGGCGGAAGACGACGGCGAGGACGGCGCTACGGGGCTTCCGGCGTCGTGTTCGTTGGTGGAGAGCTTCAGGGCGACGCGGCGGAGCTGATGGCTGCGTCGGGGAGGCGAGGAGGTGGCTCAAAGCGCGGTAGCAGCAAACGGCGGCGACGATGGCGCTCGGCCATGAGGCGCGGAGCGAGAGAGGGGGGGATGAGGACGAGGGAGTGGGCAAGAGGGTTCGAGGCGCTGCGTGGCGTCTCCAGGGTGTCGAGGGGGAAGCGGCAAGCAGGAGGTGGCCGGGGCGCGTGTGCGCGCACGGCGGTCACACGCCTCGCGTCCTTCTGGCGCGAGGTAGGCGATGACTAGCACTGTGGGCCAGATGGGCTGCACAGTGCTGGGCCGGGTGAGTGGCCATGTAAGCCAGGTGAGTTGCTTGTGGCCTTTCTCTCTCTCTCCTTTTCCATTTAAAATTGTTCTCTATTTTTCTGTAGCTTTGTGGTTTTATTAAAAATGCGAGGGTATTTCCAAAAATCATGAAACTAATCATGGCTACTGTTTAGAATAAATCCAACAGTAAACATTTTAGTTTATGATTATTTGAGCATTTAAAATATTATATAGCATTTAAATGCCCAAATGCAAATAGATTATGATTTAATTCAGTGCCCAAATATGTCATGGAAAAATGTGCATCACCTCTGGTTACTGTTTACAGCATTTTCCATAAATGATGAACATTTTTTAAAGCCATTTGGATTTACTGAAAATATTTTAGTTGAACCTAGTGAATTCCATTGATGCTGGGGTTTAGGCAATCCCCATTTCAAGTTTCTTTCAAGATTAAACAAGATGCACACACTAGGCAGTGCCAGAAGCTAGGGATGTGACAAATGGTTCCTGCAATTGCACAATAATGTGCTATTACACAACGGACCGTGCACGTGCAGTTAACTAAACACCATAACAAATTAACCAAACATTAACTGAGCACCACATTGCACAATATAACATACTCCTAATAGAAGATTAGACACTTAACCAAACCAAGCGTGCATAACATCTTGGAAATATAGCAATTGTATTTGTTTATCATGTATTTAGTACAGCCAAATTCGATTTATTTCTCACATGGTATACAATAACAGAATGCACCCACGACAATTGAACATCGCATTGCAGAATTGAACCAAACAGTTAACTAAACACCACAACAAATGAACCAAACGTTAACTGAGCACCACATTGCACAATAAAACATATTCCTAATAGAAGATCAGACATTTAGCCAAACCAAGCATGCTTAACAACTTGGAACTATAGCAATTGTATTTGTTTTTGATGTATTCAGTACAGCCAAATTCGATTTATTTCTCACATGGTATACAATAACATAATGCACCCACAACATTTGAACATCGCATTGCAGAATTGAACCAAACAGTTAACTAAACACCGCAACAAATGAACCAAACGTTAACTTAGCACCACATTGGACAATATAACATACTCCTAATAGATGATCGGACAGATAACCAAACAAAGCATGCTTGACAACTTGGAAAATTACACCCTGAAGAATTGAACATCACATTGGCAGAATTGAACCAAACAGTTAACTGAACACCACATTGCATGACATATAGAACATATACTCTAGAGCATAATATTGCATGGTAAAAGTAGATAGCACAATTCACTAGAATTTGTTAAGGAAAGGCAGTAGCTAGTAAACTGAACATGGGTCCTTATAGTGAGCTAATAAGACAAGCTACTCCTCATTGTCGGAGATATAGATGACGATTGGCTCCATGGACATGGAAGAGGGTGAGGCCTCCACTTCATGGGTGACCTCGTCGTAGTGGTGAGTTGCCTAAGCCGCTCTGGCACCAAGCCGCCGGCTCTCGAGATAAGGTAAGCACGTGCACGCTGAGAAAACACCTCGTAGTCTTCGTCGAAGGCACCGACGGTGGCCTCGAGAAAATGCCATGAACTATCGTTTAAAGCAGCCAACCTCGTCGCGTTGTCGGCACATGAGGCGTCGACGGTGGCCTCGACAGCGAGGTGATCCTCCAAGATCTGGGGGTCAGAACAAATGGCAGCCATCACGACCTCATCCGCGTGTGGGGCTGCAATTCGCCTCTCCGCTGCCAAATGCTCCTTGAGATCCTGGCTATACTGCGTGCACCATGGCTTAGGGCGGCACTTATTTGGTGGAGGGGTCGGCGATTTGGGTGGAAGGTGTCACGCTCGCGCCAGCGGTCGGGGCATGTGGGATGTGGAAGGAGGAGGAGGATGGGGGTCGGGTGTGGATTACCTGCCTGGATAGACGAGGCCGAGCAGCGTGAAGGAGGGTTGTCGGTAAGGAGGCGGCACTGCAAGCAAGGAGTGAAGGTTTCAACTTGGAAAGGAATGCAGAAATAGGGGAAATGTGGCTTTTGGTAAGGGGGAGGTGCGGGGAGGTAGATAATTCCGTGGAAGCCGAAAATTTGGAATCGCTTCAGCGAAAAAACTGGCGCACAAAGGGTCATCAGACATGGTCCCTTATTCAGAACTGTGTACGATATGTGAACATCATAAACGATTCAGATAGGTCAACCCGTGTGTGATGAGTTTCAACGTCAAAATTTTTGGTTTTAATTTCCATGGTTAAAGTGGTCATCCACGTCATTGCATAATTTGGGTACACAAAGGAGGCTACAGCACACCCACACTTCTTAACCGAGCAAGTTCAGCAATTAAACAGAGCTAGCAGACCTAAGCATTACATTAACAAATTAAAGACCAGCGCTCTTAATTAACAAAACAAAGAGTACTACTATTGCTGGTGCTGGTCGATCTCCGCCGCCGCCTCCATGTCCAGCTCGCGCCCGGCTGTCTCCTGGGGAAGGGGCTCCATGGCATCAATCGCACCATACTCGGCAAGCAGCTCGCCATCCGCGTTTGCCATATCTTTTGAATAGGCCGTCATGAGCTGGGCGTGGGCAGTCGCGATCTGGGCTTTGGCAGGCTCCGTCATGGCAACGTATGCCGCGCAGGAACGGATGGCTTCTCGAACACTTTCAGCCATAGCTAACTCGTCGGTCGTGGGTTGCCGACCGTTGTCGGAGAAGCTTCGTTCCATTTATGCGGTGACCGCCATGCGCTAGGGGTGGACGGCATCGACATGGTCATGGGCGGCCTCCATCAGGGCTAAGGCAGCCATTGCGGAACAGATAGCTGCTGTACTGCTCTCGCCAGTTGCTATCCCCGAGGCAGATGTTGTTGCCGCCGCTTGAGAAGCAACAGTGGTCGTTTGGCCTGCCTTGGCCACCCGACCGCAGATTGTGGCCGTGCTCACAAAGCTTGTTAGCATGCGCATGGCGTCTGCGGCCGCATTCTCACCGCAGTGGACCGCCGAAGTTGCCCTCACGATGCGGGTCCATGGGCCCATCTTTCACCGGTGACGATTGAATAGTGAAATTGTAACGCCCGGATAATTTGGCTATAGTAAAACTTCGCTAATGATGCCACGTCACTTCGATTACTGTTGCTAATCTCGCGTTATGTTTGAAACCGATTGAAATTCAAATTCAAAATGTGGCAAATAATAAAAGTTTTCAAAATGTTAAATAAAAATGTTCGGTGTGTGACCAATATTGCTATGATAGTTATAGTAAAGAAAACATAATTTTACAAACTGCCTAAGTGCTTTAAACTAAATAAAACAGAAAAGAAAAATACATAAAAGAAAAGAAAAACAAACAAAACTAAAACAAAAGAAAGAAAAGAAGAAACCCCAGGCCTACTGGGCCTCGGCCCAGTCAGTGGCCTATCAGGCAGGCCCACTCCCCCCTGGCCTATAACCTCCCCCTGGGGGCCCTGAACCCCACCGACACCTGATGTCTACACACGCTTCTACTCTTGTAGACTATGTTGGGCCTCCAAGCGCAGAGGTTTGTAGGACAGCAGCAATTTCCCTCAAGTGGATGACCTAAGGTTTATCGAACTCAGGGAAGTAGAGGCTGAAGATGGTCTCTCTCAAGCAACCCTGCAACTAAGATACAAGAAGTCTCTTGTGTCCCCAACACACCTAATACAACTAGGAGTTGCATAGGTGCACTAGTTCGGCGAAGAGATGGTAAAATATGGATGATAGGAGTGGAAAAGCAAAGTAATATAAATCTGTAATAAAAAGTGCAGCAAGCAAACAAGTGGTAAACGTGAGCACAAATGGTATTGCAATGGTGGAAACAAGGCCTAGGCTTCATACTTTCACTAGTGGCAACTCCCAACAACATTAACATAATCGAATCACATGATATTTCCCATAAAACATGCAAGGGGGGGCGCACTCGGAGGTCATTCCTTTGTGGTCAAGAGAGGACGAGAATTATGTAGGGCTACAAAAGCACACCTCAAAGTTCGTAGTTCTCAATCTATGGATTTCCCAATGTAACCGCGACCATCCAAAGAGAGTACCACAATCACCACAACATATCTCAAGGATAGTCAAAGACAAGCACCAAGAGACTCTCAATCTTCAATCAACACACAAAAGAGGAAATCACTCATGAAAATATTCTTCTAATCCATGTCCAATAGACCGCTGTCACCTTGGTCTCGGAGATAATACTAGATAAAGACAAGTGAGTACATCAATCCAATACATAGAGGAAGGGGAAATATCATGGGATCACCCTAGATTAACATAGCCTATGATCACAACGAAGATCACATCATGGGAGAGAGAATTGACCACATAGCTACTGGTAGAAACCTCAGCCCCGAGGAGGAACTACTCCCGCATCATGGAGGGAGGAAGGAACGTCGATGGAGATGAATCCGGGGGCACTTCCACGTCCCGGCAGGGTGCCGGCACAGGAATTCTGGTCCCCCGAAACTTGGTGGCGATGGCGGCGGAGATCGGAATTGCGTCTGGAGAAAAGGGTTCTGGAATCAGGGTTTCCGCGACGGGTGGTAAATATATGCCAAAGGGGGTCACTAGAGGTGGAGAGGGGGGCCCAGGCGCCCCCCCCCCAGCGCGGCCAGGGGTGGGGCCGCGTGGGCAGGCCACCTGGGCTGCCCCTGGCTCCCCTTTGGCCCCACTTCTGGCGCGTGGAAGCTTCCGGAGCGCTCATTTTTTATATATTTTTCCCGGAATTTTTCTGGCAATTTCAGTAATGGGAAAATTTGAAATACAAAAATAGCAGAAAACAGAAACTGGCACTGGGGTGCACTGAGTTAATAGGTTAGTCCAAATATGATCAAAAGTGTATGGAAGTGCATCAATATCATAGCAATATCACACAAAAGAAGCATGGAGCAAGCATAAATTATAGATACGTTTTGGACGTATCAACATCCCCAAGCTTAATTCCTGCTCGTCCTCGAGTAGGTAAATGATAACAAGCATAATTTCTGTGGTGACATGCTACCAAAGAGTCTTTCACAATCACATGACAAATGCTTATTGAGATAATGAATCTTTAGTAATTAAGTTGCCTCACGAGAATATCACAAAGAACTGAAAGTTTACAATATGATACTGAAACACCCAATAGATTTGTAGTGAGCATGGTGTGCAAACATGACAAAGTGATACCTCGCTTGCCCCCTTTAGTGAAGCAAAACATAAATGCAGGAGCACCTCCGAAGTTTAAGTGACAACTAGATACAATGATTTCAGAATAAGTGATATCACAATTATGCAGAAGACAATGGTACTTTGTGACAATGCACATTACACTCAGAATGACAATCATGCTCTCAATAGTTGGTGCTTTGAAGAAAGAAGGTGGAGACTCTCGAACTATGGATTTTGATGGCAAGGTTGAAAACCCGTGGCTGGAAGCAAAGACTAAACATGTACCAGAGCTCTTGGTTTTGAAAACAGAGGTAAAAATGATTTTTGGGAAGTGCATATTTCGTCAACGAATGTTAGTAGACAACCCAATCACTTCTCGAACTGGACAATTTTTGAGGAACGTCTCCCGCACGGGGACGATCACATCCCCTTAATCTCCTTTGTTTATCACTGCCAAAAGTTTTCTGATTTCTCATGAACAAAGCGTGAAGGAGGGTTTGTTTGTTGTATTATCTTATATGAGCCGGGCGCACTCATGCCAGTTCCTCCTCGTATTAGGGGTTTGCATATTAGATATGCAATCCCGGGGTTAAACTTGTCCAACTTAAAAAGATCATGAATTAACTACTACTTCCTCATGAGCTAAAACAGAGGCACAAAAGAGAAATGGTTTTGAATAATTTTGAGATGGTACAAGAAAGTCTTCGTTAGGAATGGCAAGTAAATACCATATATAGGAAGGTATGGTGGACTCATATGGCATAACTGGTTTTAAGGATTTTGGATGCACAAGCAGTCAATCCTCTTAGTACAGGTGCAGGCTAGCAAAAGACTGGGAGCGACCAACTAAGAGAGCAATGACAGCCATAATCATGCAGAGCGACAAAGCAACATTGAATCGGGCATGGAAGTTATATCATTACTCAGAAATTAAAGATCATCAAGGCTTGATAGACTTTCTTTACAGTCTTAAATATGCGTGAGCATATGCCAAGTCAATCAAAATAAATTCTTGGAGGAAGATATCACTAAACCATACCACATCATAGGCAAACAAATCATGCTGGTACTTCAATAACACATTAAGAACCCCCAACTATTTGAGACTAACCATAAGAAAACATGAACTACTAAGCACCATTATGCACATAGCATTTTTATCATAGACATATCAACCAGTGCCACAGAAGCCAACTCTCTTAACAAGATAAGCATGATAACTCAAGAGAGTTCCAGAAGCAACAACCTAAACAAAAGCTCTTAAAAAGATAAGCATGAAAACTAAGAGCTAAGCATGACAGCAGCAAAGAAAAGACAAAGAACACACACAGCAAAGATAAGCATGAAAATCCTATGTTGTGTTCTAGGTTGAAGTGGAGCGTGTTTCTCTCCCAAACAATGAAGGCTAGGATCCAAATTTGTCGGGGGAAACTGTCCGCCACGAACACCTATGGGACCGGAGCCCCTTGTCTGTGCGGTACGAGGGCGGAGGGAGCACGAAGAGCAGATCGAGGCAGACGCGCGGGCAGTTTTACCCAGGTTCGGGCCGCACGGATGCGTAAAACCCTACTCCTGCTTGGTTGTGTATTGAGTTGAGCGCTCGGGAGCTTGAAGAAGCAGCTACACCGTGCGTGAGAGTAATCTAGGTTTCGAACCCCCTCCACGTTGTGCATGGGCCTCCTTTTATAGTGCAAGGGGTCACCGACAGGTGTCAACGTAGGAGAAAGGGGTAAAAATGTAAAAGAGGTGGTAGTTGTAACAGTGCGGGAACAGTGGAGCTACAGTACAGAACAGTGGTCTATACCTACTTTAACAGTGGGGGACAAGGGCATTTAATGCCCGTCGCCGTCGACCCCAAAAGCTCCCGCCGTTGCGTCTCCGTCTGCCACGGCGATGGATCCACTGCCGTGGAGTGCCACCGTGTCCCCCAGGCTGCACAACCATCCGCCACGCGTCCCTGGAGCGGCCCCAGGGCGACGCGTGGGCCGATGAGCTGGAGCGCGGGTACACAGCGCACCTCCCCCGGCAAGCACCTTGCCGGGGATCTCGACCTTGCCGGGCCCGGAAGCTTGCCGCTCCCCGAGCCCTTGCCGGGTCTTCTAAGATAAAATCTTCTATTCGTCCTGACAAGCTCCTCTTGCCAGGGCCTCGTGCTAGTTAAGCAATCTCGAGCCTGGGACGGCCTTCCCGGCAAGCTCCTCTTGCCGGGGTCTTGGTCTTCTGTCTTGTATACTTTGTTTTTGAATGGCTAGATAAGGGGCAGGAAGGTCTCCGGCAAGCGCGTGGTGAACCCTGCCGCGGGGAGCTGCCGCTGCCCGTGCACAAGTTGGGGTACTAGGGTACCCCTACCTTAGTACACCGACAGACCTGAACACCAAAGTGATATGTCGGCTCATCAAAATTTGAGCTGTAATTGCGATAACTTTCATTTTTTCCAATCCTGCAGGCCATTTTTGAGGGCCAAGACGACCCTTTTTGGGCTCAGAATTTTCCACGCACGTGATCCTGTGTGTGCACGTATGTAAAATCCTCCAGATCGTAAAAACTAGAAGTCCTATCACCTCAATTCCCCAATAGCTTTCCAACGCCTATGAAAACGACGAAATCGGTGCTTGTTCTCACTTGCTTTGAGAGTCTCGATCAATTCGGACTCTAGGTTGATTTTTGTATTTTCTTTGATCACCGTTTCTTCACGAGAGTTGGCCTAACACCCTATTGTATCCATACATGGGTGGGGCGCCAAGGACCTGAACACCAAAGTGATATGCCGGCTTGTCGGTGTACTAAGGTAGGGGTACCCTAGTACCCCAACTTGTGCACGGGCAGCGGCAGCTCCCCGCGGCAGGGTTCACCACGCGCTTACCGGAGACCTTCCTGCCCCTTATCTAGCCATTCAAAAACAAAGTATACAAGACAGAAGACCAAGACCCCGGCAAGAGGAGCTTGCCGGGAAGGCCGTCCCAGGCTCGAGATTGCTTAACTAGCACGAGGCCCTGGCAAGAGGAGCTTGTCAGGACGAATAGAAGATTTTATCTTAGAAGACCCGGCAAGGGCTCGGGGAGCGGCAAGCTTCCGGGCCCGGCAAGGTCGAGATCCCCGGCAAGGTGCTTGCCGGGGGAGGTGCGCTGTGTGCCCGCGCTCCAGCTCATCGGCCCACGCGTCGCCCTGGGGCCACTCCAGGGACGCGTGGCGGATGGCTGTGCAGCCTGGGGGACACGGTGGCACTCCATGGCAGTGGATCCATCGCCGTGGCAGACGGAGACGCAACGGCGGGAGCTTTTGGGGTCGACGGCGACGGGCATTAAATGCCCTTGTCCCCCACTGTTAAAGTAGGTATAGACCACTGTTCTGTACTGTAGCTCCACTGTTCCCGCACTGTTACAACTACCACCTCTTTTACATTTTTACCCCTTTCTCCTACGTTGACACCTGTCGGTGACCCCTTGCACTATAAAAGGAGGCCCATGCACAACGTGGAGGAGGTTCGGTTCCGTTCGGTTCGAAACCTAGATCATTCCCACGCTCGTGTAGCTGCTTCTTCAAGCTCCGAGCGCCCAAACTCAATACACAACCAAGCAGGAGTAGGGTTTTACGCATCCGTGCGGCCCGAACCTGGGTAAAAACTGCCCGCGCGTCTGCCTCGATCTGCTCTTCGTGCTCCCTCCGCCCTCGTACCGCACAGACAAGGGGCTCCGGTCCCATAGGTGTTCGTGGTGGACAGTTTCCCCCGACAAGGTCCTTGGCGCCCCACCCATGTATGGATACAATAGGGTGTTAGGCCAACTCTCGCGAAGAAACGGTGATCAAAGAAAATACAAAAATCAACCTAGAGTCCGAATTGATCGAGACTCTCAAAGCAAGTGAGAACAAGCACCGATTTCGTCGTTTTCATAGGCGTTGGAAAGCTATTGGGGAATTGAGGTGATAGGACTTCTAGTTTTTACGATCTGGAGGATTTTACATACATGCACACACAGGATCACGTTCGTGGAAAATTCTGAGCCCAAAAAGGGTCGTCTTGGCCCTCAAAAAGGGCCTGCAGGATTGGAAAAAATGAAAGTTATCGCAATTACAGCTCAAATTTTGATGAGCCGGCATATCACTTTGGTGTTCAGGTCCTGGGCGCCCCACCCATGTATGGATACAATAGGGTGTTAGGCCAACTCTCGCGAAGAAACGGTGATCAAAGAAAATACAAAAATCAACCTAGAGTCCGAATTGATCGAGACTCTCAAAGCAAGTGAGAACAAGCTCCGATTTCGTCATTTTCATAGGCGTTGGAAAGCTATTGGGGAATTGAGGTGATAGGACTTCTAGTTTTTACGATCTGGAGGATTTTACATACGTGCATACACAGGATCACGTCCGCGGAAAATTCTGAGCCCAAAAAGGGTCGTCTTGGCCCTCAAAAATGGCCTGCAGGATTGGAAAAAATGAAAGTTATCGCAATTACAGCTCAAATTTTGATGAGCCGTGTCGGGGGAAACTGTCCGCCACGAACACCTATGGGACCGGAGCCCCTTGTCTATGCGGTACGAGGGCGGAGGGGGCACGAAGAGCAGATCGAGGCAGACGCGCGGGCAGTTTTTACCCAGGTTCGGGCCGCACGGATGCGTAAAACCCTACTCCTGCTTGGTTGTGTATTGAGTTGAGCGCTCGGGAGCTTGAAGAAGCAGCTACACCGTGCGTGAGAGTAATCTAGGTTTCGAACCCCCTCCACGTTGAGCATGGGCCTCCTTTTATAGTGCAAGGGGTCACCGACAGGTGTCAACGTAGGAGAAAGGGGTAAAAATGTAAAAGAGGTGGTAGTTGTAACAGTGCGGGAACAGTGGAGCTACAGTACAGAACAGTGGTCTATACCTACTTTAACAGTGGGGGACAAGGGCATTTAATGCCCGTCGCCGTCGACCCCAAAAGTTCCCACCGTCGCGTCTCCGTCTGCCACGGCGATGGATCCACTGCCGTGGAGTGCCACCGTGTCCCCCAGGCTGCACAGCCATCCGCCACGCGTCCCTGGAGTGGCCCCAGGGCGACGCGTGGGCCGATGAGCTGGAGCGCGGGCACACAGCGCACCTCCCCCGGCAAGCACCTTGCCGGGGATCTCGACCTTGCCGGGCCCGGAAGCTTGCCGCTCCCCGAGCCCTTGCCGGGTCTTCTAAGATAAAATCTTCTATTCGTCCTGACAAGCTCCTCTTGCCAGGGCCTCGTGCTAGTTAAGCAATCTCGAGCCTGGGACGGCCTTCCCGGCAAGCTCCTCTTGCCGGGGTCTTGGTCTTCTGTCTTGTATACTTTGTTTTTGAATGGCTAGATAAGGGGCAGGAAGGTCTCCGGTAAGCGCGTGGTGAACCCTGCCGCGGGGAGCTGCCGCTGCCCGTGCACAAGTTGGGGTACTAGGGTACCCCTACCTTAGTACACCGACAGGAGCCCCCGGGCCTGGGCCACACACGGTGCCGAGCGCTGTTGGGCCAGGCCCAAAACAGTGCACGGGCACCCGCGGCCCGCGGCGCGCCGAATCCACTTCCATATCCGCCGCACCCCACGGCAACGGCACGCGTCGATTGCGGCGCCGTGGGATGGGACGTGCCCACGATTTCTTTAATGGGAAGGGCGAAACGCCCCCCCACTCTCCCATAAAAGCAGAGAGAGCGGCGCGGTTCCCCTCCCTTCCCAAACTTTTTCTGCGATATCATGAATACTTATGGCCTCCACCTCCTCGACTTCACTCCCAACGCCATCCTCACCATGTCCGTTTTCGCACACATGTGCGAAAACTTCGTAGGAATCCAGCCCAACGTAGCTCTCTTTAGGCACTTTTTCATCCCTAGAGTAGAGGCCGACGCCCCCCTCTCCGGAGGAATCTCTTGGGTGTTTAGGCTGAATAAGAAATTAGCCTACTTGCCGGGGGAGCTCCGCGGCAAGTGGGAAGAGTGGCGCGCGGAGTGGTGCTGGGTCGTCGAGGAGCGGCCGCAACACTTCACCGCGCCGCGCACATCGCCCATCGTGCGCGGCAGGGATTGGAGTAATTTCGATTCCGACGATTCCAAGCTGGATATCGCTCTCGTCAGAATCCTCCGTCTTCGGATGGCGCCGCTGTCTGTCGCTGAAGTGGGCGCGGACTTTCTTCGTCGCCGGACCGCCCCCCTCCAAGACCGGAAAAGGCCGGCGTGGCAATACGGCGGCCCGGCAGACATCATGAGGCTGCGCCCCGGCCTCAATTTTAACTTCACAACACTCGAGCTGCGGGGTATGGTCAGGGAACTTTTCAAGTTCGACCCGGCACACCCCGAGTACTTCCGCGCTCCCCGGGGAGTGGTGCCGCTCTGCGCCAGCAGCGCCCGGGATCGCCTTGTCGCTATGATGCCCGCGTGCGACTCTCATGGATTGGAGCGCACGTGGATTGCGCCCAAGCCTATCGACGTCCTCGAGTTCTACGACAACCTTGTGGAGGTGTTGGAGAAGACGGACGATCTCAAGCTGCACACGCGGGCCACCACCGACCAAGAGATTGCTTACATGGCTTCTCGCGCTGAAGAAGTCGCCGCAGCCGCGGCGGCGGGAAACTTTGGATACACACCCGCGGAGGCGGAAGCCTCCAGCCAGGCGGATAAGGAGGAGATTCGCAAGCTGTTAGAGCTCCCTCCCGACGCGCTCGCCGGGGTCCCCTCGCTGAGGCACTCCGGGATCAATGGGATCGCGACGGAGGCCGCGGCAATGGAGGGCACAGCCGGAGGAAGCAGGGGTGCCGCGAGGAGCGAAGGCGCCGGACGAAGCGGGGCCACCAAGGGGAAGGGGCCCGCAGTGCAAGGCGCTGGGGCCAGCGAACTGGCCGAGGGAGAGGAGGGGGAGGAGGAAGACACCGGCGGATCCACCGAGCTCTACGCCGACGACCTCTCCTCGTCGGAGAGCTCCCCGCCCCCGGCGAGCCCGAAGCAGTCCCCATTGAAGCGTCTCCGCAAGGCGGCGACGGGGGAGCAGGCGCGAGCGCCCCGGCAACAGCCAGCTCGCCGGGCAGCTCCCCGGCCGAGCCAAGCCGTGCCAAGGGCGACCGGCGTGCCGGCCACGGCAGAGGCCCCGCGCGCGCGGACCACGACGGAGGCGTCCCGCAGGCCGGCACCGAGCCGGCAAGGATCTTCTCGGAGCGGAGCAGCTGCTCCGCCCACTTCTCGGGCGCCGGCAACCACAGGGGCTGGGCCTACGCAGCCCCCAGCCCCGGTGGCTCCGAAACGCGCGAGGGAATCTTCATCCTCCGCTCCTCGCGCTAACGCGCCCACCGTGGAGTTTGACTTCTCCGCGCTGAGCGAGGACGACGAGGAGGACCAAGAGTAAGGACCCGAGACCTTACTCCTTCTTGATTTTTATATCTCGATTGTTGCTGACGCTTGACTTTGCTTGTTGCTTGTGATTGCAGGACCTTGGAGCAGCGCGCGAAGAGGGTCAGGGTGCCCACAGTTGAGGTCGTAGAAGACCCATCCGTCGCGGAAGCAGGGATCGCACCGGAGCCGAGCTTGCCGGACCCGAGTGCCGCTCCGGGGAGCAGCCCCCAGCGCAGCCCCCAGCGTAAGTTAGAGGTTTACTGTTTTTGCTCGTCGGGGCGCGCTTAGGGCTTTGATCTCTCTTTTTTTTTTTTGAATGTCTTGGTTCTTCTATCTTCTCTTGTGCAGAGGTGGAGCCGCAGCGGGAAGAGCGCCCGGAGACCGTCACCGAGGAGCCGCAGGCCCCGCCGTCCCCGGCAAGGCAAAACTCTCCGGCAAGGGAGAGCGCTCCGCCAAGGGCGGGTACTCCGCCAAGGCAGAGTACCCCGCCAAGGGCGAGCAGCCCGGCGAGGACGGCCACTCCGCCAAGGCCGAGCTCCCCGGCAAGGGAGCCCGCCGCAGAGGACGTCCGCCAAGGTACGTTCTGTACTTGGTTTTCTTGACTTTGCTTCTTTTTGGATCTTTGCTTGATTTTGAACTTCTTTTTCTTCTTCTCCTAGATCTTCCTCCTCCTCCTCCCGCGCCGATGGAGACCGAGGTCATCAATATCGAGGATGAGGAGGGCGCGCAGGGCGGCGGCGATGACGTTCCCGTCGTCGTGGAGATGGCCGAGGCCACCGAGGAGGCGACCGAGGCCACCGAGCCGGCCGCGCAGGAGGCCACTCCGGCCGCTGACGCCGCGACCGGGGAGGGGGATGGCGACCGCACCGCCGACCCGGAGGTGGCGGGAGCACCGGATGCTACACCGGCCGCCGGCCCTTCCACCGGCGAGAAGCAGGCGTACTATCTTCGTGCCCCCAATGGCGTCTTTATCCAAGTGCCTTGGGGGTCTTCATCAAGAGCTCCCGCGGAGGGCGAGGCGTTTGACGGAGAAGTCCTCGCCTCCGCGGGTCTGACAGTCGTCGAGGCGCCCGGCGAAGGAGATGGGCCCGAGGAGGAGAAGCTTCTCCACCAACTCCTGGCCCTTTACCGGGCCAGGCAGGCGAAGCTTGCCTCCCGGGAAGCCCTTGCTGCCCAGGCCGCCGCCGAAATGGAGAAGCGTGCGGCGGAGCTCAGCGCTGCCCACAAGGCGGGCCTCCGCGAGGTGGCGGAGGAGCGCGAGCGTCTCGCCGGTGAATATCAAGAGTGGATTTTGGAGAAAGCCGAGGCTGAAGAACAGCAACGGCTCGCCGGGGTGGAGATGTCCCGGCGAGAAGGAGAGCTCGCGCAGCGGAAGGTGGATCTCGACTCCCATGAGGAGGACCTTGCCGCTCGCGAGGCTGCCCTTGGCGGGGAGCTGAAGGAGGCGAAAGCCGCTGCTGCTGCCGCGGAAGACGCCAAGAAGGAGCTTGCCGCCAAGGTTGAACAACTGGAGAAGGCGGTGAAGGTGAGCGCCGAGAAGGTTGCCGCGCTCATCCTGGAGCGCGAGAAGGATGCTCACACCAACTCAGAGCTCCAGGTGAGTTTGTCCCAGAGGGGTGACGAGCTGAAGGCCGCCAAGGATTCCATTGAAGACTTGGAGCTGAAGGTCACCACCCTGAAGGAATCGCTTGATGCTGCCCGGGCCCAGGAGGCAAAGCTGAAGGATGAGCTCCGCAAGGAGCGAACCTTGATGGAGAG
>LR738711.1:530660520-530687330 GCA_902687465.1 Secale cereale | reverse complement strand
TGGTGGCCGCATATGCCTCCGTGTATTTCTGCCAACAGCTTCTGTCCATCTTCCCTGGAGATGCACTTCAACCTGACACCATTGAGTCTTCTTCTGTACAGCTCGTTATCCACAAACTGATACATACTTGACTGCCTGGTTATCTTCTCTATCTCTTGAGGGTCGTCGGGAAGTTCTCCAGTTTGTAGAAAACGGACGATCTGCTGTGCCCATGCCGGAGCTCGGGGCTCGACGGCAAGGACTAAAGGCTCGAGGTCTGCTGCGGGAACCTCAGCTTCTACGGCAAAGACCTCTGGTCCTGTCGGAGCTGTCGGTCCCCCGGCAAGCTCGCCGGGGCGAGGCTTGTCGGGAACACTTGCTTCAACTGCACAAGCCCGAGGGCTCGCAGGAGCAAACTGTTCCTCAGCGTTGTTGTTGATCTTGGGAACTTTGGCGGCGGGTTCAGGAAGATCCGCCGGCAAGTAGTCGCCGGAGACCAACTTTCTTTTCTTGGACTGCCCAATTGATGGTGTAACTGATGGCTGAGTCAGCTTGAGCAAAAAGGTCCCTGGTTCCACAGGTAACTTCATCACAGCACACTTTGAAAGGCCATCTGCAATCTCATTTTGGGCTCTCGGGATGTGCTCCATTTGCAGACCTTCAAAGTGTTCTTCAAGCTTCCTCACTTCATCTACATATGCTTCCATCAAAGGACTCTGATAGCTTTTGTTAACTTGTCGGACCACCAACTGAGAATCTCCCCGCACAATCAGCTTTCTGATCCCAAGTTCGGCCGCAATCCTGAGGCCGGCAAGCAAGCCTTCATATTCTGCGGTGTTGTTTGTCGCCTGCTCCCTGGGAAAGTGCATCTGGATAACATATTTGAGGTGTTCTCCGGTGGGCGCGATGAGTACCACGCCAGCACCGGCGCCTTGCAATGAGAAGGCACCATCAAAATACATTACCCATTCACTTGTCGCTTCTTGCACGGGTACGCTCGTTTCTTGAACTTCTTCTTCTGGCGTTGGGGTCCACTCAGCAATGAACTCTGCCAAAGCTCGGCTCTGAATGGTTGAAGTACTTTCAAATTTGAGTCCGAAGCTTGACAGTTCCAGTGCCCACTCGACGATCCTGCCTGTTGCCTCTGGATTGTGCAATATCCTCTTCAACGGAAAGCGAGTGACCACCGTTATCTCATGGGCTTGGAAGTAGTGGCGCAGCTTTCTTGAAGCCATGAGGAGGCCGAAAAGCAATTTTTGCACACCAGAGTACCTTGACCTAGCTCCCTGGAGAAGGGAACTTACAAAATACACTGGGCGCTGCACCATCTTCTTCCGCACCTCTCCTTGTTCCTGCGCAGAGTCTTCCTTGTCGGGGCCAGAGCTTGTCGGGCCAGCCCCCTGCTTGTCGCTAGATTCGCTTGTCGGTGATGCTGTCTCCTCGTCAGACTCCCTCTCCGCTACTAACGCAGCACTAACCACCTGGTTGGTTGCCGCTAAGTATAGCAACAACTTTTCCTGTGGTTTAGGTGCGACAAGTATAGGAGTGGAGGACAGGTACCGTTTCAAATCCTGCAACGCCGCCTCCGCTTCCGGAGTCCACTTCATGGGACCTGCCTTCTTCAAGATTTTGAAGAAAGGTAGGGCGCGTTCTGCGGATTTTGAAATGAACCTACTGAGGGCAGCAACGCAACCTGCAAGCCTTCTGACATCTTTGACGCGCTTTGGAGCTTCTATCTGCTCGATGGCTTTGATCTTGTCGGGGTTGGCTTCAATCCCCCTTTGTGATACAAAGAACCCGAGAAGCTTGCCGGAGGGAACTCCAAAGACGCACTTCTCGGGGTTCAGCTTGAGTTGTATCCTGCGCAGGTTCTGAAACGTTTCTTCTAAGTCTTGAATCAGTGTTTCTTTGCTCTTGCTCTTCACCACGATGTCATCCATGTAGGCTTCTACATTCCTGTGGATCTGTGGCTCAAAAGCAGTGTACACTACCCTTGCAAAAGTTGAGCCTGCATTTTTCAGTCCAAATGGCATGCGGATAAAGCAATAGGTGCCACATGGAGTGATAAATGCAGTCTTCTCTTCATCTTCCTTAGCCATGAAAATCTGGTGATAGCCTGAGTATGCATCAAGAAAACAGAGTAGCTCACATCCGGCAGTGGAGTCAACGATCTGGTCAATGCGCGGCAAAGGGAAGGGATCCTTGGGACATGCTTTATTGACATCAGTGAAGTCTATACACAGTCTCCACTTCCCGTTGGCCTTGCGCACGACGACTGGGTTTGCCAACCACGTCGGATGGATCACACCTCTAACTAGACCTGCTGCCTCTAGTTTCTTGATCTCCTCATTGATGAACTCTTGGCGCTCCACGGCTTGCTTCCTTACTTTTTGCTTAATGGGCCGCGCATGAGGGCAGACAGCAAGCTTGTGCTCAATCACCTTCCTGGGAACACCGGGGATGTCAGATGGTTGCCAAGCAAACACATCGACATTCGCCCGCAGGAAGGCGACGAGCGCGCTTTCCTATTTGCTGTGAAGGGTGGCACTGATGGTGAAGGTACCACCAGTGCCATCCTCCTTTGCGGACACTTTCTTGGTTGCCGGAGGAGCAGCCATTCCTTTCTTGCTCTTGCCGGTGGAGCTCGATGGAACGTCCTCGACGGCGGCGCAGCACTCCGAAGAGGTGCGGTTGCCGGAGTGGGTCCCAGAGCACTTGCCGGACTTGGTCTTCGTCTTCTTCCCCCCGGGAGCTTCAGCGGCAAGAGTATCCTTCTCGGCCGCAGCTGCCGCATCCCGGTAAATCTTGTCGGCGCAAATAAGCGCATCTTTCTTGTCGCTGTGGACAGTGATGACGCTTATCGGCCCCGGCATCTTCAGCACGTTGTAGGCATAGTGGGAAGCTGCCATGAACTTGGCGAGGGCGGGACGGCCGAGTATCCCATTGTAGGGCAATGGAATATCAGCAACGTCAAAGGTGATGCGCTCAGTTCTGAAGTTGAGCTCCCCGCCAAAGGTCACCGGCAGAGTAATCTTTCCCTTGGGCTTGCTCCTTCCCGGGTTGATTCCTTGGAATGAACCGGTCTCTTCGAGCTCGCCGTCTTGAATCTGGAGTTTCTTGATCACAGCAGAGGAGATCAAGTTCAGCCCGGCCCCGCCGTCAAACAACATTTTGGTGACCTTGAGGTTGCGGATGGTGGGTGAGACCAGCATCGGCAAGCACCCGACCGCAGTGGTGCGGTCAGGGTGATCCTCAAGGTCAAAAATGATGGGCGTGCTGGACCATTTGAGGAGCCTGCGCGACTCCACGGGCGGCTCGGCTGCATTTACCTCACGCACCCACTGTTTCAGCTGGCGGTGGGAGGTGTGCAGGGAGGCGCCACCGTCGACGCACAGGACTTCCGTGGCCTTCTGGAACTCCTGCTCGCTGTTCTCGTCGTCCTCCATGTCTTCATCGTCGTCTTCGTCGTTGTCGCGGCCCCGGGGAGGTCGATCTCCTTGCCGCTGCTTGGCCTTGCCGCGGCGTCCTCCCCGGCCATTGAATGGCCGCTTCTTGCTGGGCTCTTCCCCGCCACCTTGGGCCTTCTCCTTGTCGCGCCTCTCGTACTCAGCCTTTTGCTGCTCGACGAGGTACTCGACGCGCTTACAGTTGGAGAGGTCGTGACCCTTGGTGCGGTGAATCTTACAATATTGCTTGTCGGAGCTACCCGGCTTGTCGGCCGCCGCCGCAGGGGCAGGCTCCTTGCCGGAGCCGCCAGCCTGCGCTTGCTTGGCGGGGGCCTCCTTGCCGGACTTCTCGACGGCAAGCACTTCCTTCTTGCCCTTCTTCCTGTTGTTCCGCCGCCGGCTCTTCTTTGCCGGGGCGGCGTCGTCGCTGTCGCTTCCCCCTGCGCCAGCATCCTCCCCGGGGAGTTTCCTCCCCTCTTCTGCACGGGCGCACTTGTCGGCAAGAGCGTAGAGCTCGCTGACGTCCCTGATCTTGGTCATCGCCATCTCCTCACGCATGCGGCGGTTACGCACGTTCTGATGGAACGCGCTGATAACCGCAGCAGTGTGAACGTCGGGGATGTTGTGCTGTACCCGGCTGAAACGTTGGATATACTTGCGCAGGGGTTCGCCTTCCTTCTGGGCCAAAATGTGGAGATCGCTCTCCTGGCCATGGGGTTTGTGGCCGCCGGTGAAGGCGCCAACAAACTGATGGCAGAGGTCGGCCCAAGAAGAGATAGAGCCTTCCGGCAAGTGCATGAGCCACGAACGGACGTTCGGCTTCAGCACGAGCGGGAAGTAGTTGGCTAGGATCTTCTCGTCGCGCCCCCCGGCAGCTTGCACTGCTATGGTGTAGACGCTGAGAAACTCCGAGGGGTGCGTCTTGCCGTCGTACTTCTCTGGTACGTCGGGCTTAAAGTTCTTCATGCTGGGCCACTGGACGCGCCGCAGCTCGCGGGTGAACGCAGGGCAGCCTGCCGCGTACGGCAAGTCGCCTGGTTCACCGGGCGCGGGTGCGTCGACAGTGTTCCCAGCTCTCTTGTCGGATTGTCGCCGAGCTTCTCGGCGGCGCTCGATCGTGGTCCGAGCGTCTTCATCTCGCCGGTCGTCGAGGACCTGGCGCTGGTCCCGACGGGCCCGCGGGTCCGACGAGGCTGTGGAGCCGTCGTCGGGGTTGTTCCGGCGGGGCGGCGTCTTCTGCTTCTGCGGCGGGGAGTGCACGCTTGTCGCACCCCCGGCAGTCTTGTCGCCGATAGCCTTCGTCTTCTCAGCCTGCCGCGGCCGCGAGGCCGACGGCTGCTGCGGAGAGTCGTTGTTGGCGAAGTCTATCAGGCTCCGGATAGTGGCCCTCCATTCTTCGGCCTTGTCGGCCGCTGGAGGAAAATCGAGGAGCAGCTGCGCCCTTGCGAGCGCTTCTGCCGGAGTAGTGGGAAACGCGGGCGAGCGGTGCGAGGAGCGGGATACGCTCGGACTTCTAACGACGTTAGAAGGAGCGGGGTCCCGTGCCGGCGCCTTCGCTTTGCTTGTGCCCGGACGGGGGTCCGGGGCGTCCCGCGAACCTCCAGTTTGGCCTTGTCCCAGCAAGCGGATACCACCTCCCGTGGTATGGCGCTGCGGGGTCGTTGTGTGCTGTGATGGACGCGGCGCGTCCACGGAGACCGAAGTCCGGTCGTCCGTCTTGTTCTTGGATCTGGTGGCACCGTGAGTGTCCTCGCCGGCAACCACCCTTCCGACGGCGTCTCCCCCGCCCACCGTTGGCTCTGGTGGCGGCGGGTGAGACGCGGACGGGCCTCCGACCTCCGAGGGCTTCTTCTTCGGGGCCATGGAGTTGTCGCTGATGAAGTTGTTGATGAAGCTGGAGAGGTTGATGAAGATTGCGCCCGCGCGAACGCCGGATCAGGTTCGCACAACCTCGACGCCCCCTACCTGGCGCGCCAAAGATGTCGGGGGAAACTGTCCGCCACGAACACCTATGGGACCGGAGCCCCTTGTCTGTGCGGTACGAGGGCGGAGGGAGCACGAAGAGCAGATCGAGGCAGACACGCGGGCAGTTTTACCCAGGTTCGGGCCTCACGGATGCGTAAAACCCTACTCCTGCTTGGTTGTGTATTGAGTTGAGCGCTCGGGAGCTTGAAGAAGCAGCTACACCGTGCGTGAGAGTAATCTAGGTTTCGAACCCCCTCCACGTTGTGCATGGGCCTCCTTTTATAGTGCAAGGGGTCACCGACAGGTGTCAACGTAGGAGAAAGGGGTAAAAATGTAAAAGAGGTGGTAGTTGTAACAGTGCGGGAACAGTGGAGCTACAGTACAGAACAGTGGTCTATACCTACTTTAACAGTGGGGGACAAGGGCATTTAATGCCCGTCGCCGTCGACCCCAAAAGCTCCCGCCGTTGCGTCTCCGTCTGCCACGGCGATGGATCCACTGCCGTGGAGTGCCACCGTGTCCCCCAGGCTGCACAGCCATCCGCCACGCGTCCCTGGAGTGGCCCCAGGGCGACGCGTGTGCCGATGAGCTGGAGCGCGGGCACACAGCGCACCTCCCCCGGCAAGCACCTTGCCGGGGATCTCGACCTTGCCGGGCCCGGAAGCTTGCCGCTCCCCGAGCCCTTGCCGGGTCTTCTAAGATAAAATCTTCTATTCGTCCTGACAAGCTCCTCTTGCCAGGGCCTCGTGCTAGTTAAGCAACCTCGAGCCTGGGACGGCCTTCCCGGCAAGCTCCTCTTGCCGGGGTCTTGGTCTTCTGTCCTGTATACTTTGTTTTTGAATGGCTAGATAAGGGGCAGGAAGGTCTCCGGCAAGCGCGTGGTGAACCCTGCCGCGGGGAGCTGCCGCTGCCCGTGCACAAGTTGGGGTACTAGGGTACCCCTACCTTAGTACACCGACAAACTTGTTATGAACAGCAAGCAAAGCTAAAGAAAACTAAAAAGAAAAGAGCAAGACGCTCCAAGCATAGCACATAACGCATGAAGTGATTAAAATATAGTGGAACGAAAGACGAACTGATAATTGTTGATGGAGAAGGGGATGCACGGGGGCATCCCCAAGCTTAGACGCTTGAGTCTTCTTGAATATTTCTTGGGGGTGCACGGGGGCATCCCCAAGCTTGAGCGTTTGATCCTCCTAAATCTTCTTTTATCATCTTCCCTCGCACACTTGAAAACTCCCTTCATACATAACTCATCATAATCTGATTAGCGAGGTTAGTACCCACAATAAAATAATTTTTCCCTACTGGAAATAAGGATAATCTGGAAGAGCTACTGTTTCTCAAGATTGCCAAAAGGTTTTTGCAAAGAAAAAGCAAGCTCAAGGTTTGCAAAACGAAGAAAAGGCAAAACAGGACAGAATCTGTGAAAAACAGACCAGCAGGTAGTAAATAATTTTTTCGGGGAACTTCTGCAACTCAAATCAAAAAACTCAGAACAGACGCTCGAAAGCCAATTGTATAGAGCACGCTTTCAAAAAAATTCAGATCGAAAAGATGATCTGGTGATTTTATACGAATTTTTCTGTCCAAGGACAGAATCTGTTTTCTGGACAGCACGTCATAACTTTTGCACTTTCTTGCAATCAGAGGCTAAACTTGGCACAAAGCTGAAAAGTAAAGATACAATGATGTTGCTACAGTAGTAACAAACATCAAGACCACTAAAAACTAAAAGAACAAACTGAAATCAAAGATAACAAGGGTTGTCTCCCTAGAGCTCTTTTTTTATAGCCATAAAGATAGGCTTAAGACTTTAATGATGCTCTCGTAGGAATAAGAGTTGAAGAACAAAAGAGAGCATCAAGAAGCAAATACCAAACACATTTAAGCCTAACATGCTTCCTATGCATAGGAGTATTGCAATAGAATAATTCATTGAAGCACAAAGCAATAAGCATAGGAAGACAAAACAAGTGCAACTTCAAAACCTTCAACATAAAGAGAGGGAACTTGATATTATTGAAATATCTATAAGCATATGTTCCCTTCTCATAATAATTTTCAGTGGGATCACGAATAAACTCAACAATATAAGCATCACATAAGGCATTGTTACCATGATCCACATGCAAAAAGGTACTCTTACTCTCCACATAAGCATAATCTTTCTCAATGGTAATAGTGGGAGTAGGACTATCATAAACAACTTGAACACTATAGATTAATTGTGTATTAGGAAGATGGTGTTCAACAAGGGAGTAATTCCCTCCAGGATTATGACAAGTTTAATAAGGATAATTTCTCCTTATGTCATAGGTACCTTTATAATCACTATAGATTGGAGTTATAACATCATCATAGTAGAGAAGAGCATTATCATTGCTAGCAACTATATTTGTAAACATGTTGTCTTTATTCTTACTAGCAAAAGAATTATCAATTATCACATCACTAGTGGGTAAAGGATTTGCAATCCTATCATCCCCAAGCTTAGAGCTTTCCATATCATCACTTTCAGAGTTGGTACCAAAAAGATTTTCAAGATCATAAGTAGCATTATCATCATTTTCCCAATCACAATAAGTAACATGCATATCATAATCAAAATCATCTTCAATAGTACCTATGGACGTATCATCAAGATGATAATTAAGGCAATAAACTTCACCTTCTTCTTTAAACTTACAACCGTTAGGATAAAAGTTGATGGGAGGAATATGCTCAGGCCAGGTCGATACCCATTCTTCTTCCTTCTTGCTCCTCTTCCTCCTCTTTTTCTTCTTCTTCACCTTAGGAGGGAGTGGTTGGAGATGAAGCTTCTCCACATATCCTGGTTTATCATTAGAAACAATAGGGGAAACTTGGGGGAAACTCTCCTTTTTATTAGCAGAAATATAAGAGACATTTTTATACTTTGGTAAAGTTCCCTCCTTTCTAATCTTACTTATGTAATCATTTTCATGGCAATTAACAACACAATAGAGATGACAATTTTGCAAAGTGTTTTTTATTCCTATGGCATTAACATCTAGCCAAGAAGTCTTTTCTGATAACTCTTCACACATCAAAAATAACATAAGCTCATCATAAAGATCAGAGGTGATCATGTTATCACACAACTGGTTAGCAGTTATGTTTCGAAAGTACATGCATTGAAAATTAAAGTGACCCTCTATACAGCAAAGTTCACAAGTAAAAGGATAAATGTCACACAATTCTCTAGCAATTTCATTTAAATCTTTGACCCAAGTGATTGTTCTTTCATGCTTATGTTGCTTACAATACTTCTCTTCTTCAAACATAGGCCTTTCACAAGGTCTATCCACTCCACAAAAATTAACATGCTCATATAAAACTTCATTTTTAGGAATTGGATCATGCATGTTGCAATCATCATGAACAATTTCATTTTCTTTGCAAACCTCTTTAAAAGGATCATGATGCTTGATCCAATCCTCCTTAGGCATATTAAGATGTGAAGCAAAAGATTTGAGGACATCAACAAGGAGTTGAGTATCAAGCCCAAACTTAGCACTAAACTTATTAAAACTTGTAGTTTCAACAAAGGACTTAATGCAATCATACTCATAAATTATACCGGACTCTTTACCTTTGTCGATCTCCCAATCTTTAGTGTTGCGTTGAATTCTTTCAACGATTTCGGGGAAACTGATCGCCCACGAACACCTATGGGACCGGAGCCCCTTTTCGGTACGGCAAGGGGGTCGGAGGATGCACAAAGAGCGGATCGAGGCAGACACGCGAGCAGTTTACCCAGGTTCGGGCCGCTCGGAGGCGTAAAACCCTACTCCTGCCTTTGGTTTGTATTGCGTTCTGAGCTCGGGAGCGAGAAGAACTACAGTGTTGATCGCTAACAGCACCGAGCGTGAGAGTGATCGATGATCGGAACACCCTCTACGTTGCACTCAGGCCTCCTTTTATAGGTCAAAGGGGTCACCGACAGGTGGCAACGTAGTTGAGGGTAAAAAGGTAAAATGGGTGGTAGTTGGAACATCGTATGCATAGTGCTCTATACCTAACCCTGATGGCAGGGGACAAGGGCATTGAATGCCCGTCGCCGTCGCTCTAAACAGTACAAAAAGCGACCGTCAGGGCGCCACCATCCGCCACGACGGTGGCCTTGTCATCACAGCTTGCCACCGTGTACTCCAAGCTGCACAGCCTTCCGCCACGTGCGCCTGAAAGGGCCCCAGGGCGACGCGTGGTCGGATGAGCTGGAGCGCGGGCATGTGGTGGAAGCCTGCCGCGGCAAGCGCCTTGCCGCGGCCGCTACCTTGTCGCGCCCGGAAGCTTGTCGCTCTCCGGGCCTTGCCGGGACGCGTGGCGCGCCGCGGCAAGTCTCTTGAAATGCCATGTTTGGCCTTCCCGACAAGCTCCTCTTGCCAGGGTCTTGTGCCAATGAAGTGGTCTTGAGCCTTGAGTGGCCTTCCCGGCAAGCTCCTCTAGCCGAGGTCTTGTTTCTTTAACTTGAATACTTTGTTCTTGAATGGCTCCAAAGGAACCTTAGTGGACCTTGGCGGTCGCACGGCTAAGCCCTGCCACGGGATGCTGCGACTGCCCGTGCACAAGTTTGGGATACTAAGGTACCCATACTTTAGTACACCGACAGGAGCCCCCGGGCCTGGGCCACACACGGTGCCGAGCGCTGTTGGGCCAGGCCCAAAACAGTGCACGGGCACGCGCGGCCCGTGGCACGCCGTAGCCCACTCCGCTTCCGCCGCGCCCCTCCCTAACGGGACACGTCAATCGCGGCGTCGTGGGAGAGATCGTGGCCTATTTCTTTAATGGGAAAATGCGGAACGTCCCCCACTTCCCCCTGAAAAGCAGCGGAAACAGGGGCAGTCCCTTCCATTCGCCCGTTGCTTCTTCATCCTCCGGAAACCCCCGCCGCTCCCCTCCACCCCGAAGGTCGAAAGAGAGCAGCGCTCCGCCCTCCTTCCGTCGCCGCCAGCATTACCAGCGCCATCGACTTCCCCCGTCGTCCCCGCCATGGCCCCGAAGAGCGACAAGGCGAAGGCCGAGAAGTCCGCCTAGGCACTGAAGCTAGTAGCGATGCGGAAGAAGATGGCGGTCTTCCCGCCGAAGCTCAGTGCAAAGGAGCTGAAAGACACCTTCTACCTCTTCTGGTCGAGGGAGACAAAGGCGCATCCGCACACCAAGGTACTCCCCGTCGTGGCCTGCGAGATGTTCCCGGGCGGCTATGCCTTTTTCGCTCTATTCTTCTACTGCGGGCTCTGCCCGCCCTTCTCGGAATTCTTCTGTGATATCATGAATACCTACGGGTTTCATCTCCTTGACTTCAACCCAAACGCTGTCTTGACCATGGCCATTTTCGCACATCTGTGCGAAAATTTCGTCGGAGTTTACCCCAATGTAGCCCTCTTCCGCCATTATTTCATCCCTCGAGTCGAGTCCGGGTCTCCTCTATCCGGCGGGATCTCTTGGATCTTTAGGCTTCATAAGAAAGAGGCTTACTTGACGGGGGAGCTCCGCGGCAAGTGGGACGAGTGGAGGGCCAACTGGTGTTGGATTATGGAGGATGACCCGCAGCCGTTTACTTCCCGGCGCCAAGTTGCAGCAGTACGCGGCAACGACTGGAGCGACCTGGCCCAAGAGGACGACAAGCTGAAGATAGCCACCACTAGGATTCTTCGCCTCCGGCAAGCCAGGCTTACTGTAGGTGCCGTCGGGGCAGACTTTCTTCGCTGCCACATCGCTCCCTTGCAGGAGAGGAAGAGGCCTGCTTGGGAGTTTGATAACGCGGCAGACATCATGAGGCTGCGCCCGGGCCTCAACTACAATTTCACTGTCTTGGAGCTCAACGCAATGCTCCAAGCACTATTCAAGTACGACTCCGCCCATCCAGAGTGGTTTGCGCTACCGCAGGGCGTAGTTCCGTTATGCAACAACTCGTCGCTCAGCGCCATCCGCGCGGTGATGCCGTTGTGTGATTCCCATGGGATCGACCCCACTTGGCGGGAACCCTTTGACGAAGCCGTGCAGACGTTCTTCGACAACCTGGTCGAGCTGCCAGTCAAACCCGACGAGAAGAGGGGACTCACCCGCGACACTACCGACCAGGAGATGGCGTATATTGCCACCAGGTTGGAGGAGGCAGCTGCAGCCAGGGCCGCGGGCGAGTTTGGATATACTCCGGAGGAGGCGGATGCAGCGGAGGCGGTAAGTGTTGCAGAGGAGGAAGAGCTCCTCAAAGCGGGGAAGCTCGCCGGGCAACTTGCCGGGACAAGCGAGGCCGCCGAGCAAGGCACAGAGTCGAGCGGGCCCGCCGAGCAGGGGGTCGGATCAAGCGATCCTGCCGAAGACTCAGGCGGCTCGCTGAACCTCGACTCCTCTTCTTCGTCCTTGGGGATCTCACCACCACCAGCAAGTCCTCCGGCTCAGACGAGGAGGCGTCTCCGCAAGGCCGCCGACGTGGTGGGGCGCGCGTGCGGGCCAGCAACCGCAGCGCCGCCCGACACGTGCCACCGCGGCGAGCAAGGCCGCCAAGGGAGTACCTCGTGCTTCAACGGCAGCAGGAGGGGGATCTTCCCGCACCGGCTCCACTGCTCCTTCCGCCCCTCGCGCCTTGGTGACGACCGGAGCGGGGTCTTCACGGACCACCGCCCCTGCCCCCGCCAAGCGGCCGAGGGAACCCGCTCCTCCAGCTCCTCGCGCCGGGACGCGCGAGCCGGACTTTGATTTCTCGGTGCTTAGTTCCGACGACGAGGAGGAAGAAGAGTAAGTCTTCGCGATTCTTGTTTTTCTTTGGTTTCCTGTTGATTCCTGTCTTGTATTTCTTTTGCCTGATTCTAATCCTATCTTCTTTCCAGGACCCTGGCCCAGAGGGCGGCTAAGAGGGCCAAAATCCCTACGATCGTCATCGAGGACGAGCCCGCAGCAGCAGCGGGGATGCGCCTGCGACAGGCCCGTCGGACCCGACAGCCGTTCCTCGGAGCAGTCCCCAGCGTAAGTCCTATGTCCACTTTCCGCTTGTCGGGCGCGCGCGGGTCTTATATCCTTGTTAATGTTTTGTTTGTTGGCTTGTGCAGAAGCAGAGCAGCAGCCTCAGGAGCGCCAGGAGATCGCTCCCGACGAGCCGCATGTCTCGACCACTCCGCCAAGGAGGAGTTCCCCGGTGAGGGAGGACACTCCGCCAAGGGCGAGTACTCCGCCAAGGGACGGTGCTGCTGGTCCTCCGCCGGCGGGAGTTACCTCCACGCCGCCGAGGGAGAGCTCCCCGGCAAGGAACTCTGCTGAAGAGGAGACCCGAGCAGGTAATCCCTTGAACTTTTCTTTTTCTGAATCTCTCTTTTTGGATATTTGCTTGATCATTATTTTCTTCTTTCTTCTTCTTTTCTTGTCTTCAGACCCGTCCGCAGCCGTGCCCATGGAGACGGAGGCCGCCGTGGAGGAGGACGCGCGCGGCGACACCGGCGACGCCGCAGCCACTGAAGGGGCGGCCGGTGTTGATGAGCCCGCTGCCGAAGAGGCAGCCAAGGCTGTTGGCGCGGCAGCTGAGGAGGGGACCGGCAACCACACTGACGGCCCTGAGGCCGCAGGAGCGTCGGACACTGCGCCGGCTGCCGACCCCTCCGCCGCCATTGCCGAGCCAGGCGCCTATCTGGAGGCCGGCAACGGGGTCTTCATCCAGCTCCCGTGGGCGTCCACGTCGAGGGCGCCTGCGGAGGGAGAAGTTTTCGACGGGGAGGTCCTCGCCTCCGCCAGGTTGAAGTTCATCGACGCGCCCGGCAGCAGTACTGAGCCCGAGGAGGAGAGGCTTCTGCGGAGGCTTCTGTCCTTGTACCGCGCCCGGCAGGCCAAGCTGGAGTCCCGAGAGGCTCTGGCCCCAAGGCGAGCGTCGACTTGGAGAAACGCGCCGAAGAGCTCCGAGCCAACAACCAAGCGGCTCTCCGATCCTTGGCGGAGGAGCGAGAGCAGCTGGCCGAGGAACATCAGGCCTTCATTCTGGAGAAGGCCGAAGCAGAGGAGCAGCAACGGCTCGCCGCCGAGGAGTTGTCTCGGCGAGAAGGCGAACTGACGCAGCGGAAGGTCGACCTCGATAGCCACGAGGACAAGCTTACCGCGCGCGAACGGTCTCATGGCGGAGCTCTGCAGGAAGCGAAGGACGCCGCTGCAGCTACCGAGACCGCCAAGAGGGACTTGGAGGCGAGGGTGGCTCAACTGGAGGTCCACTTGAAGACGAGCGAAGAGAAGGTTGCCGCACTTGTGTCGGAGAGGGAGAAGGATGCCCACAACCACTCCAAGCTGCAGGTCCGCCTCTCCGACAAGGGCAAGGAGCTCGCCGTCGCCAAGGACTCCATCACTGATCTGGAGTTGAAGCTTTCCACCCTCAACACAATGCTTGAAGGTGCCATCGAGCGGGAGGCGAACCTGAAGGAGGAGCTGAGAGCCGAGAAGGCACTGTTGGACAGCGCCGCCATCTCCCAAAACAACTTCAAGCAAACTGTCGAGCTCTGGACGGAAGGCCTTGTCCTTGCCGCCAGCAACATTGACAATGAGGTGGGTCTGCTGGGGGCGGAGTATCTCGGGTACTCCACCAATGAAAATCTCCACCCCAGCGCCAAGCTTACCTTGTTCCTCCAGGGCGTGGGGACGGCCCTCCAGCAGCTCCGAGAAAAGATCCCTATGCAGCTGGCGAACGAGGCGCGCAGGCTTTGCACGGGCGTCTTGGAGAAGGTGCTGATGAAGATAGTCTTCCGCAACCCAGGACTCAACCTCAACAACGTCCTCATGACCTTGCCGCCCGACGCCGACCAAGAGGCGCTCAAGGCCCTTGTCGCACCTATCGTGGCCAAGGTGGGCAAGATCAAGAGAGTCGAGGGCGACCGCGCAGATTAGGCTATCTTTCTTTCTGCTTCTTTTGTCGCTGCCAACCATGTCATGGACAATAGTCTATTAGCGATGCGACAAGTCATTTTGTAATATAACTTTATTCTGGGTAGTTAATGCAATGTTATTTCCTTTACTTGGCTTCTTTGCTTTGTATGCTTTTACCCTACGCTTTTAGGGAACTTGCCAGCGTAGGGACCCTTGCCGCGAGCGCTGAGTGCGGAACTTCAGCAGCCTGCTGGCAATGCTACTGCCGGCAAGAAACCTTGTCGCAGCTAGTCGCAGCACACTTAGGTTGTTGAGCGAACTCGAAAACGAGGTAAGGGCGCGACACTTGTCGCACTACACTTAAGACGTTGAGTGTGCTCGAAACAAAGTAAGGGCGCGGCTAGCCACGAGTTGGTTCCTCCGCGCATAGGTTTTCCATACAAAGTGCGGTCGTTCAAGGAAGATAACTCAAAAATTGAAAATTTTGATTGCTCAAACTTTAGCAACTTAGCTTTCGTGTCGTTTGCTTTCCGGCAAGGCAAGGCTCTCTTGAACGACGCTCGGTCCACACTACTGTCTCCTTCCCCCCCGGCAAACTTGTGCGCGAGGACAACTTCTTCTGCTTGAGAGAAAAGAAAGAAGAGAAAACAGAGATATGGAGCCTTGCGGCTTGCTATTGCTTACCGGGGATAGGTGCTGCACAAAACGTCAGATAGTGCATGCAGGGAAATGAAAAGGCATGGAATGAAAAGTTGTGCGATGCACATAAGCTTTACCGATGCACGGGGTCTGCGCCCGGCTTTGTACAAAGGTTTACATGCATCAGCGGCAAGACTTGTACAAAAGGTGGTTGCCGGAGCGGGTCGCGGCAACCGCGCCTTATGGGTAAAACTTGCGAAGATGCTCGATGTTCCAGGAATTGCTCACCGGTAAGCCATCTTCATTCTCTAGGCATACTGCGCCGGGCCTAGTGACTTGTTTCACCCGATAAGGGCCTTCCCACTTCGGCGTCAACTTGTTGGAATTCTTGGCGGACTGAACGCGCCGAAGAACAAGGTCGCCTTCCTCGAGACTTCTGGCTTTAACCTTGCGGCTATGATAGCGGCGCAAGGCTTGCTGGTATCGAGCAGCTCGTACAGCAGCCTGAAGACGGTCTTCCTCAAGGAGCAGCACGTCGTCTTGCCGCAGCTGCTCTTGCTCGAGCTCATCGTAAGCGAGCACTCGAGGTGACCCGTATACGAGTTCCGTGGGGAGAACTGCCTCTGCTCCGTAGACAAGAGCAAAGGGTGTCTGCCCGATGGCTCAATTTGGTGTCGTCCTGATTGACCAAAGAGCCGCCGGCAACTCCTCGATGCAGTTCCTTCCGCACTTGTGCAGCTTGTCGAAAGTTCTTGTCTTGAGTCCGCGCAGCACTTCAGCGTTTGCCCTCTCCGCTTGACCGTTGCTTCTCGGGTGAGCAACAGAAGCGAAGCAGACCTTGGCGCCAAGGTCTTGGACATATCGCATGAAGGTGCGACTTGTGAATTGCGTACCGTTGTCGGTGATGATCCTGTTAGGGATTCTGAAACAGCAAACAATAGACCTGAAGAACTTGACTGCTGACTGTGCGGTCACCTTCCTCACTGGTTCCACTTCCGGCCACTTTGTGAACTTGTTGATGGCGACGTACAAGTACTCAAAGCCCCCAGCTGCGCGGGGAAAGGGGCCGAGGATATCGAGCCCCCAGACCGAAAATGGCCAGGACAAAGGGATCGTCTAGAGAGCTTGAGCTGGTTGATGTATCTGTTTGGAATGGAACTGGCACGCTTCAGACTTGGTTACTTGTGCAGTTGCATCCTGGAGGGCTTCCGGCCAAAAGAAACCTTGCCGGAATGCCTTGCCGGCAAGTGCTCTTGCGCCAATGTGGTGGCCACATATGCCTCCATGTATTTCTGCCAACAGCTTTTGCCCGTCTTCTCGGGGAATACACTTCAATCTCACACCGTTGAGTCTCCTTCTGTACAGTTCGTTCCGACAAACTGATACATACTTGACTGCCGGGTTATTCTTTCTATTTCTTCTGGCTCTTCGGGAAGTTCTCCCGTTTGGAGAAAACGGACAATCTGCTGCGCCCATGCTGGAGCCTGTGGCTCGACAACAAGGACTAAAGGCATCTGTGCTGCTGTGGGAACGTCAGCCTCTACGGCAAGAACTTGCGGCTCGGCCGGAGCTTGACGTTCCCCGACAAGCTTGCCGGGACAAAGCTTGTCGGGAACGCCTGCTTCGACTGTACAAACCCTTGGGCTTGCAGGAGCAGACTGTTCCCTAGCAGTCTTGTCATTGATCTTGGGGACCTTGTTGGCGGCGGTTTCAGGAAACTCTGCCGGCAAGTAGTCACCAGAAACCAATTTCCTCTTCTTACTTTGTCCAGTTGCTGGTGTCACGGATGGTTGAGTTAGCTTGAGCACAAAGATCCCCGGTTCCACAGGTAGCTTTAGTGCAGCACACTTTGACAGGCCATCTGCGATGTCGTTTTGAGCTCTTGGAACGTGCTCCATCTGTAAGCCTTCAAAGTGCTCTTCAAGCTTTCTCACTTCGTCGACGTAAGCTTCCATCAATGGACTCTGGTAGCTCTTGTTCACTTGGCGGACGACCAACTGCGAGTCACCCCGCACAATCAGCTTCTTGATCCCAAGTTCCGCTGCGATTCTAAGGCCGGCAAGCAAACCTTCATACTCTGCAGTATTGTTCGTTGCTTGCTCCTTGGGAAAGTGCATTTGGACAACGTACTTGAGGTGCTCCCCGGTGGGCGCGACAAGCAGCACGCCGGCACCGGCGCCTGGCAGCGAGAAGGCACCATCAAAGTACATTATCCATTCTTTGCTTGCTTCTTTGGTGGGGATGCTCGTCTCTGGAATCTCTTCGTCTGGCGTTGGCGTCCATTCTGCTATGAACTCTGCCAATGCTCTGCTCTGAATAGTTGAAGTAATTTCAAACTTAAGGCCAAAGCTTGACAGCTCCAGTGCCCACTCGACAATCCTGCCTGTTGCTTCTGGATTTTGCAGTATCCTCTTCAGCGGAAAGCGAGTGACCACTGTTATCTCATGTGCCTGGAAGTAGTGGCGCAGCTTCTCGAGGCCATGAGAAGACCGAAAAGCAGCTTCTGCACCCCAGAGTATCTTGACATAGCCCCCTGCAGGAGGGAACTGACAAAAGAAACTGGGCGCTGCACCATCTTCTTCTGCGCCTCTTCTTGTATCCGCGCAGATCCATCCTTGTCGGGGCCAGAGCTTGTCGGGGAGCTTCCTGCTTTTCACTGGATGTGCTTGCAGGGGCTGTTGGCTCATCTTCTGCCTCCCCTCTCTGCCACTAACGCAGCACTAACCACTTGATTGGTTGCTACTAAGTATAGCAGCAACTTCTCTTATGGCTTAGGTGCGACAAGTATTGGAGTGGAGGACAGGTACCTTTTCAAATCTTGCAGCGCCGCCTCCGCTTCCGGAGTCCATTTCATAGGACCTACCTTTTTCAAGATTTTGAAAAACGGCAGGGTGCGTTCTGCAGACTTAGAAATGAACCTGCTGAGAGCAGCCACGCAGCCGGCAAGCCTTCGTACATCCTTGAAGCGCTTCGGAGCTTCGATCTACTCGATGGCTTTGATCTTGTCGGTATTGGCTTCAATCCCCCTTTGGGACACCAAGAACCCGAGAAGTTTGCCGGAGGGAACTCCAAACACGCACTTCTCGGGGTTAAGCTTGAGTTGGATCTTGCGCAGATTCGCAAAGGTTTCATCTAGATCTTGTATCAGAGTTGCCCTGTCCTTGCTCTTGACCACTATATCGTCCATGTAAGCTTCTACATTCCTGTGTATCTGTGGCTCGAAACTAGTGTGGACTACTCTTGCAAAAGTTGAACCAGCATTCTTCAATCCAAAGTGCATGCGTATGAAGCAGTAAGTGCCACATGGAGTAATGAATGCGGTCTTCTCCTCATCTTCTTCAGCCATAAATATCTGGTGGTATCTTGACTATGCATCAAGAAACAAAAGCAACTCACACCCAGCCGTGGAGTCAACGATCTGGTCAATGCGCGGCAAGGGAAATGGATCTTTGGGACAAGCTTTATTCACATCTGTGAAGTCAATACAAAGCCTCCACTTCCCGTTCGCTTTGCGCACGACAACAGGGTTGGCCAGCCACGTGGGATGGAGCACACCTCTGACAAGGCCCACGGCTTATAGCTTCTTGATCTCTTCAGCAATAAACTCTTGGCGCTCCACCACTTGTTTTCTAACTTTTTGCTTGACGGGCCGCGCGTGAGGACAAACGGGAAGCTTGTGCTCAATCACTTTCCTGGGAACGCCGGGGATGTCAGACGGTTGCCATGCAAACACGTCGACATTCACCCGCAGGAAAGCAACGAGCGCGCTTTCCTATTTGGGGTCGAGCATGGCACTGATGGTGAAAGTACCACCAGCGCCGTCCTCCTTGGCGAACACCTTCTTGGTTGCGGGTGGAGCTGCCATCGCCTTCTTGCACTTGCCGGTGGAGCTCGATGGTGCGTCCTCGACGATAGCGCAGCACTCCGAAGAGGTGCGTTTGCCGGAGTGGGCCCCAGAGCTCTTGCCGGACTTGGTCTTGTTCTTCCCTCCGGGAGCTTCAGCGGCAAGTGTCTTTCTATCTGCTGCGGCTGTTGCATCCCGATAAATCTTGTCGGCACAGATAAGGGCGTCCTTCTTGTCGTCGAGGACAGAGATGACGCTAATCGGGCCGGGCATCTTGAGCATATTATAGGCGTAGTGAGATGCTGCCATGAATTTGGCGAGAGCCGGACGGCCGAGTATTCCATTGTAGGGCAAAGGAATGTCGGCAACGTCGAAGGTAATCCTCTCAGTTCTGAAGTTCAGCTCCCTGCCAAATGTCACTGGCAGTGTGATCTTCCCCTTCGGCTTGCTCCTTCCTGGGTTGATCCTCAATGTACCGGTTTCCTCGAGCTCGCTGTCGGGGATCTGGAGTTTCCGGACCACAGCAGAGGAGATCAGGATCAGGCCGGCCCCGCCGTCAACCAGCATCTTGGTGACTTTGAGGTTGCGGATGGTTTGTGAAACCAACATCGGCAAGCACCCGACCGCGGTTGTGCGGTCAGGGTGGTCCTCAATGTCGAAGATGATGGGCGTGCTGGACCATTTCAGAAGTTTGCGTGACTCGACGGGTGGCTCTGCCGCATTAACTTCCCGCACCCATTGTTTGAGTTGGCGGTGGGAAGTATGCAGAGAAGCACCACCGTCTACGCACAAAACTTCTGTTGCCTTCTGGAACTCCTGCTCGCTGTTATCCCCGTCATCCATGTCTTCGTCGTCGTCTTCGTCTTCGTCCTAGTCGCGGCCGCGGGGAGGTCTGTCTCCTTGCCGCTGCTTGGCCTTGCCGCGACGTCCTCCCCGGCCGTTGAATGGCCGCTTCTTGCCGGACTCTACACCACCTGCCTGGGCCTTCTCCTTGTCGCGTCGCTCGTACTCAGCCTTCTGCTGCTCAACGAGGTACTCGACTCTTTTACAGTTCTGGAGGTCGTGGCCCTTGGTGCGGTGGATCTTGCAGTACTGCTTGTCGGAGCCGTCCCGCTTGTCGGTGGCCGCCACAGCGGCAGCCTCCTTGCCGGAGCCACCAGTCTACGCTTTCTTGGCGCCAGCCTCCTTGCCGGACTGCTCAACGACCAGTACTTCTTTGTTCTTCTTTTTCCTGTTATTCCATCGCCGGTTCTTCTTTGCCGGGGCGGTATCCTCACTATCTGTCCCCCCTGCTCTAGTATCCTCTCCGGGAAGTCTCCTCCCCTCTCAGCGCGTGCGCACTTGTCGGCCAGGGCATAAAGCTCACTGACGTCTCGGATTTTGCACATCGCCATTTCCTCCCTCATCCTGCGGTTGCGCACGTTCTGGTGGAACGCGATAATTACCGCGGCAGGGTGGACGTCTGGGATGTTGTGCTGGACGCGACTGAATCTCTGGATATACTTTCGCAGGGGCTCTCCCTCCTTCTGGGTGAGTATGTGAAGGTCGCTTTCCTGGCCATGGGGTTTGTGGCCGCCTGTGAAGGCACCAACAAACTGATGGCACAGGTCGGCCTAAGAAGAGATGGAGTTCTCCGGCAAGTGCATGAGCCAAGATCTGACGTTTGGCTTGAGCACGAGCGGGAAGTAGTTTGCAAGTATCTTATCGTCCCGTCCCCCGGCAGCCTGCACCGCGATGGTGTAGATGCTGAGGAACTCTGACAGATGGGTCTTGCCGTCGTACTTCTCGGGTACGTCGGGCTTGAAGTTTTTCATGCTGGGCCACTGGACTTGCCGCAGCTCACGGGTGAACGCAGGACAACCCGCCGCGTACGACAAGTCGCCTGGTTCTCCGAGCGCGTGCATGTCGACAGCGGGCCCAGCGCGCTAGTTGGATTGACGCCGCGCTTCTCTTCGACGCTCGATGCGAGTTCGAGCGTCCTCTTGTCGTCGGTCGTCTAGGACTTGGCGCTGATCACGACGAGCTCGCGGGTCCGACGACACAGTGGAGTCGTCGTCGAGGTTGATCCGCCGAGTCGGCGATTTTGTCCTTCGGGGCGGGGAGTGCACGGTGGTTGCACCCCCGGCAGTTTTGTCGCCATCAGCCCGCGCCTGGCTAACTTGCCGCAGCCGCGATGTCGTCGGCTGCTGCGGAGTATCGTTGTTGGCGAAGGCGATGAGGCTATGGATGGTGGCTCTCCAGTTGTCGGCCTTGTCTGCCGCTGGAGGGAAGTCGAGGAGCAGTTGAGCTCGAGCTAGAGCTTCTGCTGGAGTGGAGGGTAGCGGTGGCGAGCGGTGCGAGGAGCGAGATATGCTCGGACTTCTAACTGCGTTAGAAGGAGCAACGTCTCGTCTCGGCGACCGTGCCTTGCTCGTGCCGGCATGTTGGCCTTGAGCGTCCCGCGAACCGCCAGCTTGACCTTGGCCCAGCAAGCGTATGGTACCTTGAGTACCACGACGTTGCCGTCCCCGCGCCTCCTGAGAGGGGCGCGGTACATGCACGGACGCCGAGGTCTTGGAATGCGCCAGGTCGTCTGTCTTGTCCTTGGACTTGGCGACGCCGTGAGTTTCCTCGCCGGCGTCCGTCCTTCCGCCAGCGTCTAACCCACCAACCGTTGGCTCCGGTGGTGGCGGGATCGACGCAGACGGGCCTGCTGCCTCCGAAGCTTTCTTCTTCGGCGGCATGTCGATGAAGTCGATGAAATTGCTGGAGATTTCGCCCGCGTGAACGCCGGATCAGGTTCACACAACCTCGACGCAGCCCCTACCTGGCACGCCAAAGATGTCGGGGAAACTGATCGCCCACGAACACCTATGGGACCGGAGCCCCTTTTCGGTACGGCAAGGGGGGCGGAGGATGGACAAAGAGCGGATCGAGGCAGACACGCGAGCAGTTTACCCAGGTTCGGGCCGCTCGGAGGCGTAAAACCCTACTCATGCCTTTGGTTTGTATTGCGTTCTGAGCTCGGGAGCGAGAAGAACTACAGTGTTGATCGCTAACAGCACCGACCGTGAGAGTGATCGATGATCGGAACCCCCTCTACGTTGCACTCGGGCCTCCTTTTATAGGTCAAAGGGGTCACCGACAGGTGGCAACGTAGTTGAGGGTAAAAACGTAAAATGGGTGGTAGTTGGAACAGCGTATGCATAGTGCTCTATACCCAACCCTGATGGCAGGGGACAAGAGCATTGAATGCCCGTCGCCGTCGCTCTAAACAGTACAAAAAGCGTCCGTCAGGGCGCCACCGTCCGCCACGACGGTGGCCTTGTCATCGCAGCTTGCCACCGTGTACCCCAAGCTGCACAGCCTTCCGCCACGTGCGCCTGGAAGGGCCCCAGGGCGACGCGTGGTTGGATGAGCTGGAGCGCGGGCATGTGGTGGAAGCCTACCGCGGCAAGCGCCTTGCCGCGGCCTCTACCTTGTCGCGCCCGGAAGCTTGTTGCTCTCCGGGCCTTGCCGGGACGCGTGGCGCGCCGCGGCAAGTCTCTTGAAATGCCATGTTTGGCCTTCCCGGCAAGCTCCTCTTGCCAGGGTCTTGTGCCAATGAAGTGATCTTGAGCCTTGAGTGGCCTTCCCGGCAAGCTCCTCTAGCCGAGGTCTTGTTTCTTTAACTTGAATACTTTGTTCTTGAATGGCTCCAAAGGAACCTTAGTGGACCTTGGCGGTCGCACGGCAAGCCCTGCCACGGGACGCTGCGACTGCCCGTGCACAAGTTCGGGATACTAAGGTACCCATACTTTAGTACACCGACAAGGGAGTTCCCATTTAGCATCAATCTTTTCGTTTGTGAAAGAACCCATAGAGGAAGCATCGAGCAAATCTTTATCCTGTCGAGAGAGCCTCGCATAAAAATTAGTAATAATCATATCTTTGGGGAGCCCATGGTTAGGACATTTTAGCATTAACGTTTTCAGTCTCCCCCAAGCTTGAGCTATGCTCTCTCCGTCATGAGGATAGAAATTATAAACATAATTCCTATTCTCATGGACTTCATGAAGAGGATAAAACTTGGAGTAAAAGAGAGACTGGATCTCTTCCCAATCCAGGTGAGAGTCATCTAGTAGCCTATACCATTCCAATGCTTTTCCTTTCAGTGACAAGGCAAATAATTTCCTCATGACTCCATCTCTTGTCAAACCTGAAATCTTAAACAACTCACAAAGTTCTGTAAGTTTCAACAAATGATTACTAGGATTGACTGTCCCATCATAACAATCATTCCTAATTATTTCAATTATCCCAAGTCGTATTTGGAACGGGATACATTCAGTAGGTGGAGGAGACTTCTCTACCACGGGTGTGGTAAAGCGGCCTTCCCCAAGCAGCGGACTAAGAGTGCGGTTTTCCATAAACATAACTAGTGAAACTAAAAACAAGAAACGAAAAGATTTAATTGCAAGATCTAAAGATATACCTTCAAACACTTACTTCCCCGGCAACGGCGCCAGAAATAGCTTGATGTCTACACACGCTTCTACTCTTGTAGACTATGTTGGGCCTCCAAGCGCAGAGGTTTGTAGGACAGCAGCAATTTCCCTCAAGTGGATGACCTAAGGTTTATCGAACTCAGGGAAGTAGAGGCTGAAGATGGTCTCTCTCAAGCAACCCTGCAACTAAGATACAAGAAGTCTCTTGTGTCCCCAACACACCTAATACAACTAGGAGTTGTATAGGTGCACTAGTACGGCGAAGAGATGGTAAAATATGGATGATAGGAGTGGCAAAGAAAAGTAATATAAATCTGTAATAAAAAGTGCAGCAAGCAAACAAGTGGTAAACGTGAGCACAAATGGTATTGCAATGGTGGAAACAAGGCCTAGGCTTCATACTTTCACTAGTGGCAACTCCCAACAACATTAACATAATCGAATCACATGATATTTCCCATAAAACATGCAAGGGGGACGCACTCGGAGGTCATTCCTTTGTGGTCAAGAGAGGACGAGAATTATGTAGGGCTACAAAAGCACACCTCAAAGTTCGTAGATCTCAATCTATGGATTTCCCAATGTCACCGCGGCCATCCAAAGAGAGTACCACAATCACCACAACATATCTCAAGGATAGTCAAAGACAAGCACCAAGAGACTCTCAATCTTCAATCAACACACAAAAGAGGAAATCACTCATGAAAATATTCTTCTAATCCATGTCCAATAGACCGCTGTCACCTTGGTCTCGGAGATTATACGAGATAAAGACAAGTGAGTACATCAATCCAATACATAGAGGAAGGGGAAATATCATGGGATCACCCTAGATTAACATAGCCTATGATCACAACGAAGATCACATCATGGGAGAGAGAATTGACCACATAGCTACTGGTAGAAACCTCAGCCCCGAGGAGGAACTACTCCTGCATCATGGAGGGAGGAAGCAACGTCGATGGAGATGAATCCGGGGGCACTTCCTCGTCCTGGCAGGGTGACGGCACATGAATTCTGGTCCCCCGAAACTTGGTGGCAATGGCGGCGGAGATCGGAATTGCGTCTGGAGAAAAGGGTTCTGGAATCAAGGTTTCCGCGACGGGTGGTAAATATATGCCAAAGGGGGTCACCAGAGGCGGAGAGGGGGGCCCAGGCGCCCCCCCGGCGCGGCCAGGGGTGGGGCCGCGTGGGCAGGCCGCCTGGGCTGCCCCTGGCTCCCCTCTGGCCCCACTTCTGGCGCGTGGAAGCTTCCGGAGAGCTGATTTTTTATATATTTTTCCCGGAATTTTTCTGGCAATTTAAGTAATGGGAAAACCTGAAATACAAAAACAGCAGAAAACAGAAACTGGCACTGGGGTGCACTGAGTTAATAGGTAAGTCCAAATATGATCAAAAGTGTATGGAAGTGCATCAATATCATAGCAATATCACACAAAAGAAGCATGGAGCAAGCAGAAATTATAGATACGTTTTGGACGTATCAACACCCACTCTCGCCCCAGGAAAATATCCCCCCCTCTCCCCCGATTGGATCGGGATCGAGAGGAGGCCGCCGCCCGGAACGCCGTCGCCGGAGCTACCTCGCCGGACGCCATCACCGGTCTGCCTCCCCGTCGCCTGGTCGTCTCCGACCTCCTCCCCGTGCCCCATTGGCCCGATCCCTGCATCCCGCTGTGAGCCCCGAAGACTCCTCTCCTCCTCTGTCACACGCCGTTGCGCCCCGCTGCTCCCGACTCGACGTGCGCGCCCGCCGTCCTGCGCCAGCCACCGCGGCCTCGCGCCGGCCCCCTCCTGTCGTTGCCGCCCGCTCGCCGTTTTCGGCCGCCATGGCCCCTACTTCCCCATCCGCCCCGGCCTCATGTTGTGCGTGTTGGGGAACGTAGTATTTTAAAATTTTCCTACGATCACGCAAGATCTATCTACCAGATGTATAGCAACGAGAGGGAAGAGCGTGTCTACGTACCCTCGTAGACCGGGAGCGGAAGCGTCAAGCGACGCGGTTGATGTTGTCGAACTTCTTCGCGATCCAACCGATCAAGCACCGAACGTACGGCACCTCCGCGTTCAGCACACGTTCAGCTTGATGACGTCCCACGAGCTCTTGATCCAGTTGAGCTTCACGGGAGAGTTTCGTCAGCACGACGGCGTGGTGACGGATATGATGTGTTCACCGGCGCAGGGCTTCGCCTAAGCTCCGCGACGGTATGACCGAGGTGTGATTCTGTGGAGGGGGGCACCGCACACGGCTAAAACAATTCAACTTGTGTGTCTTTGGGTGCCCCCCTGCCCCCGTATATAAAGGAGCAAGGGAGGGAGGCCGGCCGGCCCTTCCTGGTGCGGCTAGGGAGTGGACTCCTACTAGGAATAGGATTGCAATCCTATTCCTAGTAGGATTCACCAAAAGAAGGAAGAGGGAAAGGAATAGGAGAGGTGGCGCCCCCCCCCCAATCCTAGTCCAACTAGGAACCCTAGGTGGGGGCGCCGGCCAGCCCTATGGGCTGCCTCTCTCTTTCCCTTTAGGCCCACTATGGACCATCCCCTCTCGTAGGGGGTTCCGGTAACCCCCTCCGGTATTCCCGATAAATCCGAAACTTTTCCGGAACACTTCCGGTGTCCGAATATAGTCGTCCAATATATCAATCTTTATGTCTCGGACATTCCGAGACTCCTCGTCATGTCCGTGATCTCATCCGGGACTCCGAACTACCTACGGTACATCAATACTCATAAACTCATAATACCGATCGTCATCAAACGTTAAGCGTGCGGACCCTACGGGTTCGAGAACTATGTAGACATGACAGAGACTCATCTCCGGTCAATAACCAATAGCGGAACCTGGATGTTCATATTGGCTCCTACATATTCTACGAAGATCTTTTATCGGTCAGAACCGCATAACAACATACGTTGTTCCTTTTGTCAAACGGTATATTACTTGCCCGAGATTCGATCGTCGGTATCTCAATACCTAGTTCAATCTCGTTACCTGCAAGTCTCTTTACTCATTCCGTAATACATCATCCTGCAACTAACTCATTAGCTGCAATGCTTGCAAGGCTTATAGTGATGTGCATTACCGAGTGGGCCCAGAGATACCTCTCCGACAATCGGAGTGACAAATCCTAATCTCGAAATACGCCAACCCAACAAGTACCTTCGGAGACACGTGTAGAGTACCTTTATAATCACCCAGTTACGTTGTGACGTTTGGTAGCACACAAAGTGTTCCTCCGGTATTCGGGAGTTGCATAATCTCATAGTCATAGGAACATGTATAAGTCATGAAGAAAGCAATAGCAGTAAAACTAAACGATCATAGTGCTATGCTAACGGATGGGTCTTGTCCATCACATCATTCTCCTAATGATGTGATCCCGTTGATCAAATGACAACTCATGTCTATGGTTAGGAAACATAACCATCTTTGATCAATGAGCTAGTCTAGTAGAGGCATACTAGGGACACTCTGTTTTGTCTATGTATTCACACATGTACTAAGTTTCCGGTTAATACAATTCTAGCATGAATAATAAACATTTATCATGATATAAGGAAATATATATAACAACTTTATTATTGCCTCTAGGGCATATTTCCTTCAGT
>LR738711.1:530552807-530660510 GCA_902687465.1 Secale cereale | reverse complement strand
CGTCCGGCTACGGCCGCCGTGCCATGGCCGCCGCTAGCCAGCACGCGCCCGCGGCCGGCGCCCCGCCCTGCCGTTGCCATCTCCTGGGGTCAGCCCTGCTCACCCCCTCTGGCCGCCTCGCCCCGCAGCCGCCTGGCCACGCGTGCCACCGATCGCTGCTCGTGGCAGCTGCGGCCGGCCCCGGCCTCCGGCCTCGCACCGCCGCCGCCGCGGCCGCCCACGGGCACCCCGCCATGTCCTTGGGTGTGGGCGCGCGCCCTGCCCCCTGGAACCCGCCCCGTCGTGCCCGACCCGATAGGCCACTGGCCCTATGACAAAGGGGCCCCACGCCCACAGAAAAAAAAGAATTAGAAATAATAATAAATATAATTAATTAATTAATAATTAATTAATTAAACTTAATTAATTCTGTTAATTTACTATTAAACCTAATTAACCTACTTACTAATCTAATCAAACAGTTAGTTAGTTTGTAAGTCAATGACAGGTGGGTCCCACACGTCAATTTGACCTAGTCAACCCCCTGTTGACTGCTGATGTCATGCTGACGTCATGATGATGTCAACATGCACTGTTCTGGATAATGTTGATTTAAAATGATTAAATTCTAAAAATGATTAAATCTTTTAAAAAATTAATACAAAATAAACCGTAACTCGAATGAAAATACTTATATATAAAAGTTGCTCAGAATTTCGAGACGCATCCGAATACGCACACCGTTCGTCAGCCACACGTCCCTAGCTTACCGAACACGCAAATTTCCCCCTCCGTTTCATCCGCCCGAAAACGCGAAACACCGGGAATACTTTCCCGGATGTTTCCCCCCTTCGCCAGTATCACCCGATACTGCGTTAGGGCACACCTAGTACCGTTACATGTCATGTCATGCATCGTCATGCATCTGCTTGCATTGTATTCGCTATTTCTTCCCCCTCTTCTCTCCGGTAGACTACGAGACCGACGTTGCTGCTGCCCCGATCGACTACGGTGTTGACGACCCCACCTTGGCTGCCGAGCTTCCAGGCAAGCCCCCCCACTTCATCAACCTGATATCGCCTATTCTTCACTCTACTACTTGCATTAGAGTAGTGTAGCATGTTACTGTTTTCGATACTCCTATTCTGCTGCATAGCCTGTCATTGTTGCTACAACTCTTGACACCTTTACCTGCAATCCTAAATGCTTAGTATAGGATGTTAGTATTCTATCAGTGGCCCTACACTCTTGTCCGTCTGCCCTGCTATTCTATCGGGCCGTGATCACTTTGGGGGTGATCACGGGTATATACTACATACACTTATACATGATACATGTTGTGACTAAAGTCGGGTCGGCTCGTTGAGTACCCGCAGTTGATTTACGGATTGGGGGCTGAAAGGACATACTTTCCCGATGGCCCTCTGTGTGGATCTTTGTGGCGGAGCGATAGGGCAGGTTGGACACCCAGTCGAGAGGTGGCCTGGCTCTGGTCGTTGTCCGCGATTATTTCATAATAACACGCTTAACGAGTTTGGATATTTGATCTTAGTTTGGCCGTTGGCCTATACGCACTAACCAGCTACGTGGGAATAGTTATGGGCACTCGATGTCGTGGTATCAGCCGAAGCCTTCTTGACGTCAGCAACTTAGCGGCGCGCGCCGGGTTGGACCGTGTAACGTAACATCCTTAGTAATGAAGGTTGCTAGGTCTGCTCACCGGCAGCGTACGCAACGTGCAGGTGTGCAATGGGCGATAGGCCCGGACCCCAACACGCTTAGGACTTAGACCGGCGTGCTGACCTCTCTGTTGTGCTTAGGTAGGGCTGCGACGTGTTGATCTTCCAAGGCCGGGCATGACCCTGAAAAGTGTGTCCGGCCAAATGGGATCAAGCGTGATGGGTTATGTGGTGCACCCCTGCAGGGAAGTTAATCTATTCGAATAGCTGTGTCCCTCGGTAAAAGGATGACCCGGAGTTGTATTCCGACCTCATGACAACAAGAACCGGATACTTGATAAAACACACCCAGATGAGTTCCAGATATAACTCGGTGGTTGCTCTCTCATAGGGTGATGTGCGGGAGGATCGCCGAGTAGGATTATGCTATTCGATGTTACCTGGTGAACTTACCATCTGTTCTCTTCTACTGCTACAAGATGGAGGCTGCCAGAAGCGTAGTCTTCGTTTGGATTAGCTATCCCCTTCTTATTCTGGCTTGCTGCAGTTCAGTCCACCGATATTAACCATATCATTGTTACCATTGCATATGTAGTATAGGTCCTTGCTTGCGAGTACTTTGGATGAGTACTCACGGTTGCTTTGCTCCCCCTTTTCCCCCTTCCGTTCCTTCTTCTCGGATGATGCAACAAGATGGTGGAGCCCAGGAGCCAGACGCCACCTACGATGACTCCTACTACACCGGAGGCGCCTACTACTACGTGCAGTCTGCCGACAACGACCAGGAGTAGTTTAGGAGGATCCCAGGCAGGAGGCCTGCTCCTCTTTCGATCTCTATCCCAGTTTGTGCTAGCCATCTTTGGCACCTTGTTTTACTTTATGTCTGTACTCAGATATATGTTTCTTCTGCTGACTTGTCTATGATCGAGCACTCGTATTCGAGCCCTCGAGGCCCCTGGCTTGTAATTTGAAGCTTGCATGACTTAGTTTACTTTTAGAGTTGTGTTGTGATATCTACCAGTGAGTCCCTGATCTTGGCCATACACATTTGCGTGCATGATTAGTGTACGGAAAAATCGGGGGCGTCACAGAAATGATAGAGCCAACTACCTGTAGGAATCCCTCTTCCACACTCCTTGGCCGAAGTCGAGTCTAGACATTGCAAAACTTTTACTAACATGGTTGTGTGGCTTACGGGCCCACGTCATCATTTGGGTGGTACTAGATTCTTTAACTCCTCCGTCTTTACTCCGGGATTCTGAACATTCTCCTATTTCGGGTAAAACGATTTTTACTAATTCTAACATTAGGATCCCCGAGACCCCTCACCCCAAAGTTGGATAAGCCGTAGTTATTGCTTAGAATAGTATTTTGCATAATCCCCACACTGTCATTTCACTCCTTTGAAACATCTTTGTTTTCAGATGGAACCCACGAGGCAGGTCGTGCGCCACACGCAGGCCCTTGGTGCCTCGGGATCACCTGCTGTGCTAGCTGAGATGATGACCTATCTAAGTTATTGCTGGCATCCTGAGTATACCGTGTACGAGCAGTACCAAGACTTTAACCAGGAGCAGTATCGTGCCATCGTCTGCCTCTAGTCTCGTGCAGAGGACTCCTCTACTATGCTGCACACCGCTCATGGTGTTGGAGTGACCATCGATATGGCAGTTCACGATGCTGCTTACGCTGCTCTGACACGCCTTCGTGGAGAGTATCGGGCGTTGGACACTTCCCCTTTCAGGCACATTGCTATCGCCTCCGACGATGGAGCAGAGGGATACTACACTGCTGCCTACTCCACTGTCACCCGAGAGCCCTTCCATCATCAGAACCTTGTTCTGCATGCTGATGGGCTGGATCGAGCTAACCGAGCTCTTCGCCACGAGTTGTACACCACCCGTCAGCACCTGTACCACGCCTTGACGTTGTTGGACCCCTTTGTCCTATCTAGACAGTTGCCGCCTACTATGATCTACCCAGCTAGGACCGTGATGCCTCCTGGTGTCGGTTGGCCAGATGTGGGAGGCGACACTCCCGCACTTGGTCCTCCGTTGCCACCTGGACGTCGGGTTCTGCACCAGAGTATCCACGGCCCTCTGGTTGATGGCGTGGAGTACTTTTCGTTGCAGCACTGCCAGCTGTCAAACTACCTCTACCTCCATAGTTCCACTTGGGACTGATGTAGTCTTGCTTATTAGTACTAGATGCATTCGCCGCAAGCCTGTGTGCCACCTATGATGTCCTTAGTTTATATACTGAACTCTGTGTACTGAACTCTATGCATCCACCCCTTTTGTAATATATGCCGACTACTATATGGTATTTTACGTGCTTCTTTCGTTATGCATGTTTCATTCATGAATGATTCTTGTGTTTGCAAATTTCTCAATGCTGAACTACCCCTGTCATATACTAGCAGGATGGTTAGACCAGCTGGCCGTGGTCGTGGTGGCAACGCCGCACCACCGCCCGAATACATGGCCGGTATGATCCTACAGTTGGAGATGAATTGCCAGTTCATGGAGACTATCATGGGTCAGTTCCCTCGCCCCAACATGGATCAGCAGCATGGTGCAATAACACTGAATGACTTTGCTCGCCTCAACCCATCCGTCTACCGAAGCTCAACTCAGCCTCTTGATGCTGATGACTGGCTCCATGACATTGCCTTTGAACTGGAGTCTGCTGGAGTTGCCGCTTCCAACTATGTCACCTTTGCGGCATACTATCTGAAGGGTCCCGCTGCTCAATGGTGGGACAGCCACAGGAGTACTGTGCCTGCTGGAACAATCATCACTTGGCCGGAATTCCAAGCTGCCTTTTGTGCCTGCTTCATTCCTCATGGAATCATGGATAGGAAGAAGCATGAGTTCCGCAACCTCACCCAGGGCAACAAGACTGTGGATGCTTATCAACGGGAGTTTCTGGACTTGTCGCGCTGTGCTGAAGAAGACATTGCCATTGATGCTCGTAGACAGGAAAAGTTCCGTGACGGACTTCAAGCTGACATCAAGCTCGCACTTCTTGTGCATGACTTTGGAGATTTCGCCACCTTGGTGAACAAAGCCATCCAGGTTGAAACTGGTCTGCAGGAACACAAGAGCACTCTCAGGCGCAACCGTGAACCGGGCTCATCCTCGGGCCCTCCCTCACATAAGCGTAGGGTCTGGATTCCCAACAATGTGTACCGTCCAGCTGCACCTGCTCCAAGGCAGTCCTATGCTGCACCTCGTCTGCCTCCACCAGCTAGGCAGCCAAGACTTCCAGCTGCACCACTCCCATCTCCTACCTCTGCCCCCAATGATGGTATGTGCTACAAGTGTGGTCAGCCAGGGCACCTTGCCAGGAATTGCTTCCAGAATCAGAACCAGCTTGCACTACCTACAGCTGGTCGTGGGAACAATCAGCCCCGCAACAACAATGCCAAGCCTTATGGTCATGCTCAGGCCAACCACGTTGATCTCAATGAACCTCAAGACCAACTTGCTACTGTGATGGGTACTCTCCTTGTTAATTCAGTACCTGCATCTGTTTTATTTGATTCAGCAGCATCACATTCATTCATGTCAGAAGATTTTGCATATAAGCACAACATTAGATGTGAGGAAATGAACACTTCGGTAGTGGTAAAAAACCCTGCCGGCCAATGTCAAACCTCTATGGGTTGTCACGATGTTCCCGTAGAAATTGAAGGGTTGGATTTCTATGCCTCTCCCATTATCCTGAAGTCATCCAACATCGACCTCATTCTGGGAATGGATTGGCTAAAAGCGCATACTGCTTCTATAGTTTGCGCCACCAAGATAGTCCATCTGCTACACCCTTCCAATGAAATAATAAGCTACAACGCTCATCTGGTTCAAAATGCTGAAGCACGTCTTTATGCATTGAATGCATTGAACGCTTCACCACTCGAGGGCATCGAAAACATTCCTATCGTATGCGAGTTCCAGGACGTCTTTCCTGAGGAACTTCCAGGGATTCCCCCTGCTAGAGCTGTTGAGTTTATCATCGACTTGAAACCAGGCACCACTCCTATAGCCAAACGACCCTACAAGATGCCGCCTCATGAACTCATTGAGCTTAAGGAGGAAATCGACAAATCTCTTGCTAGTGGTTTCATTCGCCCGAGTTACTCTCCTTGGGGAGCACCTTCCCTCTTTGTCAGGAAGAAGGATGGGACAAACCGATTGGTCCAAGATTACTGTCCTATCAACCAAGCAACTATTCAGAACAAATATCCGCTTCCTCGGATCAATGATCCGTATGATCAACTGGCTGGTTCATCAATGTTCTCTAAACTCGACTTGAGGTTGGGTTACCACCAGATCCGTGTTCGTGAAGAGGATATTCCAGAGACCACCTTTGTAACTCGATACGGTTCGTTCGAGTACACCGCCATGTCATTCGGCTTCACAAATGCTCCAGCTACATTCTCTCGCCTGATGAATTACATATTCATGGAATACCTCGACAAATTCGTCGTGGTATATCTGGATGATATCCTGGTATTTTCCAAGAATAAGGAAGAACATGCTGAACATCTTCGCCTTGTATTGGAAAAGCTTCGAGAGCATCAACTTTATGCTAAGTTTTCCAAGTGCGAGTTCTGGCTTCGTGAAGTAACCTACCTTGGGAATGTCATCTCCAAGGATGGTATTGCCGTCAACCCTGAAGGAGTCTAGGCCATTCTCGATTGGACTCCTCCGAAGAATGTCAAGCAAGTCAGAAGTTTTCTCGGTCTCGCCAGCTATTGCCGTCGATTCGTCGAGAACTTCTCCAAAACCGCCAAGCCTCTGACTGGTCTACTTCACAAGAGTGTTAAGTTCGATTGGATAGACAAATGCCAGGAAAGTTTTCAGGTGCTCAAGGACAAGCTGACTTCTGCTCCAGTGCTTGCTCCACCTGATACTAAGAAGGACTTCGTCATTTACTGCGACTCTTCTCGTCAAGGATTAGGTTGTGTCCTAATGCAAGAGCGCAGAGTAATTGCTTATGCCTCTCGTCAATTGCTTCCTCATGAAGAGAACTACCCAGTTCATGACCTTGAACTAGCTGCTGTCATATATGCCCTTAAACAGTGGCGACATTACCTTCTCGGTAATCGTTGCGAGATATTCACCGACCACCAAAGTCTGAAGTACTTGTTTACTCAACCAGACCTGAACCTCCATCAACAGAGGTGGATGGAGACCATAGCCGATTTTGACTTGGGTATTTCCTATACCTCGGGCAAGGCCAATGTGATGGCTGATGCCTTGAGCAGCAAGTCATATTGCAACCACCTCGAGGTTCGGAAAGTTCAACCCTCGCTTGTTGAGGAATTCAGAAGGCCGAACCTCCATATTGTTCCTCCTGGTGCACTCGTTCCCCCTCCTGAAGAGTTCCCTAAAATGAACCTCCATGTTGTTTCCCAGGGTTCTGTCAATACCCTAGTTGCTAAACCAGATCTCGTGGGCACCATCAAGTGGATTCAGAAGGCGGACAACGAAGTCGAGAAGATTAAATGCTATCTCGCAGGAGGAAAGCCCTCATTCTTCACTATTGACGATGATGGCGCCTTGTACTTCAAAGGCCGCTTAGTGGTACCATGTGCGAGGGAAAACCTGGATATGACTCCAAAGGTTATGAAAGAAGCTCATGATACACCTTTGTCTATTCATCCTGGTAGTACCAAGATGTACCAAGACATTCGTCAGAGATTCTGGTGGTCTAATATGAAGCAAGACATTGCTCGTTATGTTGCTGAGTGTGACGTTTGCCGTCGTATCAAAGCAGAACATCGAAATCATGCTGGAACCTTGCAACCTATCTCTATTCCTGAATGGAAATGGGACCATGTTGAAATGGACTTCGTCACTAGATTTCCCAAATCGCAGAGAGGTAATGATGCAATTCTTGTCGTCATTACCCGGCTTTCTAAGGTTGCACATTTTCTGGCTGTCAAAGAAACGATTACTGATAGTCAGCTGGCAACTCTCTACATGTCCAGAATTGTTTCACTTCACGGTATTCCACTGGTTATCAGTTCAGACCGTGGCAGTTTATTCACTTCAAGATTCTGGGCAAGTTTCCAAGAAGCTATGGGAACACATCTGTCATTCAGTACTGCCTTTCATCCTCAGTCGCAAGGGCAAGTTGAACGCGTCAACCAAGTTCTCGAAGACATGCTTCGAGCTTGTGTTATTTCCTTCGGCAAGAAATGGGAGGAACCTCTCCCGTATGCTGAGTTCTCTTATAATAATAGCTATCAAGCTAGTCTTAAGATGGCTCCCTTCGAAGTGTTATATGGACGAAAGTGTCGAACCCCTCTGAACTGGTCAGAAACTGGGGAACATTCACTCTTCGGTCCGGATATTATTCAACACGCTGAAGAGCAAGTCCGCGTCATTCGCGAGAACCTGAAGACTCCTCAGTCACGTCAGAAAAGTCAATATGACCGTCATCATCAAGACATGGTCTATCAACCTGGCGATAAGGCTTATCTTCGAGTTACACCAATGAAGGGTGATCACCGCTTCGAGATCAAGAGCAAATTAGCTCCTCACTATATTGGTCCATTCACTATTCTTGAAAGGCGTGGAAAGGTGGCATATCAACTGGAGCTGCCACCGAATCTTTCTTAGGTTCACGATGTGTTCCACGTGTCACAACTCCGCCGCTGCTTCAAGTACCTAGTCCGAGCAGTGGATCACGAAGTGCTCGAGTTGCAACATGAACTCTCCTATAAAGAGCATCCGGTCCGCATTCTCGACCAAGCTGAACGTCGCACACGTCAGAAGGTGATCAAGTTCCTCAAAGTCCAGTGGTCGCATCACTCTGAAGACGAAGCCACTTGGGAACGCGAGGATCCTCTTCGTGAAGAATACCCCGCACTGTTTCCTTCTACCTCCTAAATCTCGGGATGAGATTTCTTGTAGTGGAGGAGAATTGTAATGCCCGGATAATTTGGCTATAGTAAAACTTCGCTAATGATGCCACGTCACTTCGATTACTATTGCTAATCTTGCGTTACGTTCAAAACCGATTAAAATTCAAATTCAAAATGTGGCAAATAATAAAAGTTTTCAAAATGTTAAATAAAAATGTTCAGTGTGTGACCAATATTGCTATGATAATTATAGTAAAGAAAACATAATTTTACAAACTGCCTAAGTGCTTTAAACTAAATAAAACAGAAAAGAAAAATACATAAAAGAAAAGAAAAACAAACAAAACTAAAACAAAAGAAAGAAAAGAAGAAACCCAGGCCTACTGGGCCTCGGCCCAGTCAGTGGCCTGTCAGGCAGGCGCACTCCCCCCTGGCCTATAACCTCCCCCGGGGGGCCCTGAACCCCACCAACACCCACTCTCCCCCCAGGAAAATATCCCCCCTCCTCTCCCCCGATTGGATCGGGATCGAGAGGAGGCCGCCGCCCGGAACGCCGTCGCCGGAGCTACCTCACCGGACGCCATCACCGGTCTGCCTCCCCGTCGCCTAGTCGTCTCCGACCTCGTCCCCGCGCCCCATTGCCCCGATCCCTGCACCCCGCTGTGAGCCCCGACGACTACTCACCTCCTCTGTCGCACGCCGTTGCGCCCCGCTGCTCTCGCCTTGCCGTGCGCGCCCGCCGTCCTACGCCAGCCACCGCGGCCTCGCGCCGGCCCCCTCCTGCCATTGCCGCTCGCTCGCCGTTTCCGGCCTCCATGGCCCATGCTTCCCCATCCACCCCGAACTCCTGTTGTGCCGGACCACGCCCGACGCGCCCCCAACCTTCCGCATTGGCTTCCGCCGCTACACTGGCCCTCCCTCTGTCGTCGCTCTCCCTCCGTCGTGCAGCCTAGCTGCTGCTGCCTCGGCGCCCCCTGCAGACATCCAGCTGCTTGCCCCCCCACTCCGGCCGGCTACGGCCGCCGTGCCATGGCCGCCGCTAGCCAGCACGCGCCCGCGGCCAGCGCCCCGCCCTGCCGTTGCCATCTCCTGGGGTCAGCCCTGCTTACCCCCTCTGGCCGCCTCGCCCCGCAGCCGCCTGGCCACACGCGCTGCCGATCGCTGCTCGCGGCAGCTGCGGCCGGCCCCGGCCTCCGGCCTCGCGCCGCCGCCACCGCGGCCGCCCACGGGCGCCCCGCCATGTCCTCGGGTGTGGGGGCGCGCCCTGTGCCCTGGCACCCGCCTTGTCATGCCCGACCCGATAGGCCACTGGCCCTATGACAAAGGGGCCCCACGCCCACAGTAAAAAAAGAATTAAAAATAATAATAAATATAATTAATTAATTATAATTAATTAATTAAACTTAATTAATTCTGTTAATTAACTATTAAACCTAATTAACCTACTAACTAATCCAATCAGACAGTTAGTTAGTTTGTTAGTCAATGACAAGTGGGTCCCATACGTCAATTTGACCTAGTCAACCCCCTGTTGACTGCTGACGTGATGTCAGCATGCACTGTTCTGGATAATGTTGATTTAAAATGATTAAATAAATTCTAAAAATGATTAAATCTTTTAAAAATTAATATAAAATAAACCGTAACTCGGATGAAAATACTTTATATATGAAAGTTGCTCAGAATTTCGAGATGCATCCGAATACGCGGACTGTTCGTCAACCACACGTCCCTAGCATACCGAACACGCAACTTTCCCCCTCCGTTTCATTCGCCCGAAAACGCGAAACACCGGGAATACTTTCCCGGATGTTTCCCCCCTTCACCAGTATCACCTGATACTACGTTAGGGCACACCTAGCACCATTACATGTCATGTCATGCATCGTCATGCATCTGTTTGCATTGTATTCACTGTTTCTTCCCCCTCTTCTCTCCGGTAGACTACGAGACCGACGCTGCTGCTGCCCCGATCAACTACGGTGTTGACGACCCCACCTTGGCTGCCGAGCTTCCAGGCAAGCCCCCCCCCCTTGATCAACCTGATATCGCCTATTCTTCTCTCTACTACTTGCATTAGAGTAGTGTAGCATGTTACTATTTTCGATACTCCTATTCTGCTGCATAGCCTGTCATTGTTGCTACAACTGTTGACACCTTTACCTGCAATCCTAAATGCTTAGTATAGGATGCTAGTGTTCCATCAGTGGCCCTACACTCTTGTCCGTTGCCCTGCTATTCTATCGGGCCGTGATCACTTGGGGTGATCACGGGTATATACTACATACACTTATACATGATACATGTTGTGACTAAAGTCGGGTTGGCTCGTTGAGTACCCGCGGTTGATTCACGGATTGGGGGCTGAAAGGACATACTTTCCCGACGGCCCTCTGTGTGGATCTTTGTGGTGGAGCGACAGGGCAGGTTGGACACCTAGTCGAGAGGTGGCCTGGCCCTGGTCGTTGTCTGCGGTTATTTCATAATACCACGCTTAACGAGTTTGGATATTTGATCTGAGTCTGGTCGTTGGCCTATACGCACTAACCAGCTACGTCGGAATAGTTATGGGCACTCGACATCGTGGTATCAGCCGAAGCCTTCTTGACGTCAGCAACTGAGCGGCGCGCGCTGGGTTGGACCGCGTAACGTAACGTCCTTAGTAATGGAGGTTGCTAGGTCTGCTCACCGGCCGCATACGCAACGTGCAGGTGTGCAATGGGCGATGGTCCCGGACCCCTGCGCGCTTAGGACTTAGAACGGCGTGCGGACCTCTCTGTTGTGCTTAGGTAGGGCTACGACGTGTTGATCTTCCGAGGCCGGGCATGACCCTGAAAAGTGTGTCCGGCCAAATGGGATCAAGTGTGCTGGGTTATGTGGTGCACCCCTGCAGGGAAGTTAATCTATTCGAATAGCTGTGTCCCTTGGTAAAAGGACGACCCGGAGTTGTATTCTGACCTCATGATAACTAGAACCGGATACTTGATAAAACACACCCAGATGAGTTCCAGATAAAACTCGGTGGTTGCTTTCCTACAGGGTGATGTGCGGGAGGATCGCCGAGTAGGATTATGCTATTCGATGTTACCTGGTGAACTTACCATATGTTCTCTTCTACTGCTGCAAGATGGAGGCTGCTAGAAGCGTAGTCTTCGTTTGGATTAGCTATCCCCCTCTTATTCTGGCTTGCTGCAGTTCAGTCCACCGATATTACCCGTATCATTGTTACCATTGCATATGTAGTATAGGTCCTTGCTTGCGAGTACTTTGGATGAGTACTCACGGTTGCTTTGCTCCCCCTTTTTCCCCTTCTGTTCCTTCTTCTCGGATGATGCAACCAGATGGTGGAGCACAGGAGCCAGACGCCACCTACAACGACTCCTACTACACCGTAGGCGCCTACTACTACGTGGAGTCTGCCGACGACGACCAGGAGTAGATTAGGAGGACCCCAGGCAGGAGGCCTGCTCCTCTTTCGATATGTATCCCAGTTTGTGCTAGCCATCTTTGGCACCTTGTTTTACTTTATGTCTGTACTCAGATATATGTTGCTTCCGCTGACTTGTCTATGATCGAGCACTTGTATTCGAGCCCTCGAAGCCCCTGGCTTGTAATTTGAAGCTTGTATGACTTATTTTACTTTTAGAGTTGTGTTGTGATATCTACCAGTGAGTCCTTGATCTTGGTCGTACACATTTGCGTGCATGATTAGTGTACGGACAAATCGGGGGCGTCACAGAAATGATATTTGGGGAGCAAGCTAGTGTGCTTGAGGAGGCTGGCTGTGGACTGTAGCCGACGCACCTTCTTGCGTAAGCCATATGCGTACTATACACCGCCAGTGCTCCAGGTTATTTTGTGATGCATCTCACACGGTTGGTGATAATAAACTATGCGCGATCTACTTGATTTAAATTACGTAATGGAGTCACATCGGCAATGGACGATGTTTGAGTTGCTAGACCTTTTGTCTGCAGTGAACATGCAACTATATGTGTGTCGTAAAAGAACTGGAATTATTCAGGGTTCGTTTGAACATTTTATACATTAAATTGGTTTTGTAGCCATTTTAGGTGCACAATTCAAAATTAAACTACATGCACATCCTCCGGTGCACCAACATGGGTTGTAAAATCATATATGTGTCCATGGGTTTATGCTTATGCCCCATGCAAGAAATGGGGATGAAATTCGAACACCGCGGCACCGTGGCTCTCCGGCAAACGTTGACGCAATTGTTTTTGTAATTCTAGTAAATCCAAAATTCGTCTGAAATTCATGAAACTTGGCATGCTATCATGGAGCGGCATTAACATGCTGTGGTAAAATTTTTGTCCCATTTGGGGCAGGTTTGGGTATAAGCTTCTCATAAACTAGAGCTTCTCACAACAAGCCTGATGGTATCAGTAGGGAACGTTTCACCTTTCTGGACAAAAAACGATATCCGTTGCCTCTTCTCGATTTCAATTTTTTTCCTAGTGTCAATATGGAACAACAGGAGCGTTGTGTCAATTTTTGGGATTTTTCGGGGTTTGCTTGGACATGTTTATACATTAGCTGAGTTTTCTATGCATTTATGTGCATAATTCAAATTGGAACTGCATGCACATGCCCTAATGCATATAAATTGGTTGAAAGTTCAAATCCGTGTCCTTGGTTGCATGCTTAGGTTCCATGCAAGAAATGGGAATGAATGTCAAACACCCTGCCACGGTCACTCGGCCGCAAACATTGAGATGCCTGGTTTTTTAATTCTAGTAAACCCAAAGCTCGTCTGAAATTCATGAAACTTGGCTTGCTGTCATGGAGCGGCATCAACATGCCGTGGTAATTTTTTTCCCATTTGGGGCAGGTTTGGGTATATGCTTCTCACAAACCAGAGCTTCTCACAACAAGCCTGATGGATTCTAGTAAATCGAAAGCTCGTCCAATATTGATGAAATTTGGCATGCTGTCATGCAGCGGCATCAACATGCCGTGGTAAAAAAATTGTCCCATTTGGGGCAGGTTTGGGTATAATCTTTTCATAAACCAGAGCTTCTCACAACAAGCCTTATGGTTTCGGTAGGGAACGTTTCACCTTTCTGGACAAAATGATATCCGTTGCCTCTTCTCGATTTCAATTTTTTCCTAGTGTCAGCATAGAAGAACAAGAGCTTTGTGTGAATTTTTGGGATTTTTTAGGGTTTGCTTGGACATTTTTATATATTAACTGAGTTTTCTATGCATTTATGTGCATAATTCAATTTTGAACTACATGCACATGCTCTAATGCATATAAATTGGTTGAAAATTCAAATATGTGTCCTTGGTTGCATGCTTAGGTCCCATGCAAGAAATGGGAATGAATACCAAACACAAACATTGAGATACCTGGTTTTTTAATTCTAGTAAATCCAAAGCTCGTCTGAAATTCATAAAACTTGGCATGCTGTCATGGAGCGGCATCAACATGCCGTGATAAAAAAATTGTCCCATTTGGGGCAGGTTTGGGTATATGCTTCTCACAAACCAGAGCTTCTCACATCAAGCCTGATGGTTTTGGTAGGGAACGTTTCACCTTTCTAGACGAAACGATATTCGTTGCCTCTTCTCAATTTCAATTTTTTTCCTAGTGTCAACATAGAACAAGAAGAGCGTTGTGTTAATTTTTTTTGGGTTTTTGGGGGTTCGTTTGGACATTTTTATGCATTAATTGAGTTTTCAATGCATTTATGTGCATAATTCAAATTTAAACTACATGCACATGCTATAATGCATATAAATTGGTTGAAAAATCAAATCTGTGTCCTTGAGTGGATGCTTAGGTCCCATGCAAGAAATGGGAATGAATTTCAAACACCAGCGCACTGTTGATTGCCGGCAGAACGTTGAGATAATTTGTTTTTTAAATTCTAGTAAATCTAAAACTCGTCTGAAATTCATGAAACTTGGCATGCTATCGTGGAATGGCACCCGACATGTTGTGGTATTTTTTGTGTCCATTTTGAGAAAAGCGCACTCAAATAATAGCCAACAAAGGCATTTTGAAAAAATAGCTCCCACTTTAATATCTCAATTGTTTGTATAATTCAAATCGTGTGCGTTCTGTTAACCATTCACGTGACGCCACATGTCTTTGTTTTAATGGCTATAGGAGGTGCCGTGTGGACACCTGCTTGACCTTGAATGAACAGGAGGCGTGCGTGCGGAGTCAGGTGCGCATGCTGACCGAGAGGCGTGCAAGCTGTCCTCCCATGTGCAGGCTCATCGAGAACGTGCGAGCTGTACGCTGTGCAGGCTCACTGGGAAGCGAGCCCTTTGACATCCATGGCCACCAGCCTCCTCTCCATTAATGGTGACCGAGCCGCTGTTTAATACGTGTGGCCTTACTGTTCGGCTCCCATTCCCCTCCCTCCCGCAGACCTCCACCAATGACATGGCGCAGAATGATCATCTGCCACTAGTCTTCAAGTTTGGTGAAGTCGACTCCGAGCCGGAGGAGATAGAAAATAAGGACAAATGGGACCTCATGGACATGGCCTAGAATGAGCTGGCCACGGCCGTTGCTGCCCCCGCTCCCATCCCCGCTACAACGCCAGTGACCATCCCCACAGCATTGACGGGCTGGTCGCCGAGCACTATCGTAGAGCTGGATGCCGTGGGCGTTAGCGAGGTCTCCGCGGACCCGCGCGAGCTCGTGCACATGCCAGAGCCAGCGCCCGTGCCCATGCCCGTGGGCGCCCCTCCACCCACCGTGGCGCTGGCCCCCGTGTGTTTGGCTGCAACCTCCGCACCCATGCCCCTGCTCGTGCACGCCCCTCCACCCACCACGGCGCCGGTCCCCGTGCGTTTGGCTGCACCCGCCACACCCGTGCCCATCCGCGCGCCACCCTCAGCGGCATGGGACGCTGCCGTCGACCGCTACCTCTCAGCGGCGCCAGTTTCCGTCCTCCTGGGACCCGCCCGTCGATCGTGCGATGACATGATGTTTGATTTGCAAGTGCAGAACATTTTTTACTGCCTTGAAGACTTCAACAATGGTGTCTCGGAGGACGACAACGACGGCACGGCACGCCGCCTCCGCTGTCGTCGGAAATAGTTTTCTTGGGTTTAATACTTTATCTGGTATTCTCAATCATATGAACATAAATTCGCAGTGTGACTGAATGAAAGATATGGTTTGAACAAACTTGCATTTTTCTCTCTTAATGTACGGACTTATGAAACGTTTTTATTTTGAAAAAAACTTCAATGGTTTTTAAATATAAAACACTCATCGCAAATGTTTTAGTTAGAATACCCCTATGCAAACCGACAGCTTCCCTAGGAAGCTAAGGGAAAATGTGCCGAGCAGGATTTGTGCAGCTCTTGATCACAAACATTTTAGATAGAATACCCGTATGCAAAGTGAGAGCTATGGAAAATTCACAGTGCAAGATTTGTGCATCCCTTCAACGCAAATGGTTGTTTTGGATGACTCGTGTGCAACCACATAGAAACAATTGGGTAAGATTTGCACTTGTCATATTGGGTATGTTGCCATTTGTCAAACTGGAAAGATTGAGATTTGTTTATCTATTAACATTGCCATTTGTCAACCTTGTAACACAGCGATTTGTCAAAATAGCAGCTAAAAATCACTAGCACTATCTAATTTTTGCAACTAAAATCACAAACACTGTTAATATGGACACCAATACAAAGTGGCATTGTACTTTTTTTGTCATCCAAATAGAAAAAATATATACATGCCGCCACGAGACCCGTGTGACATGCGAGCATGCGTGAGTTGATGCGACGCATATGCAAATGTACCATTCATAACATACAACAAGTCATCAACACACAACAACAACGAGGATACATGTTGGATTATAGATTATTTCCAACAAAACATCCTAGTAAAGTAAAGTTTTTCTCACACAACAAATAACAAAGCGATGAAATGAACCTTTGCTCAACCAAGCCTCGGCGTTGGAAACACTTGCTTTGAACCATAACTCACTCTCTGGGAAGGGCCAGCTATTGTCAATCTCGAGACCAACGCAGGACTGATCATCCAGGCTGAAGTGGCCTATATCAGGATGCATATTGTGATAGCTGGGGTAGGGGAGCATAGCAATGTCCAAGGTATAGATACAGTTGCTTCTCATAAATGGTAGTAACATTGGGTCAACAGCAGCTGGATTGCCTTTCACCATCATTGGATAGTTTTGTCCAAGAAAGAGTGAGTTTCCTTCAAGACATCCAATATGGAACCATTCAGGAGGCGAATACCCTACAACGGATGTTGGAATAGGTCTAGATAGTGCGACCATGGGAGAAAACACATGCTTTGTTAGTAACATCAGCAGTGCCCTGTATACATACAAGAAGAGGCGATCCATCGGAATTAGTTGTCAGGTGGCATTGAGTATATAGGTCCAGCTCGTCCTCATGCTCGTGATCATCACCATCGTCATCTCCCCCCTTGGTTATAAAATTTTTCAAGTATAGGTGGTGGCATGTTCACAGGACCTTGGAAACACAAGAAGGTTAATTAGTAAAGGGAAACTAGCTAACCCGCATGCATGTGGATGATACAATTATAATTACGGTGGAAGACAAACATACCGAAACAAGAAGGATCCCATGCAAAAACAGTGCCACGAGTGGTGGCAGCAAACACAAGACACTCGTATTAAATTGCATCACAATATTCATTCGTGTCCAGAAATGGATTTTTGAGCAATATCCATCCATCCATGGAAACAGAGACGGCAACAAGCTTGTCGAAGATAGCAACAACAACATAGTTCTTGTAATCCCAGGAGTGGTAGGGAACTGGAAAAATTACTATCTTCCATAGACGACAGTCACGATGATCGTATCTGAACGTACGTAGACTATCTGTGTGCCGAACCTCATGGCAGTCTGAGATTTTTGGAAGTGGAACCCGGTGACGAGTGTACACATTCACAAGTTCCCACTCGCAGTTGTTCCCAATATAAACAACCCAATCTCCATTTGCTCCTACCCAGGCCTTACCCTTAAGCGATGGCATCTTAACATCATACGTATCATTATCAAGCGGCATCAACTTGAAGAAGGCAAGGCTTCCGTCGTCCTCACAACGGCGAGCAGGGTCATGGCGAGGAAGATAGGGGAGGCCAAACCTCTCCTGAACCCTTGGGTTCTTTGTAATGATCCTATTTGTTGAGTCGAGAATGGTCTTTTACGAACCTGCCATGCTAGCCGAGGTGATGACGTTGCACCGATCAATGAATGCCTCCACCACGTCATCATTCAGATCGGGGCAAGAATAACGGGGTCGTTTCCGGCATGTTCCCTCCATGGAGAAGACGATCAAAAAATGGCAGAAGGAAGGGTGAAGGCAAATGGCGGAAGGAAGAGCATGCGATAGCAGTTCCAAATTGATAGGGAAAGACGAAGAGCCGGTGGGGAGCAAACGGTTGGCACAAAGGTCACACATCGATGACAAGGCCGAGTGAACCGCATGCCGTATTTCGCACACACCTTAATCTAGCTGACCGTTTCGTTTGTGTTGCCTCATCACAAACAGTTCATTCGAGTGAACCGCATGTCGTATATCACACACGCCTTGATCTGGCTGACTGTTTCATTTGTGTTGCCTAACCACAAACAGTTCATGCGAGCGAACCGTATGCTGTATATCACACACACCTTCATCTGGATGCCCGTTTCTTTAGTTCATCCTCATTGCAAACAGTTAATTGAACTGAATCGTATGCCCTGCATCGCACACGCAACTAAAATCTGAACTGTGTTTGATGCATCCTCCATTGCAAATGTTTTGCACCTTTTTGACGGTTTTTTTACACCCCCATTTGCGATTATAGCATAGCACATAGTTTCGTCGAAGGGTCTCTGATCGTAGTGTCGCGTTAGCAGCATCCTGCAGTAGTGATGCCATCCACATACCTGTCACACCCCTCCAACACTGCAAACTTGGAACCTTCCCCTATGGGTCTTTTGACGGATAATTGCCTGAAGCCGGGAAAATATTTCCGGATATTTTACAGCTCTGTCTATAACACTTAGCACTACATTAGGTCACCCCTATGTAGGATCGAAAGTAGTCTAGAGGGGGGTGATTAGAGTACTTGACCAAATAAAAATCTTTCCTTTTCCCAATTTTAGTTGTAGGTAGATTTTTGCAATTATGATAAGTAAAGTAACACCTTAGACATACAAGTTTAAGAGTATAGCAGTGGAATATAAAACATTGCAGATGTAAGTAAAGGGAAGGGTTTGTAGAAGGCAAACGCAATGGGGACACGAAGATTTTTGGCATGGTTCCGATAGGTGGTGGTATCATACGTCCACATTGATGGAGACTTCAACCCACGAAGGGTAACGGCTATGCGAGTCCACGGAGGGCTCCACCCATGAAGGGTCCATGAAGTAGCAACCTTCTCTATCCCACAATGGTCATCGTCCATGAAGGACTTGCCTCACTCGGGGAAATCTTCATGAAGTATGGGATCTCGTCGCCCTTACTTCTTGGTTCAACTCCACATCATGTCAGATGTTCCCAAGCGACACCTGGCCAATCTAGGAGACACCACTCTCCAAAAGGTAATAGCTGCTGTGTTGATGATGAACTCCTTGCTCTTGTGCTTCAAATAATAGTATCCCCAAAATTCAACTCTTTCTCACAGATTTGGATATGGTGGAGGAAGAATTTTAGTGGAAAGAAACTTGGGGAAGGCTAGAAATCAAGGTTCAAATGCTAGGAATGGAATCTCTTGATCTCAACTAATGAGTAGGTGGTTCTCTCCCAGAATATGAATGGTGGAAGTGTAGGCACATTCTGATGGCTCTCTTCTATGAGAAAGAAGGGGTGGAGGGGTATATATAGCTTCCACACAAAATTCAACCATTACACACTTTTGACCCATCTAAGTGGCACCAATCAGAAAGCTCGGTGGCACTGATCTGTGTAAAAATATAAACGGTAGGAATCTCGATGGAACCGACTGGAACAACTCAAAGGGACAGATGTGCAATGGCTAGGGCAAAACCGCATCTTGGTGGCACCTATTGCATCAGCTCTGTGGGACCGAAATGAAGCAATAAGGCAACATATATTTGGCCAAGCCATCTCGGTGGGACCGATTGCAATTCTCGGTGGGACTGAAATATTTGCAATAAGGAATAGATAAATGGCAGGGCCATCTTGGTGGGACTGAGATCCATAACGGTGGATCCGTTTTGTTAGGGTTTTGGAAGTGGCTAAGTGCAGATGAACTCGGTGGCTCTGGGTAGAAAATATCAGTGGGGCTGAGTTGGAATTTATGGTTTGGACCTATTTGGATAGAGAATGTGGCCGAGGGTTTTGGAGCGATATTACTAAGCACTTGAGAAACCAGGTAATTGATACGTCTCCGTCGTATCTATAATTTTTTATTGTTCCATGCCAATATTCTACGACTTTCATATACTTTTGGCAACTTTTTATACTATTTTTTGGGACTAACATATTTATCCAGTGCCTAGTGCCAGTTCCTGTTTGTTGCATGTTTGTTGTTTCACAGAATATCCATATCAAATGGAGTCCAAATGGAATAAAAAAGGACGGAGATTTTTTTGGAATATATGTGAATTTTGGGAAGCGGAACCAACATGAGACGATGCCCGAGTGGGCCACAAGGTAGGGGGCGCGCCCACCAAGGGCAGGCGCGCCCTGCGCCCTCGTGGCCACACCGTAAGGTGGTTGATGCCCTTCTTTCGCCACAAGAAAGCTAATATCCGGATAAAAATCGTGTCAAAAAATCAGCCCAATCGGAGTTATGGATCTCCAGGAATATAAGAAACAGTGAAGGGCCAGAATCTAGGAACGCAGAAACAGAGATAGGCAGAGAGACGGATCCAATCTCGGAGGGGCTAGCCTCTCTTGTACCGTGCAACTCTCACCCTTCCACCATTGCTAGCCTCTCTTGTACCACGCAACTTTCGCCGGTACCATACACCCACCATATACCTTCCTCAAAATAGCCACCATACCTACCTATTATGGCATTTCCATAGCCATTCCGAGATATATTTCCATGTAACTCCACCGTTCCATTTATTATGACACGCACCATCATTGTCATATTGCCTTGCATGATCGTAAGATAGTTAGCATGATGTTTCCATGGCTTGTCCTTTTTTTGATGTCATTGCTATGCTAGATCATTGCACATCCCGGTACACCGCCGGAGGCATTCACATAGAGTCATATTTTGTTCTAGCTTCGACTTGTAATATTTGAGTTGTAAGTAAATAAAAGTGTGATGATCTTCATTATTAGAGCATTGTCCCATGTGAGGAAAGGCCAAAAAAAGAGATGGCCTAAAAAAATAGAAAGGGGCTAAAAAAAGAGAAAGCCCCTCCAAAAAAAACAAAACAAAAAAATGGAAGAAAAGAGAGAAGGGACAATGCTACTATCCTTTTCCACACTTGTGCTTCAAAGTAGCACCATGATCTTCATAATAGAGAGTCTCTTGTTTTGTCACTTCCATATACTAGTGGGAATTTTCATTATAGAACTTGGCTTGTATATTCCAACGACGGGCTTCCTCAAATGCCCTAGGTCTTCATGAGCAAGCAAGTTGATGCACACCCACAAGTTTTCTTTTTGAGCTTTCATACACTTATAGCTCTAGTGCATCCGTTACATGGCAGTCCCTACTCACTCACATTGATATCGATTGATGGACATCTCCACAGTCCATTGATTTGCCTAGTTGATGTGAGACTTTCCCCCACCTTTTGTCTATCACCACCTTCTATTCCACCCATAGTGCTATGTCCATGGCTCACGCTCATGTATTGCGTGAAAGTTGAAAAAGTTTGAGAATACTAAAGTATGAAACAATTGCTTGGCTAAAACCGGGGTTGTGCACGATTTAAATACTTTGTGTGGTGAAGATGGAGCATAGCCAGACCATATGATTTTGTAGGGATAACTTTCTTTGGCCATGTTATTTTGAAAAGACATGATTGCTTTATTAGTATGCTTGAAGTATAATATTCTTAATGTCAAATGATACACTATTGCTCTGAATTACTCGTGTCTTAATATTCATGCCATGATTAGATTACATGATCAAGATTATGCTAGGTAGCATTCTGTGGGGACCCCGACTTAAGAGTCGAGATCACCGATTGCACGTGTACAGTGATCCCAGAGATCAATGCTCACTGAACACATAGAAGCTGAATAACAAGAGTCTTACATCCATACATACCGTCTTACACAATTTATGACCATTATGGCCAAGTCTTACATAGATAAAGCCTCAAGGGCTGAATAAAAAATAAACTCGAATAGCGGAAGTCTTCGTAGATAAGTAGAACCCATGCCATCTGCCTTAACCCTATAGGCATTCTGACTGGGGAAGCGTCCTAGTTCGCATGTTCGTCTCCATAGAATTCTTCTTCAAATTCTTGCTCCTCCATGCCTGGCCAATTAAATAACCAGTGGCAAGCCAATGAGTACTTTGAATGTACTCGCAAGCAACCCATGATTTCGTTCAAGGTAACAATGCAAGAGTATAACAATAAGCAACCAAGCTGCAAGCTATCTAAGTTATTTCACCATCATGGAACTTGCATCAGTGTACTTGGGTAACCTCGAAGACAGGTTACAGATATCAACATGAATAGAGTTCAATTCTTTATCAACGAGTCAAGTCACCACCTTGACTCAACACACACACATACTTTCACCGAGATTGAAAAATTCTGGACATAGTTTAAGTAGCACCTCCCAACTGTCCAGGACCGTGGACACGGCTATTCGAATAGTTTTACACTCTGCAGAGGTTGCGCACTTTACCCACAAGATCCGGGAAGCTTTCGTGTCATCCACGATCCCGCAGTACATCAACTACTCGGGGGAAGCACCCGGTCATTACCTTTCCCTAGACGACACTAACATAGGGTCCGCTCGTTGGTGCACTGCCCTCATGTACAAACGATAGATCATGGGACTTTCCCTTTTTACAATGTCACGCGTACACGAAGGGACCAACGGTGTGTCCGGTACCTTGTAAAAACTGTCATGGTCGCCTATCCAAGCACGACCCCATCTCGGGAGTGACCTCAAGTCTCCACCGTCACTAGTGATGTGGGCACCATGCTAGTATCATCCTAAGTAATCAATAATGCCCCGTCCCATAAGGGGTAGAGTGGTTTCACATGTTTGGTTGGGACGGTAATCACACATCAATCTAATCCATCATTTTTATCCACACACGAGAACTTTCTTGGCACACCACTTCTTCCTCAAGTGATGACCTTAACTCAACATCACCCTCGGGCATTAGGGGCACCTGATGGGGTTTTCAAAAAGAATGCAACCACGAAGGATTCATGGCACATATGCATCACTATGCATCACAACTAATCATTTGTCATTACATCTAAGCACATGGTAAAGATCGTGAGTAGGGCATGCATCATGTGGTGGCTCTCAACTAGTTTGCCATCGTCACTCTTTATCAACATGCCTTCGGAAATAAAAGGGTTCCGAGGAACACAAGGGGTATCATGGTCAAAGGGCTGCTTGGCTGGATTGGCTTGGTCTTCAAGGTCTTCAAATCCTTCCCCTCCTTCTTCTTCAGCAACCTCGTCAAACACGGTATCTAATCGTCGCAATAAACAACGGGAAAATAAGACAATAATAAAAACAGAAAAACCAAAGTGCTCAGAAAATGTCAACTTATTTTTATAAAATACTAAAGGGAAAACTAAGATGGCAAAAATTATTAGTTTGGAATTTGGAGTGACAGGATGGGGTATATGAATTTTTGAATAGAGGTTATAGTGTTCAAATTTTGATTTAAATTTGAACAAAACAGAAAAGGTTCATTGATATGGGTGAAAGTGATATCATTAAATAGGTTGGAATTTTACAAGTTTTTAGGAACTGGAATTATTTCATTTGGATTAATATTTAATCCTATGGAATATTTATAAAACAGACAGAAAAGAAAAAGGGAAAAGGCTACTGTGCAACTGGGCCAGAGAGGCCACACTGTAGCAGGCCCAAAAGGAAAACAGCCCGCCCGAGGCTGCCACGTCGAAGGTGTAGAGGCGAAATACGCCTTCAATCCAATGGCGAACCGGTGCGCGTGCGCGTGCGTTTTCAAAACTGACGGGGGGTCCCACCCGTCAGGGCGTGAGGCTGACGAACAGGCCCCACGGCCGTCGTCATCAACCTCCGTCCAGAGGCGACGACGAGCTTGCCGGCGGCGATATAGGGCACGTGAGGGGGCGTGGGTGGTACCGTCGTGCTCGGGGAGGAGTCGCCGATCTGATGGAGGTGGAGTTGGTCGCCGGGGTGGCCTGGTTCGCCGACGGCGAGGAGGCATGGCGGAGATGCCTCGGGTGGTGGTGGTTTTGGCCGTTTTCGGCAGCTACAGAGAGGGGAAACAAGGGGAAAATGATTAGTGGGGGCTTGCGGTGCTAGATCCAGCGAGAGGAGCTGCGGGGTGGGCGTGTACCTCCGGATCAACGGCGACCCAAGGCGGCGGAGCTCGAGCTCGATCTCGAGCTCGGACCCGTTCGGAGAGGAGTGGGTAGTGCTGGCGTGTTCTAGGGGGTGTGGATGTGGGATGGATGCCAGGGGAGAGGCTCGGGGCGTGCTTATATAGTCGGGCTCCAGTCCACCATGGACTCGTGCGCCGGCGAGGTCATGGGCGAGGTCAGAGGCCGTGCAGGCACACGCGAACGAGTCGGGGTTGTTCGTGGACGAGTTATACGCCTACGGGAGGAAAGAGGAGGAGCGGGGAAGCATCCAGAGGGCTTGCGCGTGTGAAGCCAGAGATTGGAGCTTGCAGGCGGCCGACGTGCGTGTGAGGGCAGCAACAGGAGGGAGAAGGAGGAGGAGGACAAGGCCGCGGCGTGTCCCGGATGCCGAGGCGCCTCGAGTGGCGCAAGAGGGAGGCTCGAGGTGGTCGGGTGTTGTTGATTGGAGGAGGCTACAGTGCGGAAGCGCACTGTAGCATGCTCCAGAGCGCTCAAATGGCCGGCATGGTCGTGTCCCACGCGCTCTGGGCGCGGCCACCGTGTCCATTGGCTCTAGAGGGGAGTAAACAACGCAGGGGGAGCATTGGATGCCAGGGGAAGCTTCTAGAAGAAGAGCGGGCTAAGGTAAAATGGTGAAAACTGTTGTCCGGAATGCAAATTGGGGTTTTACCCCTACTCAATCACGGAGCTGAGGCCTGGGGAGAGTTCCTGGAGGTGCAGGGGAGCTTGAGGAAGGTGTGGTAAAAAGTTGGGCTCAAGGATAATAAGGAAAGGGGTGAAAGTGGTAACTTTGGAAAATTACCAGAAGGTGTTTGATGTGGTTTTGGGAAACCTAATGATTTCCATTTGACATGAGACTTAACAGGATCAAATGGTATATAGAAATAGGGTGTTCCACCAAGTTTGGGCTCATTTGAAGAAACTTGCCAGTGTAACTTTGGTGAACCCTAGAAATCAACAGAAATGGTTTCACCATGTTTGAGTTGAGCAAATCATCCCTCCTTAATGCACCACTTGGTGTAGTGTCCTCATTTGGGGTTGTGATCATGCCCACAAAGTTTGAAGTCCCAAGTAAAAAGTTGGTAATGTAAAGTTGTTCAAATTTGAATTTGAACAGAAATGGTTTTGGCGTACTCTGATCAAGTTACCCCTCTCCAAAGCTTGTGCCATTAGGTCTAGATGCATTATTAGACCATTCTAGCATGTATACCACGTTTGAGAGCTTTTGGACAAGTTTGGCAATGTAAAGTTGCTCAAACTTCAAAAATGGACAAAATGGTTTTGATTGGTTTTGATGATGTTTTCTTGCTTCCCAAGACATGGGGCTTGGCAAGATCATCAAATATGTCATATATGACATGATAGAATTTCCCTGGGATTTTTAGAGAATATTCCCTTTGTAAATATTTCAAAAGCTTGAAATATCCAGAAAGGGTTTCTGAGGGATTTTTCCAATATTTTGAACATGACCAAGTGTTGAAACTCTTATATATGGACAATATATGTCCTAAGAGTCTCCCTGAATTTTGGCAAATATTTTTGAAATAGTTAAATAATTTTTCCCTAATAAAGACCATTTCTGGCCTTAAGAAAAAGCTTTTAAATAAAATAGGAAAATAACTTTTAAAATTATATTTTTGTGGTTTATGGGAGTCTTATATCTACTAGGTTTCAAATATACTATTTGAAATATTTTTCTCACCCTAAATCAAGCACTTGCAGTGCAAACCTCAATTCAGGGGTTTTTTGGAAAACTAATTTTTGAAAACACTTTTTGGCCAAATTATTTTTACAAGAAAATACTATACTGTTATATACACTTTGTATGATCATTGGGCAGAAGTTTTGGGGCAAGGAGATGAAATATACAAGAGGGAGTAGTTGACTTTAAAGAGCACATGAAAATCACAGAGAGAAAAACTTAATTCCAAATAAAAGTCAAATGATGCCAAAAAAAATTGCTGGTCCAAATTTTCATGCTTTAATAATGGAAATGACATGTTACAAAATGTAGGGTGTGACCGACATACCCCCCTTACAAGAATCTCGTCCCCAAGATTCCTAAACTAGGTCTTAAAAGAGATCGGGATACTCGGATCTAAGATAGTCTTCATGTTCTAGGATGCTTCTGCTTCCGTGTGGTTGCTCCACTAGACTTTGAAGTACTTGATGGTGAGGCTTCGCGTCCGTCGCTCTGCTTCATCCAGAATGCGAATGGGCTTCTCACGGTAGGTCAAATCAGGCTGAAGATCAATGGCTTGGTGATCAACATCCTTGTAGAGATCAGGCTTGTCCGGAACTTGGAGACACTTCCGGAGTTGTGACACATGGAATACGTTGTGCACATCGGATAGCTCAGGTGGTAGTTCCAATTGGTAAGCCACTTCTCCTCGTCGTGCAGTGATCTCAAAGGGTCCAATGAACCTTGGTGCGAGCTTCCCTTTAACGTGGAAACGCTTGGTTCCCTTCAGAGGGGTCACTCGCAGGTACACATGATCTCCGACAAGGAGACTCATATCTCGGCGACGAGTGTCAGCATAACTCTTCTGCCTTGATTTGGCGGCCTTCAAGTGTTCTCTGACTACTTGGACTTGCTCTTCTGCTTCGCGGAGAATATCTGGTCCAAAGACTAGTCCTTCTCCAGTCTCTTCCAGTTGAGGGGTGTGCGACACTTGCGTCCGTACAACACCTCAAATGGTGCCATCTGAAGGCTCGACTGATAACTGTTGTTATAGGAGAACTTGGCAAAAGGGAGGCAATCTTCCCACTTGGCTCCATATGCCAAGACACTGGCTCGGAGCATGTCTTTGAGAATTTGATTTACTTGCTCTGTTTGACCTCTGGCCTACGGTTGGAAAGCCGTGTTGAAAGACAACTTGGTCCCTAAGGCTTCTTGGAACTTCTTCCATAACCTTGAGGGAAACTGGGTTCCTCGATCCGACACAATCTCCTTAGGAACACCATGAAGGCTTACGATTCTGTCGATGTAGAGAGTTGCTAGCTGGTTGCCATCATAGGTAGTCTTGACATGAATGAAATGGGCTACCTTGGTCAAATGGTCGACTATGACCCAGATGGAGTCATGTCCTTTATTCGACCTTGGTAATCCGGTGATGAAGTCCATTCCGACTTTATCCCACTTCCACTCAGGAACCTTGAGTGGTTGGAGCAATCCAGCGGGTCGCTGATATTCAGCCTTGACCCTTTGGCATACATCACACTTTGCAACATAGGTTGCAATCTCTCTTTTCATCCCGTGCCACCAGAATATTTCCTTCAAGTCTTGATACATCATGGTTCCTCCGGGGTGGATGGAATACGGAGTGTCGTGGGCTTCTTGCAGGATCAGGTTCTTCAGCTCCATCTTGTTCGGTACGCAGATGCGGCCTTTGTACCAAAAATCCCGTGCTCGTCCTTAGAGAATCCTAGGGCCTTGCCTAGCTTCATCTTCTTCTTGATGCCTTCAATGCTTGCGTGCCCACCTTGTGCCTTCTTGACTTCGTCCATCAGGGTTGGTTTGACTTCCAAATGGTCTAGAAATCCAGGGGTGACCAATTCCAAACTGAATTGTTCCAGCTCTTCAAACAGGGCTAGCTGCCCTCTTTGAATTATTGCGTTTAGGGAGCAAGCCTTTCTGCTTAAGGCATCAGCTACCACGTTAGCCTTCCCGGGGTGATATTGAACACTGAGGTCATAATCCTTGATTAGTTCCAGCCATCTTCGTTGCCTCATGTTCAATTCCTTCTGGGTGAAAATATACTTTAGTCTTTTGTGGTCTGTGTATATCTCACACCGTTTCCCTAGAAGGTAATGTCGCCATGTCTTCAAGGCATGAACCACTGCTGCTAACTCAAGATCGTGAGTAGCGTAGTTCTGTTCATGAGGTCGTAGCTGCCTTGAGAGTAAGCTATGACTCATCCTTCTTGCATCAGAACGCTTCCCAATCTGGTTCGAGAGACATCACAATATATCATGAACTCCTTGTAAATATCAGGTGTTGCCAGAACTGGGGCGGTGGTCAATCTCTTCTTGTGCTCTTGGAAGCTTTCTTCGCATTTTGGCTTCCATTCGAACTTCTTGTCCTTATTCAGGAGCTGAGTCATTGGCCGGGCAATGCTAGAGAATCCTTCCACGAATTTGCAGTAATAGCCCGCAAGTCCGAGGAAGCTTCTGACTTCCTTGACGGTTGTTGGAGATTGCCATTGGGTCACAGCTTCGATCTTTTCGGGATCAACTGACAATCCTTCTTCGGTCAAGACATGACCTAAGAACCCAACTTTATGCAGCCAAAACTCACACTTGCTGAATTTGGCATATAGTTGGTGCTCTCGAAGCTTCTCTAGGACCATCCTCAGATGTTGCTCATGCTCTTCCTCCGCCTTCGAGAAGACAAGAATGTCATCGATGAAGACAACAACAAACTTGTCCTAATATTCCATGAAGACTTTATTCATGAGATACATGAAGTAAGCTGGGGCATTGGTTAATCCAAAAGACATGATCGTGCACTCGTACAGGCCATATCTTGTTACGAATGCCGTCTTCGTAATATCTTGGGGTCTGATCTTCAGCTGGTAGTACCCAGATATGAGGTCGATCCTGGAGAACACCTTGGCTCCGCTGAGTTGATCAAACAGATCTTCAATCTTGGGAAGTGGATACTTGTTCTTAATTGTAACCTCATTGAGGGAACGGTAGTTAATGCATAAGCGGATGGTACCGTCCCTTTTTGCCACAAACAGAATAGGTGATCCCCAAGGGGAGGCACTTGGGCGGATAAATCCCTTCCTCAGCTGCTCTTCCAGTTGCTTCTTCAACTCGGCTAATTCTTCCGTCCCCATTCTATAAGGCTTCTTATAGATGGGTCCTGCCCCGGGCACGAGCTCGATGATGAACTCAATGTCACGGTCAGGGGGCATTCCCGGTAGCTCATCCGGAAAGACATCGGGATACTCGCATACTACCGGTACTTGCCCGAGTCCAACTTTAGACAGATAGTTGACTTGAGTGGTTTGAGCAGAAGAGGACTTGGAAGCAAACTTAACCTCAACTCCTTGGTCATTGGTCACGGTGATAGTCCGATTGGCACAGTCTAATAAGCCTTGGTGCTTGCTGAGCCAATTCATGCCTAGGATCACATCCAAGCCTTGTGATCTCAGGACGATAAGGTCTGCTAGGAAATCTACCACGTTAATGGTAATACTGACTCCCTTACAACCTATCTTGGCTCTCATCTCTGCTCCGGGGGTTTGTACCACCATGGGGTTATTCAGGGGTGTAGGGGTCATGCCACTTTTAATGCAAATCTTTGAGTGACAAATGAATGCATGGCTCCAGAATCAAACAAGATAGTTGCAGGTGCTGAGTTGACAAGGAACGTACCCAGCACGACGTCCTGGTCTTCCTGGGCTTCTTCAACAGTGACGTGATTCACACGCCCCTTCCCATGGTTAGGCGGGTTGCGAGGAGCTTGGTTCCTTGGTGGCATCCCGCGGCCTTGTCCTGGGTTCTGTGCATTGGGGCACGGGGCATCAGGCTTCTTGTTGGGGCACACCCTTGAGATGTGTCCTGACTGACCGCATCCAAAGCAAGTGACTTGGTTTGGATTATTGATCTTGTTGCCACCACTGTTATTGGGGTTGAAAGCTGGCCTTGGGTTGGCATACTGCTGAGGCTGATAGTTGGTGCGAGGTGTAGGAGCTCTTGGCTGCTGGTAGGTTGGCTTGACCGGGGCTGGCTGCCACGGGCGAGGCTTCTGGTTGCTGGAACTTCCCTTGCTGATCATCTTGTGCTTGCTAGTGTCTTCCAGGGCACGCCGCTTGTCTTCAAGCATGAGTGCTTTGTTAAATAGGTCAGGGAAGGTTGGGCAGTCACACACGACAAGAGAGTACTGCAGAGTCTGATTGAGGCCTTCCATGAAGCGCTCCCTTTTTGCAGCATCAATGCTGACATCTTCAGGGGCATACCTTGATAGAACACTGAACTTCTGCATGTACTCCTTGACAGTGCCACTTCCTTGCTTCAGGGCTCAAAACTCATGCTTTTTGATAGCCATAATTCCGGAAGCTATATGGGCCTTGCGGAATTCTGCCTTGAAGTTGTCCCAAGTGATGTCTTGTCCATCATGCATGACCTTGAATCCATCCCACCAAGCTCTAGCAGTCCCTCCGAGGCAGTGGGCAGCATAAGCCATCTTCTCGGGGTCTTCGGTGCAACCGACTAGTTCCAGCAAGTCCTCAATGGTGCGGACCCAGTCGTCTGCATCCAGGGGTTCAGCAGTCTCGACGAAGGTTGGCAGTGCATGGTTCTTGAACTCTGCCAACGTGGAACGTCCATTGCCATTCCCCGCCGGCTGGCGGTTGTTGGTGACAGCTTGAGCAATCATCTGGAGGGATGCGGTGTTGGCTTGGCATTCCTCTCGGAAAGCTTGGAGAAGCTGAGCCATGTCCATGTTCGGGGGAGGTGGTGGTGGAGCTTGGTCTTGGGTTTGGTCTTGGCCGGCCTTTGATTGAGCGGATGCTCCGGCTTCAGGTTGCCGAATAGAGGTACCAGTACGAGTTACAATAGGCATCATGTTGGAGCGGTAAAAGGTCTCATGATTTGGAATGAAGGGGGAAAGCAATAAAGATGGGTGCCTAGTAAGGGGGTGGGTGTGACACTAATCATTTTCATGCAAGGGCCGAATGGGCCAAACACATTCATTAAAAATCCAAATGGGTGATGCAGTTGTTTACATATTCCCGAAGGGAAGATACGACGTACATCCAAACACAAGAAAAGCAAATACTAGATGGCTTCATATGAACCATACAAGGACTCGACTTCGCATAGGGGTTACACGACCTATCCTACCGTAGAGGTCACGAACTGGCATATCCGAGTTGCAAATAATGCCTAAGAGGCGGAATGCTTGGTCCCGTATTCTGGCTCTTCTGGGTCTTCCTCCTTGTCTTCATCTGTCTGGGCCCCCTTAACACTTGAGGGTGTGGGGGAGTGGAGGAGTTGGATACGGCGGTGTTTTGTCGATGGTGCAGGGAAAAGCTTGCGATATTCCCTTGTCGTCATACGGCGTCACTGGGGTGGCTCTTCATCCTTGGAAGATACATCTCCTGAGGGCCTTCCACCTCGATACGCGATAGCGGACCGTCCGGGAGGCGCACCTTCCTTCTTGATCCTATCCGTCTTCTCTTGTGCTCGACGAAGAAGTGCCTTGGTCTTGTGGAGTTCTTCTCGGAGCTTCATCGATTCCGAGGCCAGGTCTTGTGCCAAGCTGTCGGCACATAGGCTGAAGTAGGTCTGGAATCGAAGTGGAAGTCCTTCCTTCAGTGGAGGGGCTTGCGCGCTGCTTTCATCTTCACCTTCCTTCCGGTAAGGCAAGAAGCGGGTTGTCATCTTGGCTGCCATCTCCAGAAGAAGCTCGCGGAGACGGGTTAGTGCTTTGAGTGCAGCAGCCTCGACAGCGAGGGGCAGTGTTGCCATCTGGGGTCCCTCGAAGAACCAACTTGTGGGAGGATCGTTTGCCTTCACGATCACTTCCACATGGTACTCCACCTCAGTGTCATTAACCCAATGCTCATGGTAGGTGAGGATGGGTGCTTGGTGGAACTGGCCCTCCCGGAGGCTATCCTCGAGAAGTAAGGGGAACCCAGTGGTCAGGTGCTCTTCAGGTACAGCGGCCATCTACAAAGGTTGAATAGGAGAGGTTAATAAGCTGATGATATCTCAGGTTTGCTAAGGTTTAGAAAAGAAGAGAGGTTCAGAAGGTTTTTGAAAAGGGTCTCATCTAACTAACGCCCAAGCTAACTAAGGCTTCCTGCAGTCAGGATGGCTCTGATACCAGCTCTGTGGGGACCCCGACTTAAGAGTCGAGATCATCGATTGCACGTGTACAGTGATCCCAGAGATCAATGCTCACTGATCACACAAAAGCTGAATAACAAGAGTCTTACATCCATACATACTGTCTTACACAAATTATGACCATTATGGCCAAGTCTTACATAGATAAAGCCTCAAGGCCTGAATAGCAAATAAACTCGAATAGCGGAAGTCTTCGTAGATAAGTAGAACCCATGCCATCTGCCTTAACCCTACAGGCATTCTGACTGGGAAAGCGTCCTAGTTCGCATGTTCGTCTCCATAGAATTCTTCTTCAAATTCTTGCTCCTCCATGCCTGGCCAATTAAATAACCAGTGGCAAGCCAATGAGTACTTTGAATGTACTCGCAAGCAACCCATGATTTGGTTCAAGGTAACAATGCAAGAGTATAACAATAAGCAACCTAGCTGCAAGCTAGCTAAGTTATTCCACCATCATGGAACATGCATCAATGTACTTGGGTAACCTCGAAGACAGGTTACATATATCAACATGAATAGAGTTCAATTCTTTATCAACGAGTCAAGTCACCACCTTGACTCAACACACACACACATACTTTCACCGAGATTGAAAAATTCTGGATATAGTTTAAGTAGCACCTCCCAACTGTCCATGACCGTGGACACGGCTATTCGAATAGTTTTACACTCTGCAGAGGTTGCGCACTTTACCCACAAGATCCGGGAAGCTTTCGTGTCTCCCACGATCCCGCAGTACCTCAAGTACTCGGGGGAAGCACCCGGTCATTACCTTTCCCTAGACGACACTAACATAGGGTCCACTCGTTGGTGCACGACCCTCATGTACAAACGATAGATCATGGGACTTGCCCTTATTAAAATGTCACGCGTACACGAAGGGACCAACAGTGTGTCCGGTGCCCTGTAAAAACAGTCATGGTCGCCTATCCAAGCACGACCCCGTCCCGGGAGTGACCTCAAGTCTCCCCAGTCACTAGTGATGTGGGCACCATGCTAGTATCAACCTAAGTAATCAATAATGCCCCGTCCCATAAGGGGTAGAGTGGTTGCACATGTATGGTTGGGACGATAATCACACATAAATCTAATCCATCATTTTTATCCACACACAAGAACTTTCTTGGCACACCACTTCTTCCTCAAGTGATGACCTTAACTCAACATCACCCTCGGGCATTAGGGGCACCCGATGTGGTTTTCGAAAAGAATGCAACCACGAAGGATTCATGGCACATATGCATCACTATGCATCACAACTAATCATTTGTCATTGCATCTAAGCACATGGTAAAGATCATGAGTAGGGCATGCAAAATGTGGTGGCTCTCAACAAGTTTGCCACCGTCACTCTTTATCAACATGCCTTCGGAAATAAAAGGTTTCCGAGGAACACAAGGGGTATTATGGTCAAAGGGCTGCTTGCCTAGATTGGCTTGGTCTTCAAGGTGTTCAAATCCTTCCCCTCCTTCTTCAGCAACCTCGTCAAACACGGTATCTAATCGTCGCAATAAACAACAGGAAAATAAGACAATAATAAAAACAGAAAAACCAAAGTGCTCAGAAAGATGTCAACTTATGTTTATAAAATACTAGAGGGAAAACTAAGATGGCAAAAATTATTAGTTTGGAATTTGGAGTTACATAATGGGGTATATGAATTTTTGAAGACAGGCTTTAGTGTTCAAATTTAGATTTAAATTTGAACAGAACAAAAAAGGTTCATGGATATGGGTGAAAGTGATATCATTAAATAGGTTGGAATTTTACAAGTTTTTACGAACTGGAGTTATTTCATTTGGATTAATATTTAATCCTGTGGAATATTTATGAAACAGACAGAAAAGAAAAAGGGAAAAGGCTACTGTGCAACTGGGCCAGAGAGGCCACAGTGCAACAGGCCCAAAAGGAAAATAGCCTGCGCGAGGCTGCCACGTCGAAGGCCTAGAGTCGAAATACGCCTTCAATCCAACGGCGAACCGGTGCGCGCGCGTGCGTTTTCAAACCTGACGGTGGGGCCCACCCGTCAGGGCGTGAGGCTGACGAACAGGCCCCACGACCATCGTCGTCAACCTCCGTCCAAAGGCGACGGCGAGCTCGCCGGCGGCGATATAGGGCACATGAGGGGGCGTGGGTGGTACCGTCGTGCTCGGGGAGGAGTCGCCGATCTGATGGAGGTGGAGTTGGTCGTCGGGGTGACCTGGTTCGCCGGCGGCGAGGAGGCACGGCGGAGATGCCTCGGGTGGTGGTGGTTCTGGCCGTTTGCAGCAGCTACAGAGAGGGGAAACAAGGGGAAAATGATCAGTGGGGGCTTGCGGTGCTAGATCGAGCGGGAGGAGCTGCGGGGAGGGCCTATACCTCCGGATCGACGGCGACCCGAGGCGGCGGAGCTCGAGCTTGATCTCGAGCTCGGGCCCGTCTGGAGAGGAGTGGGTGGTGCTGGCGTGTTCTAGGGGGTGTGGAGGTGGGATGGATGCCAGGGGAGAGGCCCAGGGCGTGCTTATATAGTCGGGCTCTAGTCCACCGTGGACTCGTGCGCCGGCGAGGTCATGGGCGAGGCCAGAGGCCGTGCAGGCACACGCGATCGAGTCGGGGTTGTTCATGGACGAGTTCTACGCCTACGGGAGGAAAGAGGATGAACGGGGAAGCATCCAGACGGCTTGCGCGTGTGAAGCCAGAGATTGGAGCTTGCGGGCGGCCGGCGCGCGTGCAAGGGCAGCAACATGAGGGAGAAGGAGGAGGGGGACAGGGCCGTGGCGTGTCGAGGACGTCGAGGCACCTCGACTGGCGCAAGGGGGAGGCTCGAGGTGGTCGGGTGCTGCTGATTGGAGGAGGCTACAGTGCGGGAGCGCACTATAGCATGCTCTAGAGCGCTCAAATGGCCGGCATGGCCATGTCCCACGCGCTCTAGGAGCGGCCACCGTGTCCATTGGCTCTAGGGGGGAGTAAACAACACATGGGGAGCATTGGATGCCAGGGAAAGCTTCTAGAAGAAGAGGGGGCTGAGGTAGAATGGTGAAAACTGCTGTCCAGAATGCAAATTGGGGTTTTACCCCTAGTCAATCATGGAGCTGAGGCCTGGGGAGAGTTGCTGGAGGTGCAGGGGAGCCTGAGGAAGCTGTGGTAGAAAGTTGGGCTCAAGGAGAATAAGAAAAGTGGTGAAAGTGGTAACTTTGGAAAATCACCAGAAGGTTTTTGATGTGGTTTTGGGCAACCTAATGATTTCCATTTGACATGAGACTTAACAGGATCAAATGGTATATAGAAATAGGGTGTTCCACCAAGTTTGGGCTCATTTGAAGAAACTTGCCAATGTAACTTTGGTGAACCCTAGAAATCAACAGAAATTGTTTCACCATGTTTGAGTTAAGAAAATCATCCCTCCTTGATGCACCACTTGGTGTAGTGTCCTCATTTGGGGTTGTGATCATGCCCACAAAGTTTGAAGTCCCAAGTAAAAAGTTGGTAATGTAAAGTTGTTCAAATTTTAATTTGAACATAAATGGTTTTGGGGTACTCTGATCAAGTTACCCCTCTCCAAAGCTTGAGCCATTTGGTCTAGATGCATTATTAGACCATTCTAGCATGTGTACCAAGTTTGAGAGCATTTGGACAAGTTTGGCAATGTAAAGTTGCTCAAACTTCAAAAATGGACAGAATGGTTTTGAGGGGTTTTGATGATGTTTTCTTGCTTCCCAAGGCATGGGGCTTGGCAAGATCATCAAATATGTCATATATGACATGATAGAATTTCCCTGGGATTTTTAGACTACATTCCCTTTGTAAATATTTCAAAAGCTTGAAATATCGAGAAATGGTTTCTGAGGGATTTGTCCAATATTTTGAACATGACCAAGTGTTGAAACTCTTATATATGGACTATATATGTCCTAAGAGTCTCCCTGAATTTTGGCAAATATTTTTGAAATAGTTAAATAATTTTTCCCTATTAAAGACCATTTCCGGCCTTAAGAAAAAGCTTTTAAATAAAATAGGAAAATAACTTTTAAAATTATATTTTTGTGGTTTATGGGAGTCTTATATCTACTAGGTTTCAAATATACTATTTGAAATATTTTTCTCACCCTAAATCAAGCACTTGCAGTGCAAACCTCAATTCAGGGGTTTTTTGGAAAACTAATTTGTGAAAACACTTTTTGGCCAAATTATTTTTGCAAGAAAATACTATACTGTTATATACACTTGGTATGATCATTGGGCAGAAGTTTGGGGCAAGGAGATGAAATATACAAGAGGGAGTAGTTGACTTTAAAGAGCACTTGAAAATCACAGAGAGAAAAACTTAATTCCAAATAAAAGCCAAATGATTGCAAAAAAATTTGCTGGTCTAAATTTTCATGCTTTAATAATGCAAATGACATGTTACAAAAAATTTGCTGGGTTAAATTATCATTTACCTACTCTAGGACGAGCAGGAATTAAGCTTGGGGATGCTGATACGTCTTTGTCGTATCTATAATTTTTGATTATTCCATGCCAATATTCTACGACTTTCATATACTTTTGGCAACTTTTTATACTATTTTTTGGGGCTAACATGTTGATCCAGTGCCTAGTGCCAGTTCATGTTTGTTGCATGTTTTTTCTTTCGCAGAATATCCATATCAAACGGAGTACAAATGGAATAAAAACGGATGGAGATTTTTTTTGGTATATATGTGAATTTTGGGAAGCGGAACCAACATGAAACGATGCCCGAGTGGGCCACGAGGCAGGGGGCGCGCCCACCAGGGGCAGGCACGCCCTGGGCCCTCGTGGCCACACCATAAGGCAGTTGATGCCCTTCTTTCGCCGCAAGAAAGCTAATATCCATATAAAAATCGTGTCAAAATATCATCCCAATCGGAGTTACGAATCTCCGGGAATACAAGAAACGGTGAAGGGCCAGAATCTGGGAATGCAGAAACAAAGAGAGACAAAGAGACAAATCCAATGTCGGAGGGGCTCTCGCCCCTCCGCCGCCATGGAGGCCATGGACCAGAGGGGAAACCCTTCTCCCACCTAGGGAGAAGGTCAAGGAAGAAGAAGAAGGAGGGGGGCTCTCTCCCCCTCACTTCCGATGGCAGCGGAGTGCCACCGGGGCCATCATCGTGTGACGGTAATCTACACCAACACCTCCGTCATCTACACCAACATCTCCATCACCTTCCCCCATCTATCTATAGCGGTCCACTCTCCCGCAACCCCCTGTACCTTCTACTTGAACATGGTGCTTTATTCTTCATATTATTATCCAATGATGTGTTGCCATCCTATGATGTCTGAGTAGATTATCGTTGTCATGTCGGTGATTGGTGAATTGCTATGATTGATTTAAATTGCTTGTGGTTATGTTGTTGTCCTTTGGTGCCCATCATATGAGCACGCGTGGATCACACCATAGGGTTAGTTGTATGTTGATAGGACTACGTATTGGAAGGCAAGAGTGACAGAAGCTTCAACCTAACGTATAAATTGATGCATACGATATTGAAGGGGGACCAATATATCGTAATGCTATGGTCGGGTTTTATCTTAATGAACGTTAGTAGTTACGGATGCTTGCTAATAGTTCCAATCATAAGTGCATAGAATTCCAAGTAAGGGATGCCATGCTAGTAGTGGCCTCTCCCACATAAAACTTGCTATCGGTCTAGTAACGTAGTCAATTGCTTAGGGGCAATTTCGCAACTCCTACCTCTACTTTTCGACACACGCTATATTAACTTTATTGCTTCTTTATCTTAACAGCCCCTAGTCTTTATTTACGTGCTCTTTATATTCTTGCAAACCTATCCTACAAAAACTACAAAGTACTTCTAGTTTCATACTTGTTCTAGGTAAAGTAAACGTCAAGCGTGCGTAGAGTTGTATCAGTGGTCGATAGAACTTGAGGGAATATTTGTTCTGCCTTTAGCTCCTCGTTGGGTTCGACACTCTTACTTATCGAACGAGGCTACAACTGACCCCTACACTTGTGGGTAATCAGTCATCAAGCAACACATCATCCCCTTTTAATAGTATTGGCTTTCCTATGGACTCAATGTGATCTTGGACCACTTAATCAAAAATGTAGTGTCTTGAGCTTTTGCCAATCCTTTTCCTTAGCATTTTAAGGGGTCCACATTTATAGTCTTTGCCATGCCAATCATTGAATATCCTGAAATGTTTATCTTAAATGGACATTCGTTAAATGAGATATATGTTGTTATGAATTACCAAAACCGCCCCGTGATTAGTTGCACTTTCAAACTTCCCATTTTTGGTAATTGATGACAACATATAGATCAAAGCTTTGACAAATTATTGAATGAATGAAAGACATCGTTGCTTTGAGAAGTTTGTGATAAGAAAGAGCTCCCCCTAAATTGCATTATTAAAAAATTGTGTTTGAATACAAATGCCGAATAGATTGGAATCATGGGTAACTCTTCCATGTCATATACAACTTGGTGGAGCGCACAAAACGAGATGAATGGACTAGTAAGCATGCATCACCAAACATAAGTGAGTGATCATACTCAAAAATGATAGAGATAAGCATTAAGCATCACATGAAGCATAGTATGATCAATCACACATAACCAGCATAGTATCTCACACACATAACGAGCAAAGTATCACGAATCAAACGAAAATAGCAGCAATAACTGAAGAAAAACCAACGAGAAAAAGAGAGACACTCTCTCGATGCTTGATGATCTATACAAATTCTTCCCCATTTTGCAACAAGAACCAAAAAGTTCAAAAAGGTATAGAGCTATGCGTCTCTCTAGGTACGATCCTCAGCAGCTCCTAAAGGTGAGTTCTGGCTGGCGGCTCTGGTGTGCGTAGATGGCATTGAGATTAGTGCATCTGCGAATGCTTCTGCTGACGTCTGTTGGGATGGTGGAGTAGAAAGTGGAGGTGGCACCGTAGTAGTACCAGCAGGTGCAGAGTGAGGGGTCCTCGTGTCTGCAACAGGCATGGCAGCAGATCTTGGTTCCCCGGGTACTGTTTGATATTTCTAAGTCGTCTTCCTGTCATCTCCACTATCATCAGAGGCAGCCTAACTTTGTCAACATCATCTCTGAGCTTCTCCACTATAGATTGTACCTCAGTAATCTTGACATCAAGATTGTATCTGTTGTCCTCGACTACCCGTTCTAAGCTTTCCTAGTTCTTGGCTAGGTTGGCCAGACTTTGCTCAATCCTCAGGGTAGCTTCTAGTAGATAAGTCATCTGGTCATTCTTGGACTTGACGTTGGTAATGGGAGCAGTGGGAGAAGATGCCTTCTTAGTTTCTCTTGCTGCTACAGCTCCCTAAATTTCCTCTTGAGCTTGTGCAGACGAAGGATGTGAAGGGTCCATCACAACAACACTGTCCTCAAACTCAGGCTGCAATGGGAGATGCTCACGATCAAGTAGAGAAGTTCTTGTTCGAACCTTGGAGTTGATGAGCAACTAAATGCGCGGACCAAATCAACATGATCTGTTCTGGTCAGCTACGGTTCTCTTGATAGTCTCAACAATAAGGCTCATGACTTTGAATTTCTGCGGTGTGTAAAACAAATGTAGCAAGTTATGGAGTGGCCATGGATCATCTTGTCATCTCCAGACTTGGGAAAAGTGTGCCTCAAGATTGTGTTAGTGGTGGCCACACCAACAAGCAAGTGCTTCACATAACCCAACTTATGACTCTCAACATCTTTGGTATGAATTGCCGTGTACATATAGCCATGGAGTTAGGATCCATCCTAGGCTTACCATACACATCAATATCATCATCCTCCTCCTTTGGGGCACCAAGAATTTCAGCCCATTCTGTGATGGTTGACTTGTACTTGGATCCCTCAGACATCCATTCAATTCTGCCATCTGGATAAAAATGAGATATGGAATGCAATTTCTTGAGGCCAACGCTAGGCGCCGGTGCGCCGGCCGAAAATTTCGGCCGGTCACACCAGACTCACCCGATGTGCTGCATTGAAACTTTTTTTATAAACGGTTGTATCATTTTATGTCAATGGTTGTAGCATTTCGACTGTTATGTCAATGGTTGTAGCATTTTATGTCAATGGTTGTAGCATTTTGCTGCAGAAAAAGCTTCGACCGTGGACGAAAAAAGCTTCAACCGTGTATGAAATGCTGGAGAAAAAGCTTCGACCGTGGACGAAAAAAGCTTCAACCGTGTATGAAATGCTGCAGAAAAAGCTTCGACCGTGGACGAAAAAAGCTTCAACCGTGTATGAAATGCTGCAGAAAAAGCTTCGACCGTGGACGAAAAAAGCTTCAACTCTGTCTACGGTTGCAGCAAAATCGTCGTTGTCGTCGTCGTGAGGTCGTAGCTCCACCTGATGGATGTAGCAAAAAAATTCGCTGGTAGTAGCAAAATCAAAACTACGGTTGCAACTTTCCCTTGTTGTGCAGTGCCATTGAAGCTTCTGTGTCTATGGTTGAAGCTTTTTTCAACAGCTGTTGAAGCTTTCCTAGGTGACGGTAGCAACACTTGTATGCGCGGGCTGGATTCAAGCATGGCGGCAGGTAGCCATGGAGGCCGGCGAGGGGAGCTCCTGGCCTCCGGCGATGGAGCGAGAGGAGCTCATGGCCTCTGGCGATGGAGATTGCGGCACCTGCAAACGCGCGTTGCCAGCTCCTAGTGCTGGGCGTCTACTCGTGCTTGAGAGGAGTCTTGTCGCAGCACACTCATCAAGTGCATCGCCGGAGGTGGTGCAGCAGGAAGGAGAGGGGTTGAAGAGATGATTGAGAAGAAACGAGCAGCAACTGTAGAGATACGAGCAAGAAGAAAAAGCAGTGGAGGGGGCAGCTCGTGAAGGGATAACGCTCCATAATGCGTCTGATGTGGGGGCCCCAGGAAAAATGTTTCGATCCCATTGTATACTCCGCGCGCGACCGGCTGAAGTTTCGGCCGGCGCGCCGGATACAAGCGTTTCCCAACGCTAGGCGCCGGTGCGCCGGCCGAGAATTTGGGCCGGTCGCACCAGACTCAACCGATGTGCTGCATTGAAACTTTTTTTATAAACGGTTGTAGCATTTTATGTCAATGGTTGTAGCATTTCGACTGTTATGTCAATGGTTGTAGCATTTTATGTCAATGGTTGTAGCATTTTGCTGCAGAAAAAGCTTCCACCGTGGACGAAAAAAGCTTCAACCGTGTATGAAATGCTGCAGAAAAAGCTTCGACCGTGGACAAAAAAAGCTTCAACCGTGTATGAAATGCTGCAGAAAAAGCTTCGATCGTGGACGAAAAAAGCTTCAACTGTGTATGAAATGCTGCAGAAAAAGCTTCGACCGTGGACGAAAAAAGCTTCAACTGTGTATGAAATGCTGCAGAAAAAGCTTCGACCGTGGACGAATAAAGCTTCAACCGTGTCTACGGTTGCAGCAAAATCGTCGTTGTCGTCGTCGTGAGGTCGCAGCTCCACCTGATGGATGTAGCAAAAAACTTCGCTGGTAGTAGCAAAATCCAACTACGGTTGCAACTTCCCCTTGTTGTGCAGTGCCATTGAAGCTTCTGTGTCTATGGTTGAAGCTTTTTTCAACAGCTGTTGAAGCTTTCCTAGGTGACGGTTGCAACACTTGTATGCGCGGGGTGGATTCAAGCATGGCGGCAGGCAGCCATGGCGGCCGGCGAGGGGAGCTGCTAGCCTCCGGCGATGGAGCGAGGGGAGCTCCTGGCCTCCGGCGATGGAGCTTGCGGCACCTGCAAACGTGCGTTGCCAGCTCCTAGTGCTGGGCGTCTGCTCGTGCTTGAGAGGAGTCTTGTCGCAGCTCACTCATCAAGTGCATCGCCGGAGGTGGTGCAGTAGGAAGGAGAGGGGGCTGAAGAGATGATTGAGAAGAAACGAGCAGCGGCTGTAGAGATACGAGCAAGAAGAAAAAGCAGTGGAGGGGGCAGCTCGTGAAGGGATAAGGCTCCATAATGCGTCTGATGTGGGGGCCCTAGGAAAAATGTTTCGATCCCATTGTATGCTCCGCGCGTGACCGGCTGAAGTTTCGGCCGGCGCGCCGGATACAAGCGTTTCCCATTTCTTGATCATCTCATCATTCCATTTGGTGAGCTTCTTCCCGACAAAGGAATCAAATCCTAGAAGTCTGAAACTCTCACGAACATGGGGGAAGTAATTCCAATTAGCATCAACGTACTTCCAATCCACCCACTTCATGTCACTGACTATAGGCTTCTTGTCAAGCAGAACGGTCTCATAGAAATCGTTCTGCTCTATGGTGTGGAAACGATAATCACATGTAGTTCTCCTCATGACGAAATAAAGATCAGTCATCCTCCACTCTCTAAAAAATTTGTCCTTCTTGAGCATCATATTTTCTACCATTGGATGTGAGTTGTCATTATCTGGAATCTTGGGCTTTAGCTTTCTGAGCACTAGTGCCTCATCATCAATCTCTGCTTCAGGCACTGGGGCCTTGTTCTTCTCACTAGCAGGTAAATTTCTTGTAGACCTCTTTGGCATGGATGTAGGGGCCTTGGGCTTGCACTTAGATGGGGCATCAGTCCTCATAACATCTGACATGAGCTTTTGAGTCTTGGCTGGAGGTGCATCAGCAGTTGGTTCCTCCTCCTCATCATCGTCATGATCATCTGCAACCATGGAGGGTCTGCCAATAACAAAAGCGATGGTATTTCTAGCCCCTTTCTTCCTCTTCCCTGCAACAGACTTTGCATCCCTTGGCTCCTCAAGTGTAAATTTCATGGTTTCTTTGGGAGCTATGGCGTTGTCTCCTTTGGAGATTGGGACTTTCCTCACACCTAACCTCTCCTTGGCAGAAGGTCTTGAGCTGGTTGTTGTGCCATACTCCTTTGCAAGAACTTTCATCTTCTTAGAAGTGACCTCACTAGCCACAAAATCGTCATCCTTATCTTCTGAGTTTTTCTTCTTCCTCGATCTGTTAGCATCTTTAAGCAAATTTCTGGGAGTGCTCCTGCTGCCTTCAGCATATCTCTTAGCTGGGCTTGATCCTTCACTATTTTCCTCATGCTGCTTAGACAAGTTTTGGCTGTCACTGGCACTATACATCTTACAAGATGACCCTGTGAATATATAGGTGTGGGTAGAGTGGATGAGTTATGACAAAAGTTAGATAGTTTTCATGAAAATTGATTTCAAACTTTAGTGTTAGGTTTTCACAGAATGCATTTCAAATACACCGAGTTGATAATCTCGGTGATACCGAAGCACTCAACAGAACTAAAAGACACCATTTCATTCAGACCGGGATGTGCTTCGATGTCTCCGAGTTGCTAGGGTTTCACATAAACATTACTTTCGGTCACATGGATTAGTACTTCTCGATGGCACTGAGATGTACTAGTGCAATGGCCGGGGCTAAATCAGGCACCAAAGGTTTCAATTCAGTCAGTCCGAGATGCTTTTGTCGGAAACCTAAACAGAAATTTTTAACTCGCATCTAATCTACGGAATTTGATCATGGATTACGCATTGCAATTTATTGCAAGAATAATGACAGTCCATATGTGCATTAAATCGTAAAAAGGAACACTAAGGGGGTCGAATCTCCCCCTAACTTGGCGGAGATTCTCTACGACGGCAATGGGGGGCAGATTGTCTATGACGCCGACGGAGTTCTGCAGCGAGGGCGCGCTGGATACGAGGGCGACGATCCGGAGACTAGGGTGACGACAGCAACGGGGTGCGGTGTTGTGACGTTTGATGAAATTTTCAACGTACGGTCGCGCTCGATATATATACCCATATGATGTCGGTGGCACTGAGTGGAACAAATTGGTGGCACCGAGACATGTAACTGTGTGCAGATACAAAAAATGGGTGACATCGAGTTGGTCTAATCGGTAGCACCGAGAGTGAAAACCTAGATCAATCAAGCCATTTCGGTGTGTCCGAGTAGGAGTGTTGGTCGCACCACAAACAACTTGAAGGTTTTGGAGGTTGGCCCTATTTGGAACGGTGGCTCTGAGTGCTCCTCACCCAGAGGGTCCGAAAGAGACATTTTCAATTTTTGTGACATATCATGAAAGGAATTTGAGACAAGAAATCATAGATAGCTAGAGAAGGTTCTTACGCATTCTTGTACATCCACTTGGCCAGAAAAACCAAGATAATCAAAACAACAAATGGATGTCCTCGAATGGAGAAATTATGCAACCAACATGCTCACACAATAAAATAGCATGTGAAATATGTGAAACATGCACAACCAATTCTAACATCTATCAAGCAATTGGCGATGACTAGGTCTATATATATGAGTATATTGACTTAGGAGTAAAAAATGAGAACATTTGTTCATAAGTCATACTCATCGTTTAAGCACAAGTGGGGTTGCCACTTTTACATAAAGCATTAATGTGTTCACACCATTAGAGTTACTTTAGCTCAATTTTTAGAGCAAAGCTTCCCCTATATGTGATATCCCCCCTAAGAGGGATGAACTAACCTTGGGTTTTGTCGATGATGACTTCATGTAGATAGTGAATATGTGGATGCTCAGTGTTGATGTAGTCCATCAAGAGTTGTGAGTAATCCTTTGGAGTTTTGCACTTCCAATACCTACATGGGTTAGTCCCACAAGGAACATACAAGGATATCCGTAGACATAGAGTGAATTGCACATATGATGATGCCCATGAAAGCATTAGGTTACCTTGTCCCTTGTCTTACCAACAAGAGGTTTGTGACTCCATGAGCTAGTGTAAGATGTGGAAGTTGATTGCACAAGTCCATGACAAAATGAATATGTGTGATATATGTTGGCAGAGTCATCCTCAAGAACACTATAGTTCTTCTTCTTTGGGGTCCACTTCAAATTGATGGAATCCTCAGAGTTGTAGTTGAACTTGATGAAGTAGAGTTTGGAGTAGTCTTGGAACCCACTTGACCATGGCTTTAGATGCATCTTCAAATGAGTTAATCTCCTCTTGAACCTTGTCCTTGCCTTTAAGCTTGTGGTCTTGTGGTGGAAGATCATATTGAGCTTGTGTTCCCTCAAAATAAGTGGGGCCATACTTCTCTTGCTGAGGAACAAACTTTGTTTTGGGGTATTTATATTCTTGCCATTCAACTCCATTGGCATTAAACTTGCGTTCCAAACCAGCACCTTGATTATTCTGGTGTCTTCTTTTCTTGCGTACAATTTCCTCAAATTGCTTACTCACAGCAAGACTTTTGTAAACACCTTTTTCTATAATTACCTTCAAAAAGCTAGTTTCTTGCTCAAGTGTAACTTGTTCGAGAGAATCATTGGTGGAATCAAGAGAATTACTAGAAGCAACAATATTGCATTTAGCATGGTTATTGTTACTACTAGAATAAGAATATTTCTTGCTGTTGTTACTAGCTTTAACTTGTGGCATGTATGTAGACAAGAGGGCACATTTATCAATCTAAGAAGAACTCTTCTTTCGAATATCATCATTGATAGATTTTATAAACTCACGCTCTTGGTCTAAATTTAGCTTCTCAAAGCGTAGCTTCTCATGAGTTCTTAGGAGCTCTCTATGATCCTCTAGAGTTATTTCACGAGCTAACATAAGAGTGCTTAGTTCTTTAGTTACACCCTCAATCTCCTTCTTATCATTGTCATTCATTTCATCTTGATTATCATGATTACTAGAAAGTTCATCATAGCTCACATCACTAATCTTGTCAACAAGTAACTCATCCTCACCTAGCAAATCATCTTCATCACTATTGAAATCAAGATACTCGGGGTGTGATACCTTGGGGACTTTATCCATGACGCATCTTCCAATTCCTTCATTTGGTGAATCAAATATGTCATAGGAGTTGGATAACATTTGAGCAAGCCTAGCAACACCTTCATCATGACTATAGTCAAAGTCGGAGTAATAACTTTTCTCGGAGAGAGTTTCGAAATCTGAGCTGGAAACCCATTCACCAACATGAGCTTGATGTCATCTTGTGTAGCTTTTTGATTGTCTTTCCTTTCTGAATGCTTACTCTTTGAGAGGGTCTTCATTCATAACGATCAACTCTACTCCTTCTCTCTCTATGAGGTGATTCTTCTCTTCTACTCCTTCTTTTGGGTGAATCTTCTCTTTTCTTGTAGGGAGCCGTACACTCCTTAGAATAGTGTCCCGGGTCTCCCATAATTGTAGCAATTGTGATCACGGCTAGAAGTTCTTTTCTCATTGTAGGACCTTGAGTTGGAGCTTCTATCTTTGCTTTGACTCTTGTAAAATTTGTAGAAGTTCTTCACCATAAGACTTATTTCCTCACTTGATACTAGCTTGTCACTAGATGTTGTAGGAGCATCACTTCAAGCATTGTATGCACCACTTGACTTGTTGTGGATCTCTTCCTTACCCTTGAGTGACATCTCATGAGCATAATTCTACCAATGACTTATGTGGGCTTGAGAATGCAAAGGAAATTTGGGATACTTTGGCTGATATGAACGAAGTTACCAAGTCCATCAAGGAATCCAAGTTGGATGTGCTTCAAAGTCTAGACCAATTCAAGATGAAGGATGGTGAAGGAGTCGCTAAAATGTACTCTAGGCTTGCTCTCATCACAAATGAGATTGCAGGCTTAGGAAGTGAAATTCTTCTGGGGTCACTTCATGATCCGGTTCTCTAGCATCTTCAATGTACTCACCTTGCAAGCCAATACTAACAACAGCCCAAACACCTTCTGGGGTCACTTCAAACGCTCTTGGTGGCACGACGGCTGCCCCAGCACCGGCCGTCCGTCGGAAATCACGGCACGCGAACGGCCCGCAGCTGCGAGCTACGGGGCGTCGCCAGTGGGGAGCGGCCTTGCCGCGGGGTCGCCTGCATCCTCGGTGGATCCCAAGCGCTGGCATCCGCCCGGCACGTTAAGTCGCACTTTCGACAGGTTGGGGCTGCCGCCCAGCCGTAGGAGGTCTCGCGGGCACACAGTGAGCGGGGGCCCACCATCACCTTCAGCCGCGGTGACCTCGCCTCAGAAGCGGCCGGCACAAGCGTTCTCTCCATGGTGTGCACTCCCACCATCTACGGGGTGGCCGTGATGAGGACCCTCATCGACGGCGGCGCCGGCCTCAACATCCTCTCCCCCGAAGCCTTCAGTCATCTGCCTGTGTCTTATAGGTAGCTCCTCCCCACCAAGCCCTTCTCAGGGGTCGCGGGCTCGGCCGTTCCGCTCGGCCAGATCCGCCTCCCGGTCACCTTCGGCACACTGGCTAACTACCGGACTGAGCTCATCGACTTTGATGTTGCGCCCATCCACCTGCCCTACAACGCCGACCCACCCGGGCTACAACACCGTCAAGATGCCCGGGAGCAGCGTCATCATCACCGTCAATGGGGACCCCAAGGCTGCCCTTCAGGTCTTTGGGTGCGCTTATATGGCTGCTGCCGTAGCTCACCTAGGAGCAAATGGGGCTCCGGAGGCTCCGGAGGCCGCGCCTGCCAAGAAGAGGCAGCTCTTCTCTCCGGACCCCGCCAAGATGAAGCAGGTGCCAGCCGATGAAGAAGGCTCAGGAGCCACATTCACCATCGGTACGGGCATGGATCCAGAGCAAGAGACGGCGCTGGTCAGCTTTCTCAAGGCCAACAAGGACGTGTTCGCCTGGAAGGCCGCGGATTTGGTCGGAGTGCCTAGGCATGTCATCGAGCATCACCTCACGGTGTGCCCCAATGCGTGGCCTATCAAGAAGAAGGCGCGCAAACAAGCCCCAGAGAAGCAAGCCTTCATCGTTCAGGAGGTTAGCAAGCCCAAGGAAGCAGGCATTGTACAGGAAGTACGACACCCGGAGTGGCTAGCCAACCCTGTCATAGTCCCGAAGAAAGGAGGCCAGGAACACATGTGCGTCGACTTCACAAGCCTCAACAAGTTCTGCCATCAGGACCCCTTCCCTCTTCTGTGCATCGACCAAATCGTGGATTCAACGGCCGAGTGCGACCTACTCTGCTTCCTCGACGCTTTCACGGGCTACCACCAAATCAAGATGGCGGTAGAAGACGTGGAGAAAATGGCGTTCCTGACCCCATGTGGGGTCTACTGCTACACCAGCATGCCCTTTGGGCTGAGGAACGCGGGCGCCACCTTCCAGCGCCTAATGCACATCACCCTCGGCCCTCAGCTCGGGAGGAACGCAGGGGCCTACGTCGACGACATTGTGGTTAAAACCAGGGAGGCCAAGACCCTCATCCAGGACCTAGAAGAAACGTTCGCCAACCAGCGCAAGGTGAAGCTGTGCCTCAACCCGGAGAAGTGTGTGTTCGGTGTACCCTCTAGCAAGTTGCGACGGTTCTTGGTTTTGCACCTGGGCATCAAAGCTAATCCGGAGATGATCAAGGCCATCGAGAGAATGAGGCCGCCCATGAACCTGAAGGAGATGCAGAAGCTCGCTGGGTGTGTAACGTCCTTGGGGCGCTTCATCTCTAAGCTTGGGGAACACGCCCTTCCGTTCTTCAAGCTCATGAAGAAGAAGGGGCCCTTTGAGTGGACTCTGGAGGCCGATGCCGCCTTCTGGGACCTCAAGGAATACCTCACCAGCTCGCCGGTCATGGTAGCGCAACGACCCGTGGAGCCCATGACTCTCTACCTCGCCGCAACGCCTCATTTCGCCAGCGCGGCACTAGTCGTGGAGCGCGAGGAAAGGCCCCGAAGCTCAAGGCCACCGGGCGGCTCGGCACCTTCCGGGTCCGCACCGCCCCCTGACGTGGCCCCAGGGGCAGATTCGACCACGGGCACTGACGGCCCCGCTAATCAGCAAGAGGCACCTAAGGTTTTTGAAGCACCCGTGGACCCTCCTGCGTCGACCCTCATGGAGCACCCGGTGTACTTCGTCAGCACAGTACTGCGCGATGCGCGCTCGCGCTACCCGATGCCCCAGAAGCTGCTCCTGGTGCTCCTCGTCGCCTCCAGGAAGCTGCGCCACTACTTCCAAGGCCACCCCATCAAGGTTGTCTCGTCATATCCTCTCGAGAAGGTACTGCGGGGCCCTAATGTCGTCGGGAGGGTCGCCGAGTGGAAAATCGACCTTCAAGCGTTCCATTTGGATTTCAGCACCACGCGGGTGATCAAGGGAGCAGCTCTGGCAGACTTTGTGGTGGAGTGGACTAACGCGCCGGAGCGGGGGGCCAGCGAAGACCTCTCACTAGCCCCCAGTGATGAAGCCCCAAACAGATGGGTGGTATACTTCGACGGCGCCTTCTCGTGCCTCGGTGCGGGAGCTGGCGTCATGTTAGTATCTCCCACTTAGGATAAGTTGTACTACGCTGTGCAGCTCTGCTTCTGATGACCCTCAACCGTAAGGGATCTGTTGCAGCGTTTTCGATAAGTAAGAGTGTCGAACCCAACGAGGAGCAGAAGGTATTGATAAGCGATTCTGAGCAAGAAATTACTGCAAGCACTGATAGATAACTTTTAGGGGTTTTCTCGATATAAGCAACAGGAATGTAATGGCAAGTAATGTAAAAGGTACTGAAAGTAACAAGTGGCCCAATCCTTTATTAGCAAAGGAGAGGCCTAGCAACTGAACTTATAAAGACTAAAGCGTTCTTGAGGACACACGGGAGAGGTAGTCATGTGCTTTCGCCATATTCCGTATCAATACTATGTTATGTGTTGATAAGTGTTGGTGGGTGGATATATCCTAGTGCACTCTCTAGACCAAGATGAATGCACTCTTATGATTAAACACCTTGCAAGCATCCGCAAATACAAGATATAATTTAAGGCAAAAGCATAACCATAGCAATACGGTCAAGGATCCATTATTCCCTTATGCAAAAGCATGCGAACTGGGGTTCAGGTTTCTGTCACTCCGGCAACCCACCATAAGCATTCTTTATACACAATGCATTCCCCTAGGTCCTTAATAAGGCAAAGTGTTGGGTGTTCGACTCACACAACACCACTAGTTGAATGACAACACAACTTAAGTATCAAACAACACATATTACTTCAACAGCATATGACTACTAACAACAAGACTTTCCCCATGTCCTCAAGAACTAAGGTAACTACTCACAAGACATAAAAGAGATCATGATCAGAGGGGATAAATATGTGATAAACAATCTGGACATAATAATATTTCTCCAACAAAACTCAATAGCATTCACCACAAAGTAGTAATCAACACCGATGGAGTAGAGAGGATAGGTAGTACAAGTTACAACACGAGTTGCGATGGAAAGATGAGATTTGGATGAAGATGGAGATGGTGCTGGTGTTGGGGATGATGTTGATGATGATCTCGATGATGCCCGTGATGATGGTGATGACGATGGCGACGATCTCCCCTTCCGGGAGGTGATCTCCCCGGCGGAATCTGCCCACCGGAGATGCCCTTTTCTTCTCTGTAGGTTTCCGCCTCGAAGCGGCGGCGGAACTCCATAAAAAGTCCCGTACCTAGGGTTTTCGGGAGACGGAGAGCATATATGCAAAAGGGGGCGGCCAGAGGTGGGACAGGGGCTCCAGGCGCCCCCCCCCGGCGCGGCTAGGGGGGGCGCGCCCCCAGGCCGCCTGGGCACCCTGTGGCCCCCCTCTGACTCCCCTTTTGCGTGTCTTCGTTATTCTTCTGAAAAACACGTCCTGTCAATTTTCAAGTAATTTGGAGGTGTTCTTCTTCAGCAACTCAGTATCCACTTTTTCCTGCTGAATCCTGCGTCTGCTGTTTCGGCATCGGAAAGTTGCAAACTGTGTAAAATAGACCAAAACAACATAAGAACATCATCATAACGTGAAATATATCAATGAATAAGGATAAATTATAATACAAAATAGTGATGCATTTTGGACGTATCAACACCCCCAAGCTTAGACCTCGCTTGTCCCCAAGCGAATATGAACTCGGTAAACCTGTCCACAAGTTTAGAGAGTGAAGTGTCGATAAATAGAATACGGACAAGAAGCATCATAGTCTCTTCACCAAATCAAATATCCTCAGCAACAATCTTCAACTCATAAGGCTCTCATGAAAGAGTGTTAACACTTACATTCGAAAGTAGGACCAATAGAAACTCATTATATCATGGCAAACATGTCCTTTGGTCAAGGAACAACAAATAATTTTAAATTTTGCTTTTGATGGGATTAATTGAAGCTTTTTGAAATAACAAGTTAATAAGCAAGAAGTGAAAGTGTTAACACAGAGGAAGATATTTGCCTTAGCCGGGCATGACAAACAACTTACTTATCAAATGATAATGTCAACAAGGATATGATATGACAAATCTTAATGCAGCTCTATATGCATGAATCCTTATCAACATCAAACATCTGCTCTCTTTGAGAAATAGAAGGAAGTAGGAATAACTGACTCAACTTTAAAATTAAAAGATAGGCCCTGCTCTAGGGTAGTAGGGAAAACTCATGTGCTATCCTCAAATCAAACAGAATGAAAACAAGTTTTTGAGAGGTGCATGATTCGTCAACGAATGCTAATAGATAACTCAATTACTACTTGAACTGGACAAGTTTCGAGGAACGGCTCCCGTATGAGGACGATAACATCCTCTTATTCTCCTTTGTTTATCACTGCCAAAGTTTTCTGATTTCTCATGAACAAAGCGTGAAGGAGGGTTTGTTTGTTATATTATTTTTAAGCCGGGCGCACTCAATGCCAGTTCCTTTTCGTATTATGAGTTTGCACATTATACATGCAATCCCGGGGTGAAGCTTGTCCAACTCAAAAAGGTCATGAATTAGCTACTACTTCCTCATGAGCTAAAGCAGAGGCACAAAATAAAAGATTTTGAACATTTAAGGATAACACATAAATTATATACTTTTAGGAGGTGGTAGTGGAGTACCACGAGTAGGTAGGTATGGTGGACTCATATGGAAGGTATTGGCTTAAGGGTATGGATGTACAAGCAGAATTCCGCTTAGTACAGAGTTAGGCTAGCAAAGGTTTTGAAAGAGCAGACAATTGATGATGACTAAGATGCAAAGCATTATAAAGCATGAACATTGAAATAAGCATCACACATCAAGTTGTCTTTCTTGTCAACATAACACTTCAAGTATAATAGCATAAAGGTTTTGGCTATGTTGATACTCTAAGAGAATCATGCTTGTTGTTATGACCAAAGCTATGTTTGCCAAGATTAAATAAAGTTTCATAGCCATACCTGACATAAGGTCAATACTCCCAATAAGAATCATCATATAAGGTCGATTGCGTGAAGAGAATATCGAGTGCAGCAAAAAGGAACCGATAAACTTCTCATTAATATTCCATCATAGACGACTCCACGCACACGGATACAATTCTTCACCAAGGAGCGATAGACCTCAATGCACACACCTATCTCATATAATAATCTCCCTAGACATGATACGACTCTACTTGACTTCTAAAAGACAAAAGGTAAAAGATAAAGATACCGGGCACTCCCCCAAGCTTGGAACAAGCCAAGGGAATGCCATTACCCATGGAGATTTCACTCATCATCCTTGTTGGCGTTGATCAAGTAGTTCCTGGCGAAGCTCTTCCATGGAAGGGGTTCTCCGGTCTCATATGAGAAGCTCGTCTCCTGGATCCTGCATTCAGCACCCAAACCCTTGCGTAAAAACCTTAGTTCATACTCACAGTTCTGGTTATGTAGATCATTAATTTGCCCTTGGAGTTCTATGATTCTGTCTTCAGACGCGGCGATTCTTTCCCACATCTCCTTCATCTTCTTCAGGAAGTAGTTCTTCAGCTCGTTGGTGATGTCAAAGTTAGCTTCGACACCACGCTCGGTCATCTTCTTGTACTTGAAGACTTCCTGCTCCACTTCCTCCAGCCTGGCCTGGACGCTCCCCTCCTTGATAGGTCCCTTCAGATCTTCTTGATGAAGGACGCCTTCCTTCATCTGAACCACCTGAGGGTGCTTCTTCACCTCAGCGAGGAAAGGGTTGATGACGTTGACGACGAACGTGTCCTTGGGGGAACTTGGAGAAGCCATGGCACCTAAATTTAGCTGAAAGATTTCCTGGCAGAAACAGATCGAAGAGAAAACACGTGAAATCGCAAGATACGTTGCCGGAACAACCCGGGCAAATATATAGGAAAAATTTATGCACAGAAAGGAAGGTAACGGACCAAAGCAGGGTCGGAGACGGGCACCAGGGTGTCCAGGCGGCCTGCTGGCGCGGCCCAGGGGGGGCGCACCAGGGGGGCGCCTGGACTCCCTGGTGGTCGTCTCCGGCTCCACTTCGACTCGGAATTTTACTAATTTTTCAAAAACACGTAATACAGAACTTTTATGATGTTTTGCGGTGTTTTCTTACCGTACTACGTACCTTTTCTTTATTCTGCTTCTGCTGGCGTCTGAAACAGGGCTGCAACATGTTCTTCATGGGTTGTTGTGTATATTATATTCACATCAACATCGACAGGGTCTCCTGCTATGTAATGTTTAAGTCTTTGCCCATTCACAACTTGAGGTTTGGTGCCTTCAAAATTATTAATCTTAATTGCACCAGACCGATAAACTTCTTCAATATGAAATGGTCCTTCCCACCTGGAAAGTAGTTTACCTGGAGAAAACCTGAAACGGGATCTAAACAACAAAACTTTATCACCAACATTAAATTCACGTTTCAGAATCTTCCTATCATGCCACCTTTTTACCTTTTCCTTGAACATTTTAGCTCTCTCGTAAGCTTCACTTCTCCATTCGTCTAGAGAAGTCAAGTTCATGAGACGCTTCTCACCAGCTAGTTTTGGGTCAGCGTTAAGCTCTCTAACAGCCCAGAAAGCTTTGTGCTCTAGCTCTAATGGAAAATGGCAAGCCTTGCCATACACCATCTTATAGGGAGACATGCCCATGGGGTTTTTGTAAGCAGTTCTATATGCCCACAAAGCATCTCCCAATTTATTTGACCAATCCTTCCTATTTCTATTTACTGTTTTCTGCAAGATCAACTTAATCTCTCTATTGGTGAGCTCAACTTGCCCACTAGTTTGAGGATGATAAGGGGAAGCAATTCTATGATTAACATCGTATTTAGCCAAAGCTTTTCTAAAAGCTCCGTGCGTGAAGTGTGATCCTCCATCGGTCATGAGGTACCTTGGTACACCAAACCTAGGAAATATTATATCCTTAAGCATTTTCAAGGATGTTTTGTGGTCAGCACTTTCAGTGGGGATTGCTTCAACCCACTTGGTCACATAATCAACAGCTACTAAAATGTGAGTGTACTTGTGCGAAGAAGGAAAAGGACCCATAAAATCAAAACCCCAACAGTCGAAAGGTTCAATCACTAGTGAGTAATTCATAGGCATCTCATTCCTTCTACTAATGTTACCAACTCTCTGACATTTATCACAAGCTAAAACATAATTTCTAGCATCTTTAAAGAGAGTAGGCCAATAAAAACCTGATTGAAGAACCTTATGTGCAGTCCTCTCACCGGCGTGATGTCCTCCATAGGGACTATCATGACACCGTCGGAGAACGTCCTTCTGCTCATGTTCCGGAATGCATCTTCTCACGATCCCGTCGGGACATTCTTTGAAAAGATGTGGGTCATCCCAAAAGTAGTGCCTCAAATCATGAAAGAACTTCTTCCTTTGCTGAAACGTTAGACCTGGAGGCAAATACTTTGCAACAATAAAATTAGCATAATCTGCATACCAAGGATCGGAGAGGGGTTGTACTTTTACAACGGCAAGTTGCTCGTCTGGAAAACTATCGTTAACTGGGATGGGGTCATGCGGTATATCTTCCATTCTAGAAAGATTGTCCGCTACCGAATTGTCTTCTCCTTTCCTATCAACAATCTGCAAATCAAATTCTTGGAGAAGGAGCACCCATCGGATAAGCCTTGGCTTGGCATCCTTCTTTGTCATAAGATATTTAATGGCAGCATGATCAGTATGAATAATACCTTTGGAATCAACAATGTACTGCCTAAACTTATCACAATCAAAAACTACAGCTAAGAACTCCTTCTCAGTAGTAGCATAATTTCTTTGAGCACTATCAAGGGTCTTACTAGCATAATGTATAACATTCAATTTCTTATCAACCCTTTGTCCTAAAACAGCTCCAACAGCAAAATCACTTGCATCACACATAATTTCAGAAGGTAAATTCCAGTCAGGTGGTTGTACTATAGGAGCAGTTATTAAAGCTTTCTTAAGGACTTCAAAAGCTTCCTTACAATTTTCATCAAACGCAAAAGGAACATCCTTCTGGAGAAGATTAGTGAGGGGTCTCGAGGTTTTAGAAAAGTCTTTAATAAATCTTCTATAAAAACCTGCAAGACCGAGAAAACTGCGAATACCTTTGATGTCCTTTGGATAAGGCATCCTCTCAATAGCTTCGATCTTGGCTTTGTCCACTTCAATTCCCCTTTCGGAAATCTTGTGACCAAGAACAATTCCTTCATTAACCATAAAGTGGCACTTCTCCCAGTTGAGTACCAAATTTGTCTCCTCGCATCTCTGCAAAACTTTATTAAGGTTGTGAAGACAATTGTCAAATGAAGTTCCATAGACGGAGAAATCGTCCATGAAGACTTCCATAATATCCCCGCAGAAACCATGAAAGATAGCAGACATACACCTTTGAAAAGTAGCAGGGGCATTACATAAACCGAAAGGCATACGTCTGTAAGCATAAGTACCAAAAGGACAAGTAAAAGTGGTCTTCTCTTGATCGACAGTGTTAACATGAATTTGAGAGAAGCCAGAATAACCATCGAGATAACAAAAGTGGGTATTTTTGGATAACCTTTCAAGCATTTGGTCGATGAACGACAATGGGTAGTGATCCTTTCTGGTTGCCTTGTTCAACTTCCTGTAATCAATACACATTCTATATCCAATAATAATCCTCTAAGGTATTAGTTCATTTTTATCATTAGGAACCACAGTTGTACCTCCTTTCTTGGGAACACAGTGTACCGGACTTACCCACTTACTATCAGCTATAGGGTAGATAATACCTGCGGCTAGAAGCTTGAGAATCTCAGTTCTCACGACATCCATCATCTTCGGGTTCAACCGTCGTTGATGATCAACAACTGGTTTAGCATCAGGCTCAAGGTTGATAGTATGTTGACAGATAGATGGACTAATCCCCTTAAGGTCATCAAGGGTGTAGCCAATCGCGCCTCGGTGTTTACGAAGTACTTCCAACAATCGCTCTTCTTCATATCCTGAATGGTTAGAATTGATAATAACAGGATATACTTTCTTTTCATCTAAATAAGCATACTTGAGCGTATCGGGAAGAGGTTTAAGATCGAACACCGGGTCTTCTTTCGGTTTTGACAAAATTCCCAAAGGTTCAACCGGAAGGTTGTGCTTCAGGATAGCAGGCTGCCTCAAGAATATTTCATCTAGTTCATTTCTTTCCTGCATATGTAAATCATTCTCGTGGTCCTCCATGTATTGCTGCAAAGGATCATCAGGAGGAATAGCAATAGAGGCAATACTTTCAATAATTTTATCATCACTAGGTAAATTAGTACCTCGAGGCTGCTTAGAGAACTTAGAAAAATTAAATTCATATGGCTCACCATTGAATTCAACAGAAACTTTACCTTTCTTGCAATCTATTATAGCTCCACAAGTTCTAAGAAAAGGTCTACCAAAAATGATGGGACAAAAATCGTCCCTAGCTGAACCAAGTACCAAAAAGTCGGTAGGGTATTTTACCTTTCCACATAGGACTTCAACGTCCCTCACAATTCCGATAGGAGAGATAGTTGATCTATTTGCAAGATGAATAGTAACATCAACTTCTTCAAGTTCACAAGGGGAAATCTCACCGATGATTTCTTCATAAAGTGAATAAGGAATAGCACTTGCACTCGATCCCAAATCGCATAGCCCATAATAATTGTGATCTCCTATTTTAACAGATACCACCGGAGTACCTGAAATTGGGCCTTTGTTCTTGGCTGTGACAAGGTTAGTGGAAACAGCACAAAAAGTTATATTGGAATCCAAAACATCATCAGTAACAAGGTCTTTAATCAATGCAACTCGAGGATCGACCCTAATCTGGTCCTCAGGTTCATCAACTCTTCTCTCACTTTTATTTATTATGCCTGTTACAAGAGAGTGTTCCTTTATCCTCGTGGGAAAAGGAGGCTTTTCATATATGATTGCAGGCAAAATAGGCTCAGCAACATAAATATCAATAGGTTTTTCTTTAAAAGGTGAATGGTGTTGGTCTCTATTCTTTTTAAAAGAATCAACGTGAGAGGCAAAATTCTTACACAAGTCAATCACTAGATGGGAATCAAGACCAATCTTAGAGCAAAAAGTATTGAAGTAATCAGTTTCTACATAGCTCTCAATATAATCATGTTCATAATTTATAGCGGGTTCAATACCTTTATCAATTTCCCAATCTTCGGTATTCCTCTGGATTCTTTCAAGGAGATCCCACCTTTCTTCAACACTCTTCTTCTGAAATACCCCACTAGAGGAGGCATCCAGCATCTCCTTATCCTGACGAGAAAGCCTGGCATAAAAATTTGTAAGTATTATTTCCTTGGGAAGCTTATGAATAGGGCATTTGAGCATTAGGGACTTCAATCTCCCCCAAGCTTGAGCAATGCTTTCTCCGTCACGAGACCTAAAGTTATAGATATAATTCCTGTCTCGATGAATTTCATGAAGAGGATAAAATTTAGTATAAAAGAGAGACATAAGCTCCTGCCAATACCAATCTGAAGCTTTATCGAGAAGCCCATACCAATCTGAAGCTTTATCTGTAAGGGATACGACAAACAATTTCCTCATGACAAACTGCCTCGATACACCTGCAAGCTTAAATAATGAACATAGTCGTGACAAATATAGCAAGTGTTCACCGGGATGTCTATCTCCTGCATAACGATTAGTCAAAACATAATCAATAATGCCAGCTGGTATTTTATAAGGCACAATTTCAGTAGGGGGAGGATCAACCACCATAGGTGTGGGGTGTCTTCCCGCAAGCAACGCTCCAATAGGGTTATCCATAAGGACAAAGAGCAACAGTAGTAAAAATAAAAACATAATTATAAAAAGACTTTCTTACCAGTTTCACTTTACCAATAGCGCTACGCTTCCCCGGCAACGGCGCCAGAAAACGGTACTTGATGACCCTCAACCGTAAGGGATCTGTTGCAGCGTTTTCGATAAGTAAGAGTGTCGAACCCAACGAGGAGCAGAAGGTATTGATAAGCGATTCTGAGCAAGAAATTACTGCAAGCACTGATAGATAACTTTTAGGGGTTTTCTCGATATAAGCAATAGGAATGTAATGGCAAGTAATGTAAAAGGTACTGAAAGTAACAAGTGGCCCAATCCTTTATTAGCAAAGGAGAGGCCTAGCAACTGAACTTATAAAGACTAAAGCGTTCTTGAGGACACACGGGAGAGGTAGTCATGTGCTTTCGCCATATTCCGTATCGATACTATGTTATGTGTTGATAAGTGTTGGTGGGTGGATCTATGCTAGTGCACTCTCTAGACCAAGATGAATGCACTCTTATGATTAAACACCTTGCAAGCATCCGCAAATACAAGATAGAATTTAAGGCAAAAGCCTAACCATAGCAATACGGTCAAGGATCCATTATTCCCTTATGCAAAAGCGTGCGAACTAGGGTTCAGGTTTCTGTCACTCCGGCAACCCACCATAAGCATTCTTTATACACAATGCATTCCCCTAGGTCCTTAATAAGGCGAAGTGTTGGGTGTTTGACTCACACAACACCACTAGTTGAATGACAACACAACTTAAGTATCAAACAACACATATTACTTCAACAACATATGACTACAAACAACAAGACTTTCCCCATGTCCTCAAGAACTAAGGTAACTACTCACAAGACATAAAAGAGATCATGATCAGAGGGGATAAATATGTGATAAACAATCTGGACATAATAATATTTCTCCAACAAAACTCAATAGCATTCACCACAAAGTAGTAATCAACACCGATGGAGTAGAGAGGATAGGTAGTACAAGTTACAACACGAGTTGCGATGGAAAGATGAGATTTGGATGAAGATGGAGATGGTGCTGGTGTTGGGGATGATGTTGATGATGATCTCGATGATGCCCGTGATGATGGTGATGACGATGGCGACGATCTCCCCTTCCGGGAGGTGATCTCCCTAGCGGAATCTGCCCGCCGGAGATGCCCTTTTCTTCTCTGTAGGTTTCCGCCTCGAAGCGGCGGCGGAACTCCGTAAAAAGTACCGTGCCTAGGGTTTTCGGGAGACGGAGAGCATATATGCAAAAGGGGGCGGCCAAAGGTGGGCCAGGGGCTCCAGGTGCCCCCCCGGCGCGGCCAGGGGGGGCGCGCCCCTAGGCCGCCTGGGCACCCTGTGGCCCCCCTCTGACTCCCCTTTTGCGTGTCTTCGTTATTCTTCTGAAAAACACGTCCCGTCAATTTTCAGGTAATTTGGAGGTGTTCTTCTTCAGCAACTTAGTATCCACTTTTTCCTGTTGAATCCCGCGTCTGCTGTTTCGGCATCGGAAAGTTGCAAACTGTGTAAAATAGACCAAAACAACATAAGAACATCATCATAACGTGAAATATATCAATGAATAAGGATAAATTATAATACAAAATAGTGATGCATTTTGGACGTATCAGCTTCCAGCAAGGCGAGAAGGTCCCCAACAACATCACAGAGTACGAGGGCCTAATCGCTGGGCTCAAGGCCGCTGCAGCACTGGGGGTCAAGCGTCTCACCATCAGGGGCGATTCGCAACTCCTCATCGACTTCTCCAACAAGAAATACAAGCCCAAAGACGAGCACATGGAGGCATATCTGGAGGAGGTGCGCAAGATGGAGAAGCGATTCCAAGGGCTGGAGGTGCAACACGTACCAAGAGGCACCAACAAAGAAGCGGACGATATCGCCAAATGATCCTCCAGACGAGAGCCTCAGAGGCCGGGCGTCTTCGAGGAGCAGCAACTCAAGTCGTCGGCCGCACCGCCAGCCCCTGAGCCGGCCTCCCCTCAGCAGGGGTTACCAGCGGTGCCTCCGGATGGCGCCCCGCCCAGCGGACCACCCTCCGGAGCCCGCCTGCTGCTCACCACGGAGCCCGAGGAGGGTTGCTGGACCCAAGAACTCAAGATGTACCTGCAGCATGATACCCTGCCGGACAAGGAAGAAGACGCAGAGCGCGTGGTCCGTACAGCATCCAAGATGGTGAACTCTACAGGAGGCGCCCCAACAATGTCTCGCGAGGCGTGCCAGTTTCATCACTCTTCGTCCCACACCCTCGTGGGCAAGGCCTTCCGCAGTAGCTTCTACTGGCCCACAGCGATCAACAGAGCTCGTGTGGGCTTGCGAGGCGTGCCAGTTTCATGCCAAGCAGATCTATCAGCTGGCGCAGGGCCTCCAGACGATTCCGCTCTCCTAGCCCTTCGCGGTCTTGGGATTGGACATCTTGGGTCCATTTCCTCGGGCAGCCGGGGGCTACTGCTTCTTGTACGTCGCCATCGACAAATTCACCAAGTGGGCTTAGGTGGAGACCGTTCGTGTGATCCCAGCCGGGTCGGCAGTCAAGTTCATCCAGTGCCTCGTGAGGCGATTCGTCGTCCCCAGCCGCATCATCACGGATAACGGTTCGCAGTTCACAAGCAATCTCCTCAGCTCATATTGTGCTAACCTTGGAACAGAGATCTGCTACTCTTCGGTAGCTCACCCCAGGAGCTACGGCCAGGCCGAGCGCGCCAACGTGGAAGTCTTGTGTGGCCTCAAGACACACAACTTTAGGAAGAAGCTTGAGGCTTGCGGCAGGGGCTGGATCGACGAACTCCAATCCGTGCTGTGGTCAATCCGAACCACTGCCGCCAAACCTATGGGGGAAACTCCTTTCTTTCTCGTCTATGGGGCGGAGGCGGTCCTCCCTCACGAGGTCAAGCATCGCTCCCCATGGGTCTTGGCCTTCAATGAGGAATGCCAGGATGCCGCCCGGCAGATGGACCTCGTGCTCGGCGAGGAGGGCCGCCGCGGAGCTGCCCTCAGGGCGGCACGTTATTAGCAGGCGCTGCGGCGGTACCAATGCCGCGGCGTCCGCGCAAGAACACTTGAAGTTGGTGACTTGGTCCTGAGGCGGGTCCCCTCCCGTGAGGGGTTGCACAAGCACTCGCCCATGTGGGAGGGCCCGTTCAGAATCACCCGTGTCTCTAGGCCTGGTGTTGTGTGCCTGGAGATGCAAGATGGGATACCTATCCAGAATTCCTAGAACATCGAACACCTCAGGAGTTCTATCCGCAATCAAGGCTCCGTGCCCGTGAAGGTCTCCGCCCGTGAAACTCTCACGTAATAATGAGTTGGGGCTGTACGCGCCTCAGAGTCTCCTGTGCGTTGCCTACGGGCCCTCAGACGGGGCTCCCAGCCATGCCCCAGTGGCAGTCCTTAGCTCCGCGCTTGGAAGAAGACGTAGTGTAGGGGTCGGACGCGACCTTTTTCCTTTTTTGGCTTGGTGTTTGGCTATCAGCCGTTTCTATTTCCTTAGCTATTAGCCCTTCCTCTACCCCATTTTATGAAGTTCTCGTGTTTCTGGTGCTTCCCGCATTTGGTTGAAAGTCTTGTCTGGGATCTTCTCGCCAGCTTTAAGTTCAGCTGCGCCACTCGCTCTTCTTCGCGTGCCTCGCTGTCACATCCCTAGTTAGCACTTGCTTTAGTACCTAGCTAGAGTGTGCATCATGTCTATTTTCAAAGAAACTGAAATGGGAATGACAGAAACCCAAGCACCCCTCTCCTAACAACTAGGGTTTGTTAAAATATTTTCCAATGTACCCAAAATGCCCTTCAAAAATGTTCATCATTTCTGCCTTGGTCTCAAACCTTTGCCGAAAATGGTGCACAATTTTCTAGGACACTCTAGGGCTTTGGATTAAATCATATGGTATTTGTATTTGGGCATTTAAATACTTAAAAATATTTTAAATGCTCAAATAATCATGAACTATAATGTTTCCTACTGTTCATATTATATATAGTGGGCATGACAAGTTTCATGAGTTATAAAAATGTTTTGGCATTTTTATTAATTGAACAAAGCTGCAAAAGAAATGAAACAGAAAAGAAAATAGGAAAAGGAAAATAGGAAGAAGCTTACCTGGCGCCCCACCCGGCCCACCTGCCGGCCCAGCCCAGCTGCCGCTCCAGCGAGCTGCTTGAATCAGCCAGGCAGGCAGGCAGGTGCTCGACGGCGACCGCACGGCGCGCCACGCAGCTGCCAGCCGCCCTGCTTCCTCCCCTCGCCGTCCTGGAGAGCTGGATCGATCGTACACGTTGCCCTCGACCTCGCAGACACCTCCCCCTCTCCCCGGCTCCTCTCCCTCGCTCTCCCCGCGCCATGGCCGACGCCGTCGTGCTCGCACCGTCGTAGAAGCCGCGCCCACCGTCGTCCCTGAGCCCCGCCTTGGTGTCCGTCGTCTCCGCCGTCCTCGACTGCTTCGAACAGGCCGAGCCCCGAGCGCTCGCCCGCCCTGGAGACGCCCCCGACCTCTTCTTCCCCAACTCCGGCCGCGGAGATCCCCCTCGCCGTTCCGCTCAGCTCCGACCACCCCCGAGCTCGCTCCGGCGCCTGCTGCAACCCCTGTGAGCCCAACTTCGTCCTCCCCCTCTCCGTTGGCTCTCTTCTCCCCTGGAACGCACCGCACGAAGCTCACTTGCATGCACCGCCGCCGTGCTCGCCGCCGGTGATGCTCCGGTGACCATTTGGTCACTGGCACCCGTCCATCACACTCACCGCAGCGCGTAGATGCGATAGGTGCTACGCACGCATCGCCTAGGCCCCTGCAGCCGCATCTCCACACACGCCTGACGCCGGTCGCTGCCGTCGAGCTTGTTGCCGTCGTCTCCGGCCACCCCAGGTCCGGCGACCACCACTATCCGACGCGCAAGGGCAAGAGCTTTCCAACGCGCCTAGCCGCAGCTCGAGCCGTGCCCCGTAGACGATTTCCGAAGCACGCCGCCGTGTTTGGCCTCGCCGGCGGCTAAACGCCGGCGAGTTGGACCTGTTTTGACCACGGGTTTGACCCCCTAGGTCACTGACATGTGGGCCCTGCCCGCAAGTCAAACCTAGTTTAGGTGTTAATTTAATTCTAATTAGTTAATTAGTTAACTGTGACACTGACCAGTGGGTCCAACTGGTCAGGTTTGACTTGGACTGGCCCTGTTGACTGCCTGACGTCAGCATGATGTCATGCTGACGCAGTAAAGGATTTTCTGGGATTTTAGATTTAAATTTAATTCAGGAAATTCCAGAAAATACCCAAAACTTCTAAAAATCATATAAAATCAACCATAGCTTATATGAAAAATGATCAGAAAAATCCAATCTTTCCAATGGCACTGGTTTCATGCATGTTTGAACAAGTTAACTTGCTGTATACATCAAAAACATGATAATGCACTTATTTAAATAATAGTTTGAACTCCAATTTGAATCTTTGATTCAAATAGGTTCAAACCCTTCTGGTTTTAGTTGCATTAGCCAACACACATGCATCTTGCCATGTCATGAGCATGCATCATATTGTTGCATTTGTTTGTTAATGATTGTATCGCCGGTATTCTCTGTGTTAGGTCCTGCTCCCGAGGATACTGCTGCGTATCCAGTTGAAGAGCAGTACCCGACAACTACCTTGTCAGGCAAGCAATCATTGATCATTCCGATACAAACCCAATCTTCTCGCTCCTGCTCTCTTTTACTGCATTAAGGCAACAACGTGTGAACTGCTACTTGCTGCGGTAGTTGAACCCTATCCCTTGCATGACCTGTCATTGCCACAGTAAATAGTTGAAACCCACTAGCATGTGTAGGAGTTGATTGAGCCATGTGATGTGTGATCCACCATGCTATTTGTTTATGTTGCCTGCTATTCTTAGAGTTGTGTCTGGTCTGGTTCATCTAGGTGATGGATCAGAGTGAAATGATCATACCGATAAAGAGAGGGAAGTGTGGAACACGCTTGGTAAAGGTATCGATGAAAGGCCATGTAGGAGTACATGGTGGGTTGTTTCATTGGAATCGTCCATACGACCCGATATCTGTGTGTGTGATTCAAGTTACAGTTACTACCACACATTGGGCCCTGAAATATGACCCCGCTCGACTTATTGACTATCCTTGTACTCTGTCCAGGAGTTGCAACTAGTTTCTGGTGTTTATAGCTTACTGGAGGTCGTGCACAGCGTCGACCCTCGGGGTGGGCTGTGATGCGACAGGTACGTGGCACGGTGTACCTGTTGCCCGTTTGGTGACTCGGGAACCCTGTACACATCGTTTGGGGCCGTGAGCGACACCCCGGCCGGATCTCCCCACGGATGGAACCCAAATAGGCGATAAACCTGGACGAGAGACTTGAGTGGTTGGTTAGGTCGTGGTCTACACCCACGTCGGCTTTCGCTTGAAGTCTGCCGAGCACATGTCGTGTGCAGACGCTAAGTGGTGAAAACATGTGTGAAGAAGTACACCCCTGCAGGGTTATCAATCTATTCGAATAGCCGTTGTTCGCGGTACGGACTACTTGGTTGCTCTTACAGTTCATAGACAAGTTGATGGATACTACTAAAAGCCTCAAGATAAGCGTGAGTGCCGCGGATGGCCCTTCCGTAGGATGACGGAAGAGGATCCTCGGTAGTGTATTGATGTGGTGAGTAGTGGACTCGTGTTCGTAATAACATCTTGCAATCTGTTGAGAGTTGTAGTATAGGTTAGCCAATGTCAAAGCTGGCATTCTGCTATGAAACTCCACTACCCCCATTGATAATGTTGCATGTATGATAGGTTCTGTGGTAAGACTTGATGAGTACCTTTGTACTCATGTTTGTTTAATAACTGTTGCAGAGGAGAACCCTGCCCCTGCTGATGGGTTCTACATTGACGTTGACGTCGATGACTAGCTTGACACCCAGACGGAGATCTGGAGCTTGTGAAGGGCCTTGTAGATAGTCAGGCTACCCCAAGCCTGTTTTATTTTCTAAGTTGTCTGTACTCAGACATGTAGCTTCCGCTTGTGCTTGTATGACTGTATGACTTGAGTGTTGGGTCATGTGACCCCTACCTGTATGGATATGTTATGTATGGCTCTTGGAGCCTTTTAAATAAAGTACTTTGAGTCATAGAGTTCTGTTGTGATGCAATGTTGTATTTGCACATATTGAGCATATTGCGTGTATGTTTGAAATGCTTGGTATGTGTGGGATCCGACACCTAGTTGTTTTCCTTTGGTAGCCTACCTTACAGGGAAATGCCTCCTAGTGATTCCAATGAGCCTTGGTAACTTGCTACTGCTCGGAACACGTAGGCTGGCCGGCATGTGTCCTTCTTCGTTCCTGTGTCTGTCCCTTTGGGGAAATGTCACGCGTTGTTCCTTTAAGTCCATGTAGCTTGCTACGACTTGGGTTCATACGTTGATGACCGACACGTTCGTTGCTGGGTCATGGATGCCTGTCTCTGTAATCTAGTGCCACTTTTGGTTAATAACTAGCCATGTCGGCCCGGGTTCTCTGTCATATGGATGCTAGCGACACTGTCATATACGTGTGCCAAAATGCGCAAACGGTCCTGGGCCTGGTAAGGTGGCACCCGTGGGGTTACCGTGCGTGAGGCCGCAAAGGGATATGACGTGTTACAGCTAGATCGGTGTGACTTAGGATCGGGGTCCTGACAGCGTTGGCATCAGAGCTGGACTGCCTGTAGGTTTCTCAAGCCAAACTGGTCGATGTTGAGTCTAGAAAAATTCTTAGTTATATGTAGGGGAATTGATTGTGGGAGGGAACGTAAGGCTCTTTTTACTCCTTTACCTTATGCCTTCTGATCTGAGTCAGTCTATTCTTTCTACGGGGATTTAGGACTAGGCCTCTTATCCTTTCTAGGTTCACGTGTTACTGATCCGTAGATTCTTAGGATTGTTGGTTTCAAGCCTCAGTTCAGTTTCTATCCTTTTAGTATGATGATTGTTGGACCGGAACTTTGATATGGATTGTTGAGTGGCTATGCTATCATCTGTATGATGTCTCAAATCTTCGTTTGAGCATTTACAGTTGTTATGCTGCCCGATTTCTTCCAGAAACACTAATGCCTTTGCATTATTCCGTGTTTCAGATGTCTGGCCGCATCCCTCACCAAGTGGTTCGTTTGACTCGGTGCATTAATGTGCCCGGTCACACGGCCATGCTAGTCCGTGTGCTGACTGAGACCGGTTATCGCTGGTATCCTGAGTACACCGTGGAGGAACAGTACCGGGATTTCAATCAGAGTCAGTATTTCTGCACAGTCCGGATATACCCCTCATATCCCGGAGCTAATGATCCCATCCATTGGTCTTATGGACTCGGGATTACCATCGAGATGGCAGTCCAGGATGCCGCTTATTCGATGATGACCATTCTCCGTGCTAGGCATGCCCTGTTGCTGAACACTGAGTTCTGTTACATGCCAGCCTCACTTCCCGGAGAGGAAGGCTAATACACTGGTCTGTATACTGATGCTGCTCATGAAGAGCCACTGCTTCAGACTACTGTTCAGATGTTGGAGGATCGGGACCGTGAGGTCCGTGCCCTCCGAATGGAGCTGCATAACACTCGAGCCGCTCATTGGACTACTTTGACACGGCTTGCACCTGCTGTGCACGCCGGATATCTGGACATGCGGGATTTGTACCCCGTGCGGACTCGTCTGCCTGATCGCATGGATTGGCGTGACGTTCGGGGTATTACACCTCCACGTGGGCGTCGGTTACCACCAGCATCGGGACCGAGGCCACACCCATGCCCCTATGGTCCACAGCCTTCGAGTGCTCGCGAGTTTCAAGATCCATCTGTTCCACTTCAAGGCTACGGTGGTAATCTTTACGAGGATTACTACGCGAATATCTGAGCTAGGCCGTGGTTGTAGTAGTATTGTAGTAGTTGTATTTCCACAGTCCTGCGCGTCTTGTGGAATATGACTTAGTGTGTACTGAGTTCCGGAGGTGTAGTTAAATAATGTATAGGAGCTTGGAATGCCTCTGATGGGATGTATCGTCTTTCACCGCAGTTGTACTTTAGCCTTGGCTTGTACTAAACTTTGTATGGTGTGTATGACCACTGGTGTATATATAGCAGTTTCTATATTACCATGTCGTACGGATGAACATCTCTGCATTCCGTGTCATCCATTACATTCTGCACTTCTATGTCAAATTTTTGCCATCCTTGTCTAAACCGTTGTTTTGTTTTTCCTAGGATGGTCAACACTCGCAACACTCCTGCTGCTCAGGAGCAGGGTGAGGCTAGGGGGACTAGGGATGGGAATCTGCCCCAGCCACCCTCCTTGGCGGAAGTTATGCTTGAAGCAGAACGGAACAAGAGAGAGACCAACCGTCTGCTGGAACGCATAGAGCAGAACACTGGGTTCCGCTAGAGGAATGACGTGGTGTCAATCAATGACTTTATCAAGATGTGTCCACCAAAGTTCCATCACTCCACTGAACCTCTGGATGCTGATGACTGGCTACGTAGTATTACCCACAAGCTACACTCTGCCCGTGTGGTCGAAGCTGACAAGGTTACCTATGTTGCCTACCATCTTGAGGGCCCTGCCAGTCTTTGGTGGGAAAACTTTGAAGCTATGCGTCCTGCTGACCAAATCACTACCTGGGTTGAGTTCAGTGAGGCATTCCGTGAACATCACATTCCGGAAGGTCTCATGGATCGCAAGCGGGAGGAATTCTGCAATTTCACCCAGGGCCGGTTAACTGTGGATGGTTATAGCCGCGAGTTTGGTAACTTGGCACGCTATGCACCTGAAGAAGTATCCACCGATGCCAAGAAGCAGGCGAGGTTCCGCAAGGGACTCAGCCCTGAACTCCGCCGAGATCTACGTCTGCACGAGTGCACTTCCTTCCAGAAGTTGGTAAACAAGGCTATCAGTGCTGAAACAGGCCAGACCGACTTCGAGGCCACCCGCAAGCATACTCGAGACTTTGGTTCCTCATCCGGCTCTGGCTCTCACAAACGCCGTGCGTGGGTTCCTAACACCGCTCTGCCACCCAAGTACACACCGAGACCATCCTATGAGGCGCCTCGCCCAACTCAACAGTTTGCACCTGCTAAGACCTATGGAGGACCACCTTCCAACTTTGCTCCACGCACCACCACTGTGACATGTTTCAAGTGTGGAGAACCGGGGCACTACATGCGTGAGTGTCCTCAGAACCAACCAGGAAAACCCGTTGGCCGTGGTAAACCAACCGGCAAGGTGAATTATGTCAAGCCAATCCCCACAACATGTGGTCATGTCAACTATGTCTCTGCCGAGGAAGCTTATGAGGATCCTAACGTCGTCCTTGGTACGCTTCTCGTAAACTGCCATCCGGCATCTGTTCTTTTCGATACTGGAGCATCCCATTCGTTCATATCTGAGAGCTATGCTCGATTGCACAACATGACTTTTTGTGACATGCCTACTTCCATGGTTATTCAAACTCCTGGTTCAAAGTGGCAAACCTCTAGGGTAAGCCATGGAAATGAAATCCTTGTCGATAGACTTGTTTTCCTTGCTTCTCTAATCGCTCTCAAGTCCTCGGACATAAACATCATCTTGGGTATGGATTGGATGACAACTCATTACGCCAAGATTGATTGCTATACTAGGACCGTTCAACTTACACACCCATCCCGCAAGATAGTCAATGTCTTGACCCGAATGGCCGAGCGTCAGCTCTACTCTCTTAATGCCAGCCCTCTACCAGAACTCGAAGATATCCCGGTAGTTCGTGACTTTCTGGATGTTTTTCCAGAAGAACTGCCAGGAATTCCACCTGACAGAGATGTCAAGTTCGTGATAGATCTTATTCTAGGAACTGTCCCAATCTCTAGGAGACCTTATAAGATGGCACCACTAGAATTAGCTGAGCTAAAGAAACAACTCGATGAGTCCTTGCAAAAAGGTTTCATCTGTCCTAGTTCTTCCCCTTGGGCTTGCCCCGTCCTCTTCGTCAAGAAGAAGGATGGAACGGAGCGGATGGTGGTAGATTACCGACTTGTCAATCTGGTCACCATAAAGAATAAGTATCCGCTCCCCAGGATCAACGACCTGTATGATCAGCTCGCTGGATCCTCAGTCTTCTCTAAGATGGATTTGAGGTTGGGCTACCATCAAATCAAAATCAAGAACGGGGACATTCCTAAAACGGCTTTTGTTACTCGTTATGGCCAATATGAGTACACCGTTATGTCCTTTGGATTAACCAATGCCCCAGCTACCTTTTCTCGGTTAATGAATTCTATATTCATGGAGTATTTGGATAAATTCGTCGTGGTATACCTCGATGATATACTCATCTATTCCAAGAACAAGGAAGATCATGCCGAGCATTTAAGGCTGGTATTGACGAAACTTTGAGAGCACCGCCTTTATGCCAAATTCTCTAAATGTGAATTTTGGTTGCCAGAAGTAACCTATCTAGGTCATGTGATCTCTGGCAAGGGTATTGCTGTCAATCCCGAGCGAGTTCAAGCCGTCCTTGATTGGACTCCCCCTGAATCGGTCAAGCAAGTTAGGAGTTTTCTTGGCTTAGCAAGCTATTGCCGACGCTTCGTCGAGAATTTCTCCAAAGTTGCCAAACCTCTAACCGAACTCCTCAAGAAAGATAAAAAGTTTGAGTGGACCCCACAGTGCGAGTCCAGTTTTCAGGAATTGAAAAGACGCCTGACGTCTGCACCTGTACTGGTACCACCAGATTTTTTCAAGGATTTTATAATCTATTGCGATGCCTCGCGACAAGGACTAGGTTGCATTCTCATGCAAGATCGTCAAGTGATTGCATACGCATCCCAACAGTTGCGTCCGCATGAGGATAACTATCCTACTCATGATCTAGAGCTTGCAGCTGTAGTCCATGCACTCAAAACATGGCGACATTACCTCCTTGGTAATCGCTGTGAAATCTTCACTGATCACCAAAGTTTGAAGTATATCTTCACCCAACCGGATTTGAATCTCAGGCAAAGACGTTGGGTTGAGTTGCTCACAGACTACGACTTAGGAATCACTTATACCCCTGGAAAAGCCAATGTCATGGCTGATCCACTAAGTCGTAAGTCATATTGTAACAACTTAATGTTACAACAAGGTCAACCACTTCTCCACGAGGAATTTCGTAAGCTTAATCTTCACATTGTTCCTCGAGGATTCCTTTCCACCTTGGTGGCGAAACCTACCCTTATGGATCAAGTTATAGCTGCCCAGAAGCGTGATAAAGGTATAACCCGACTCCAAGAGAACATTGCTAGCGGACTCGCTAAAAGTTTTTCTATGGATGATCGAGGTGTTGTTTTCTTTGAGAACCGTGTAGTGGTTCCCAAGAACCACCATCTACGGCAGTTAATCCTTAAGGAGGCTCATGAATCTCCTCTCACGATTCATCCCGGTAGTACCAAAATGTATCAGGATCTACGTCAGAGATTCTGGTGGACTAGGATGAAGAGAGAAATCGCTCAATTTATTGCTAACTGCGACGTTTGTCGTCGAGTCAAAGCAGAGCATCAACGGCCTGCTGGCACCCTTCAACCTTTAGCTATTCCTGAATGGAAATGGGACAAAGTCGGTATGGACTTCATTACCGGTTTTCCCAGGACCAGGAAAGGGAATAATGTTATCTTCGTCGTTATCGACCATCTCTCTAAAGTAGCTCATTTCCTGCCTGTTCGCGAGAGTATTACCGCTAGCCAGCTAGCAGATTTGTATGTCTCTCGGATAGTATCACTTCATGGTGTACCGTTGGAGATTAACTCAGACCGTGGAAGTCTTTTCACTTCCCGATTTTGGGAAAGTTTCCAGAATGCTATGGGAACTCATCTCTCTTTCAGTACTGCCTTCCATCCGCAGTCAAGTGGTCAAGTGGAACGCGTCAATCAAATCCTGGAAGACATGCTTCGAGTCTCTGTCATTTCTTTCGGTATGGAGTGGGAAAAATGTCTTCCATTTGCCGAATTCGCTTATAACAATAGTTATCAAGCCAGCTTGGGCAAAGCTCCCTTCGAAGTTCTATATGGACGAAGGTGTCGAACACCTCTTAACTGGTCAGAGACCGGGGAAAGACAATTCTTTGGCCCGGATATGATTCAGGAAGCAGAAGAGCAAGTTTGCATCGTTCGTGAGAGATTGAAAACAGCCCAGTCTCGCCAAAAGAGCCAATATGATAGTCATCATAAGGCTGTGACTTTTGAAGTCGGCGATAAGGCTTACCTTCGGGTTACTCCTCTTAAGGGAACCCATCGCTTCGGTATCAAAGGCAAATTGGCCCCTCGTTTCATCGGTCCTTTTCGCATTCTTGCCAAACGAGGAGAAGTTGCCTACCAACTGGAACTACCTCCGCACCTCTCCAGAGTTCATGACGTGTTCCACGTTTCTCAACTCAGGCGTTGCTTCTCGGATTCTATCCGCGGAGTGGACCACGAAACGCTTGATCTCCAGGACAATCTCACATATCGAGAATACCCCGTTCGTATTCTTGATCAAACCGAGCGCACCACTCGACGCCACAATATCAAATTTCTCAAGGTTCAATGGTCACATCATTCCGAGAGTGAAGTTACTTTGGAAAGGGAGGATCGTCTTCGACTTGAGTACCCCACCCTCCTTCCGGAGGAACCCGAATCTCGGGACGCGATTCTTTTAAGTGGGGGTGAGTTGTCACATCCCTAGTTAGCACTTGCTTTAGTACCTAGCTAGAGTGTGCATCATGTCTATTTTCAAAGAAACTGAAATGGGAATGACAGAAACCCCAGCACCCCTCCCCTAACAACTAGGGTTTGTTAAAATATTTTCCAATGTACCCGAAATGCCCTTCAAAAATGTTCATCATTTCTGCCTTGGTCTCAAACCTTTGCCAAAAATGGTGCACAATTTTCTAGGACACTCTAGGGCTTTGGATTAAATCATATGGTATTTGTATTTGGGCATTTAAATACTTAAAAATATTTTAAATGCTCAAATAATCATGAACTATAATGTTTCCTACTTTTCATATTATATACAGTGGGCATGACAAGTTTCATGAGTTATAAAAATGTTTTCGCATTTTTATTAATTGAACAAAGCTGCAAAAGAAATGAAACAGAAAAGAAAATAGGAAAAGGAAAATAGGAAGAAGCTTACCTGGCGCCCCACCCGGCACACCTGCCGGCCCAGCCCAGCTGCCGCTCCAGCGAGCTGCTTGGCTCGGCCAGGCAGGCAGGCAGGTGCTCGACGGCGACCGCACGGCGCGCCACGCAGCTGCCCGCCGCCCTGCTTCCTCCCCTCGCCGTCCTGGAGAGCTGGATCGATCGTACACGTCGCCCCCGACCTCGCAGACACCTCCCCCTCTCCCCGGCTCCTCTCCCTCGCTCTCCCCGCGCCATGGCCGACGCCGTCGTGCTCGCACCGTCGTAGAAGCCGCGCCCACCGTCGTCCCTGAGCCCCGCCTTGTTGTCCGTCGTCTCCGCCGTCCTCGACTGCTTCGAACAGGCCGAGCCCCGAGCGCTCGCCCGCCCTGGAGACGCCCCCGACCTCTTCTTCCCCAACTCCGGCCGCGGAGATCCCCCTCGCCGTTCCGCTCAGCTCCGACCACCCCCGAGCTCGCTCCGGCGCCTGCTGCAACCCCTGTGAGACCAGCTTCGTCCTCCCCCTCTCCGTTGGCTCTCTTCTCCCCTAGAACGCACCGCACGAAGCTCACCTGCACGCACCGCCGCCGTGCTCACCGCCGGTGATGCTCCGGTGACCATTTGGTCACTGGCACCCGTCCATCACACTCACCGCAGCGCGTAGATGCGATAGGTGCTACGCACGCATCGCCTAGGCCCCTGCAGCCGCATCTCCACACACGCCCGACGCCGGTCGCCGCCGTCGAGCTTGTTGCCGTCGTCTCCGGCCACCCCAGGTCCGGCGACCACCACCATCCGACGCGCAAGGGCAAGAGCTTTCCAACGCGCCTAGCTGCAGCTCGAGCCGTGCCCCGTAGACGATTTCCGAAGCACGCCGCCGTGTTTGGCCTCGCCGGCGGCTAAACGCCGGTGAGTTGGACCTGTTTTGACCACGGATTTGACCCCCTGGGTCACTGACATGTGGGCCCTGCCCGCAAGTCAAACCTAGTTTAGGTGTTAATTTAATTCTAAATAGTTAATTAGTTAACTGTGACACTGACTAGTGGGTCCCACTGGTCAGGTTTGACTTGGACTGGCCCTGTTGACTGCCTGACGTCAGCATGATGTCATGCTGACGCAGTAAAGGATTTTCTGGGATTTTAGATTTAAATTTAATTCAGGAAATTCCAGAAAATACCCAAAACTTCTAAAAATCATATAAAATCAACCATAGCTCAGATGGAAAAGATTTATATATGAAAAATGATCAGAAAAAGCCAATCTTTCCAATGGCACTGGTTTCATGTATGTTTGAACAAGTTAACTTGCTATATACATCAAAAACATGATAATGCACTTATTTAAATAATAGTTTGAACTCCAATTTGAATCTTTGATTCAAATAGGTTCAAACCCTTCTGGTTTTAGTTGCATTAGCCAACACACATGCATCTTGCCATGTCATGAGCATGCATCATATTGTTGCATTTGTTTGTTAATGATTGTATCGCCGGTATTCTCTGTGTTAGGTCCTGCTCCCGAGGATACTGCTGTGTATCCAGTTGAAGAGCAGTACCCGACAACTACCTTGTCAGGCAAGCAATCATTGATCATTCCGATACAAACCCAATCTTCTCGCTCCTGCTCTCTTTTACTGCATTAAGGCAACAGCGTGTGAACTGCTACTTGCTGCGGTAGTTGAACCTTATCCCTTGCATGACCTGTCATTGCCATAGTAAATAGTTGAAACCCACTAGCATGTGTAGGAGTTGATTGAGCCATGTGATGTGTGATCCACCATGCTATTTGTTTATGTTGCCTGCTATGCTTAGAGTTGTGTCTGGTCTGGTTCATCTGGGTGATGGATCAGAGTGAAATGATCATACCGATAAAGAGAGGGAAGTGTGGAACACGCTTGGTAAAGGTATCGATGAAATGCCATGTAGGAGTACATGGTGGGTTGTTTCATTGGAATCGTTCATAGGACCCGAGATCTGTGTGTGTGATTCAAGTTACAGTTACTACCACACATTGGGCCCTGAAATATGACCCCGCTCGACTTACTGTCTATCCTTGTACTCTGTCCAGGAGTTGCAACTAGTTTCTGGTGTTTATAGCTTACTGGAGGTCGTGCACAGCGCTGACCCTCGGGGTGGGCTGTGATGCGACAGGTACGTTGCACGGTGTACCGGTTGCCCGTTTGGTGACTCGGGAACCCTGTACACATCGTTTGGGGCCGTGAGCGACACCCCGGCCGGATCTCCCCACGGATGGAACCCAAATAGGCGATAAACCTGGACGAGAGACTTGAGTGGTTGGTTAGGTCGTGGTCTACACCCACGTCGGCTTTCGCTTGAAGTCTGCCGAGCACATGTCGTGTGCAGACGCTAAGTGGTGAAAACATGTGTGAAGAAGTACACCCCTGCAGGGTTATCAATCTATTCGAATAGCCGTTGTTCGCGGTACGGACTACTTGGTTGCTCTTACAGTTCATAGACAAGTTGATGGATACTACTAAAAGCCTCAAGATAAGCGTGAGTGCCGCGGATGGCCCTTCCGTAGGATGACGGAAGAGGATCCTCGGTAGTGTATTGATGTGGTGAGTAGTGGACTCGTGTTCGTAATAACATATTGCAATCTGTTGAGAGTTGTAGTATAGGTTAGCCAAGGTCAAAGCTGGCATTCTGCTATGAAACTCCACTACCCCCATTGATAATGTTGCATGTATGATAGGTTCTGTGGTAAGACTTGTTGAGTACCTTTGTACTCATGTTTGTTTAATAACTGTTGCAGAGGAGAACCCTGCCCCTACTGATTGGTTCTACATAGACGTTGATGTTGACGAGTAGCTTGACACCCAGACGGAGATCTGGAGCTTGTGAAGGGCCTTGTAGATAGTCAAGCTACCCCAAGCCTGTTTTATTTTCTAAGTTGTCCGTACTCAGACATGTAGCTTCCGCTTGTGCTTGTATGACTGTATGACTTGAGTGTTGGGTCATGTGACCCCTACCTGTATGGATATGTTATGTATGGCTCTTGGAGCCTTTTAAATAAAGTACTTTGAATCATAGAGTTCTGTTGTGATGCAATGTTGTATTTGCACATATTGAGCATATTGCGTGTATGTTTGAAATGCTTGGTATGTGTGGGATCCGACACCTAGTTGTTTTCCTTTGGTAGCCTACCTTACAGGGAAATGCCTCCTAGTGATTCCAATGAGCCTTGGTAGCTTGCTACTGCTCGGAACACGTAGGCTGGCCGGCATGTGTCCTTCTTCGTTCCTTTGTATGTCCCTTAGGGGAAATGTCACGCGTTGTTCCTTTAAGTCCATGTAGCTTGCTACGACTTGGGTTCATACGTTGATGACCGACACGTTCGTTGCTGGGTCATGGATGCCTGTCTCTGTAATCTAGTGCCACTTTTGGTTTATAACTAGCCATGTTGGCCCGGGTTCTCTGTCATATGGATGCTAGCGACACTGTCATATACGTGTGCCAAAATGCGCAAACGGTCCCGGGCCAGGTAAGGTGGCACCCGTGGGGTTACCGTGTGTGAGGCCGCAAAGGGATATGACGTGTTACAGCTAGATTGGTGTGACTTAGGATCGGGGTCCTGACACTCGCGCGTGGAGGCTGGGGCACGTTCGGTCACCGGCCCTCGTCTGCCGCGGCCCCGTGACCTCGCCTGGCCAAGCCTGCTCAGGCTCTGGCACCGGGCTTCTCAGTCCGCGCAACCTATCGTACCGAGCCGGATCAGGCTTGGGTGCTCTTACCCATGCTCGACGCTCTCAGCAGATATCAGTGGCTCACCCCCGCTCGAGGGCTGCAGGAGCCCTTCAGATTCAGCCACCCCGTCACGACCCGATAGGGCTCATGACGCCAGAGTTAGGAGTACTCCGCCTAAGGACGTCGCGACGCATAAAATCTAAGTGATTTCACCCAGGCAACAAGATCATGACAGCAAGTTCTCGCTTCCTACATATATCACAGTCCATTACACGCCTCCTCGAGGCAACTTGAAATTTTGATGCAAAAAGGACATGAAGGTAAGGAAAAGAGAAGAAGCGGAGGCCGCTCCCGCTCATTCGGAGTCTTCCTATTCCTCCGGCTTCATCGAGCCACAGCGGCGCGGCAACCCCCTCCCCTCGCCAGGCCGAGCTCGGCGGCGTGGCGGTTCGTCGCGGCTGGCACTACTGGAGGAGCTGCTGCCGCCACAGAGGGGGGACCCATGGCGCCCAAAGGACTAAGATCGTCTTCGGAGAGGAGCTGCTCCTCCGGACGTTGCCCTCATCATCCTCTTCGTCATCAACCTCGGGACAGCACCCAAGGGGCCTCCCTTCCTCTGAGAAGACCTTGACAAACAGTGTGGAGACGCCATTGTACCTGAAGTGGAGCGCACACCTCCCCTGTAGCCGGCGTGCGCGAGCAAATGATTGCCAGCCGCGCTCCAGGAACACATTGCCCGAGGGAGCCACATCAACCTCCACCCATGACGCAACACTGCAGCAGCCGTCAGCTTGAAGCCAAATGCCGCCGAGGCCTCCGGTTGGTAACACGTCGCCAAACGAGCGGGGAAGCCGGAGCCACGGGCCACCAGGCTTCTACGCCCACACCATGAACTCCGACGACACGTCGGAGGAATGGAGCTGCGGGCGCGGAGGACGCGCGATCGACAAGCACCGTTGCGCGCCCCCTCTCCCTCCATGGCCACGACCACCTTCACCACGGGAGGACATCCCGTGCCTTTTGCCAGCGGCCGCGGCAGAACTTAGAAGGCCGCGCCCGCCTCCCCGAGGAGTTGCTGCAGGCACAGCAGCATGCTTGCGGGGACGACCGCGGCCCCTCTTCGGCGGCAGCTGGACCGGATCCTTCGGGGCCTTCCCCTTCTCCACGGCGGACGGCTTCCTCGACGGCGCCATGGAGACCTCGTGACAGGAGAGAGAGCGAGGAATAAGCAAGGGGAAGACGGCGCTGGCTTGGAAATGGCTTGGGGGCTCCCCCTAGTCCCATTTATAGGGCGGAGGAGCCCAACCGCCAGCCACTAGCATCATAGCCATAACACCCCCGTCGTTTGCACCAAGGAGTTGTCAAGTCGCACGATCACCAAGACTGCATGGGGAGCGGAGCCGCCACGTCCCATCCAACCGTCGCCCGCCGGCCTGGCCCGCAGCCTTTTAGGGCCCGCGACGCTTCGTCATCGACTAAGGCTTTGCCCCGAATCCAACTCCGCGTGCGCCTTGGGCCCGGGGGCTACTGTCGGCCTCCTAGGAACCAGGGTACCCAAACTTGCCTGTCTGCGGGCCACGACACGCTCCTAGAGTGGCCTGGTACGGCCCAGCTGATCAACCATCTGCCGAAGGCCCTCGCGAGGGAGCTAAGCCTCGCGAGGAGAACGACGTCAAGACCTCCTCAGGAGCAGCCTTGGTAAGGTGCTCCGGAGGGGCAAAGAATCCAGGGCCAAGCCTGCGTCAGGAGGAGGTAGTGATGTCAGCAGTGATGCACCGCGCCAGCGGGTGCTAGCGCTCGCCAGCGGCGTAGTTGCCATTTCGGTGCTAGGGGGACAGCGCAGCCGTAGGTTCCCGAGGTGCGGGGCAAAGGTTTCCCAATTGGTGCAACAAGACCAAAGACCGCAAGGATGACAAGGAGGATGTCACCGTCGAGCCCACCACCGCGTTACCGTCTGGTCCTTTTGCAGGCGAAGACTGCTTTTGTCAGGGTAGGAACGTCCTTGTGTTCCTGCTCAAAAATGGCCGTTGTGGGATCCCTTCCCGTCTAAACATTTCGGGGGAAGAGGACCGTGGCCGCCTATATAAGTAGCTAGGATCCCCACTATGAAGAGAGAGATCTATACACTCTGCCACCATGCAAGGAGCAATAACACTTGCCTCCTGACCCTCCCGAGCTCATCTCCTGAGCTCAGCACCACTATACTAGCTCATATTCCAGCCGTCTCGAGGATACTCCACCAAAGCACGAAGTAGGGTCTTACACCATGCGGTGGCCCGAACCTGGGTAAACTCTTGCGTGCTCTATCTGTTGTTTGCTTGAATCTCTTCACCGACGAGGGCGAGACGCTTGGTAGACGCGAGTGGGAGAGATCTTCGTTCACGCCTCTGTGTTCGAACTTCTTGGGTTTTGTGGAGCCCTAAATCCGACAACTGGGGCCTTGTTCTTTTCTGGAGCTGGAATGTTCCTTCTGCTCCTCTTGGGTGTAGACTTGGTGGCTTGAGCAGTTTTGGGAGCAGTCTTGGCCTTAGAAGGGGCAGCCCCAGACTTGATAGCATCTCCCATAAGCTTCTGAGATTTGGGTGCTGGTGCAGCAACCTCTTCCTCTTCTGCATCAGCTTCATCATCATCCCTCATGGATGGCTTGCCGATCAATCTGGCTGTTGTCTTCTTGGGTCTCTTCTTTGTACCTCTAGGCTCATCATCCCTGGATTCAAGCATGAACACCATAGTCTCTTGAGTAGAGGCTCTAGTCTTAGACATGGGAGTCCTTTTGGCAGGGATTTTCCTTTTCTGCCCTGGCTTAGATGCCTCAGTTGTGCCATACTCCTTTCTGAGTACTTTCTTCTTGGAAGTGGCCTCATCTGCCACAAAGTCCTCATCCTCAGAATCTGATGTTTTCTTCTTTCCGGTCTTGGTGGCAGCCTTTGTAAGATTACTGGGTGTGCTCCTGCTACTCTCATAATAGCTGGAGTTGTTGGGACTAGAGCCCTCACTCAAATGTACTTGCTCCTCATACTTGTTCTTAATGTCACTACCCTCAGACATCTCTGAAACTGCAAAATGATTTCCGTTGACGGCGATGGAGTCCAGTGACGGGAGGTCGCTGGCGGCAAGGACACAATCCAGAGACCTGAAGAGGCATAGCAGGTCACGCGCGGGCTGAGGAGTTTGGAAAGTTTTCCGAAATTAGGCCCATGAATATATATAACCTGACACTGTCGATGTGACCGAGTGGAACAACTCGGTGGAACCTAGATGCAAAACTTCTAGCAGTTGCTGCAACTCGGTGGGACTGAAAATTTCAAATCGGTTGCACCGAGATTGAAAACCTAGATCAACTTAGTGAACTCGGTGTGACCGAAGTGGATGACTCGGTCATACCGAAATGCACAAAGAGGTTTTGGATGTTAACCCTATGACGAATCGGGAACTCCGAGTGCTCCTCACACAGAGTGGTTTGAATCAGACTTGATCAAGCTTTGTGATGTAGCATGAATAAAGTTTGAGATGAGAAAATCATAGATAGCTAGAGGGGGTACTTAGGCATTCTTGTCCATCCATTTGGCAAAAGAAAAAAGAGCCAAACAATCAAAGCAACAAATGGATGTCCTCGAATGAGAAAAATATGCATTCATCATGCTCACACAATAAGATAGCAAATAAAACATGTGGCAAAGCAGGCACAACCATTCTAGCATCTATCAAGCAATTGGCGATGACTAGGTCATCTATATATGAGTATATTGACTTAGGAGTCAAATGAGAACACTTGATCATAGGTCATACTCATCATTTAAGCGCAAGTGGGGTTACCACTTTTACATAAAGCATTGTTGTGTTCACATCATTAGAGTTTCTTTAGCTCAATTGTTAGAGTAAAGCTCTCCCTAGATGTGATATACCCCCTACGAGGGATGAACTAACCTTGGGCTTTGTCGATGATGACTTCATGTAGGTGTTGAAGATGTATACACTCAATGTTGATGTAGATCATTTGGAGTAATCCATTGGAGTGAGTTGCACTTTCAATACCTACACGAGTTAGTCCCACAAGGAACAAACAAGGATATCCATAGACATAGAGTGAATTTTACACAAGACAATGTCCATGAAAGCATTAGCTTACCTTGTCCCTTGTCTTACCAACAAGAGGGTTTGTGACTCCTTGAACTAGTGCAAGCTGTGAAAGTTGTTTGCACTTGTCCTTTGCCAAAATGATATGAGTGAAGTGTGTTGGCAAAGTCACCCTCAACAACTTCCTAGTTCTTCTTCTTCGTGATCCACACCATCTTGATGGGGATCCTTGGAGTTGTAGTCGTACTTGATGAGGTAGAACTTGATGTAGACTTGGGGACCCACTTAACCAAGGCCTTAGGAGCTTATCCTTGCCCTTTAGCTTGTGGTCTCGTGGTGGAAGATCATCTTGTGCTTGTGTCCCTTGAAAAGAAGTAGGATCATACTTTTCTTGTTGAGGAACAAACTTCGTCTTGGGGTATTGATCTTCCTCCCATTCAACTCCGTTGGCATTGAACTTTCATTCAAAACCAACACCTTGATTCTTCCGGTGTCTTCCTTGCTTGCGTACAATCTCCTCAAATTGCTTACTCCCGGCTAGACTCTTGTAAACACCTTTCTCTATAATTCCCTTCAATACGCTATTTTCTTGCTCAAGTGTAGCTTGGCTAAGAGAGTCATTAGTGGAATCAAGAGAACTACTAGAAGTAACATCATTGGATTTAGCATGATTATTGTTACTACTAGAGGAAGAATCTTTCTTGTTCTTTGTTGCTAGATTTTACTTGTGGTATGTAGGTAGACAAGAGTAAACGCTTGGCAATGTAAGAAGAACTTTTCTTGCGATGATCATCATTGATTGCCTTTAAGAACTCATGCTCTTGGTCAAGGTTGAGCTTTTCAAAGCGTAACATCTCATGAGTCCTTAAAAGTTCTCGATGATCTTCCAAGGTAGTTTCATGAGCTAACTTAAGAGTGTTTAGTTCTTTAGTTAGACGCTCAATCTTCTCCTTAACATTGTCATTCATTTTATCATGATTAGCATGATTAATAGCAATTTCATCATAGTTTTCATCAAAAGTTTCATCACTATTGCTACCAACAAGTAAATCAACATCTCCTAGCAAGTCATCTTCATCACTATTGAAATCAAGATACTCGGGGTGTGATACCTTAGGGCCTTTAGCCATGATGCATCTTCCAATTCCTTCATTTGGTGAGTCAAATATGTCATAGGAGTTGGTTGACACAAGAGCAATTCTGGCAACACCTTCATCTTGAGTACCTTCGGAGTTGGAGTAGTAGCTTCTCTCGGAGTGGTTATCGGAGTCGGAACCAGATGCCCATTCACCAACATGAGCTTGATGTCTTCGTCTTGTATAGCTCCTTGATGATTTGTCCTTCCTTCCCGAATCTTTGCCTCTCCGAGAAGGTCTTCGTTCATAACGATCATCTCTACTCCTTCTATCTCTTGGTGGTGAATCTTATCTTCTACTTCTCCTTTTAGGTGAGTCTTCTCTTCTCTTGTGGGGAGCCATACACTCATTGGAGTAGTGTCCGGGTCTTCCACAATTGTAGCAATTCCGATCACGACTTGAAGATCTCTTATCATTGTAGGACCTTGACTTGGAACTTCTCTCTTTGCTTCTACTCTTGTAGAACTTGTTGAAGTTCTTCACCATTATGCTCAATTCTTCATTGATGTCTTGTTTCTCACTTGATGATGTAGGAGCGTCACATGAAGCTTTGTAAGCACCACCAGACTTGTTGTGAAGCTCTTCTTTATCTTTGAGTGACATATCATGAGCAACAATTCTGTCAATGACTTCCGTTGGCTTGAGATCTTCGTAATTTGGCATCATTTGGATCAATGTACACACGGTATCATATTTTCCATCCAAGGCTCTTAGGATCTTCTTGATGATGAATCTGTCGGTCATCTCTTCGCTTCCCAAGCCGGCAATCTCATTTGTAATGAGAGCGAGCGTAGAGTACATTTCAGCGACACCTTCACCATACTTCATCTTGAACTTGTCAAGTTCACTTTGGAGCACATCCAACTTGGATTCCTTGATGAAGTCGGTACCTTCGTGCATATCAATCAAAGTATCCCAAATTTCCTTTGCATTCTCAACATGGCTGATTTTGTTGAATTCTTCGGGGCACAATCCGTTGGAGAGGATATCGCAAGCGTGAGCATTGTATTGCAGCATCTTCAACTCTTCCGCGGTAGCTTCACGGTTCGGTTCCTTCCCATCAAAGAATTCACCTTGCAAACCAACACACACAATAGCCCAAACGCCGGGGTTATGTTGAAGAATATGCATTTTCATCTTATGCTTCCAACTAGCAAAATTAGTACCATCAAAATAAGGAACTCTACGGTGGTAACTTCCCTTGCTAGACGCCATATTCTCCTAGGTTGACCAAGGTTGTGATCACCAATGCTATGGAAATCATCGCAAATGGACACCAAAGCTCTGATACCACTTGTAGGATCGAAAGTATGTCTAGAGGGGGGGTGTTTAGACTACTTGACCAAATAAAAATCTACCATTTTCCCAATTTTAATTCTTGGCAGATTTTAGCAACTTAGCACAAGTCAAGCAATCAACCTACACATGCAATTCTAAGAGTATAGCAGCGGAAAGTAAACAATTGCATATGAAGGTAAATGTAGGAGTTTAGAGGGATCAAACGCAAGTGAAGACAATGATGTTTTTTGTCTTTGTTCCGATAGGTGGTGCTATCGTACATCCAAGTTGATGGAGACTTCAACCCACAAAGGGTAACGGCTGCGCGAGTCCACGGAGGGCTCCACCCATGAAGGGTCCACAAAGAAGCAACCTTGTCTATCCCACCATGGCCATCGCCCACGAAGGACTTGCCTCACTAGCGGTAGATCTTCACGAAGTAGGCGATCTCCTTGCCCTTACAAACTCCTTGGTTCAACTCCACAATCTTGTCGGAGGCTACCAAGTGACACCTAACCAATCTAGGAGACACCACTCACCAAAAGGTAATAAACGGAGTGTTGATGATGAACTCATTGCTCAAATGCTTCAAGTGATAGTCTCCCCAACACTCAAACAGCTCCTCACAGATTTGGATATGGTGGAAGAAGGATTTGAGTGGAAAGTAAATTGGGAAAGGCTAGAGAACAAGATTCATATGGTAGGAATGGAATATCTTGATCTCAACACTTGAGTAGGTGGTTCTCTCTCAGAACATGAATGATGGAAGTGTAGATATGTTCTGATGGCTCTCTCCACAAGTGAAGAGTGGGTGGATGGGTATATATAGCCTCCACACAAAATCTAACCGTTACACACAATTTACCAAACTTGGTGGGACCGAATCAAAGAACTCGGTCAGACCGATTTAGTTCTTAATGTGACCGTTAGGTATTTCCGTGGGACCGATATGATCAACTCGGTGGGACCGATTTTCATTAGGGTTAGGGCATAACGTAATCTCGGTGGGACCGATTACACAAACTTGGTGAGACCGATTTTGGTAATAAGCACCCAAAGAATTGGTCAGGCAAACTCGATGGGACCGATTTGCTGATTTCGGTGAGACCAAAATGTTACGAAGAGGCAATAGAGAGTTTGCATTACAGACTCTGTGGGAACGATTGCACATCTCGGTTAGACCGAAAATATTGCAACGGGCAACAAAGAGTTTGCAATCCCATCTCTGTGAGACCGAGATCCCTTTCGGTGAGACCGAAATGATTAGGTTTTCTGGCAGTGGCTATGTCAAATGAACTCGCTGGCGCCGGAGGTATTTTCGGTGGGGCCGAGTTTGACTTCTGGTTTGGGACATATGTGGATGTGAGAAAGTGGTTGAGGGTTCTGGAGCATATCACTAAGCATCATGAGCAAGCAAGCCATTAAGCAACACCTCATCCCCTTTTAATAGTATTGTCTTTCCTATGGACTCAATGTGATCTTGGATCACTGAAATAGAAAATGTAGAGTCCTTAGCTTTGAGCTTGAGCCAATCCTTTAACTTTTGCATTTTGAGGGGTCCACAATCCTAATCCAGGCCATGCCAATCATTGAACTTTCCTGAAATATTATCTTGAGATAGCATTATTTAAATGAGCTACATGTTGTTAGTAATTACCGAAACCACCCGGGGATAGTTGCACTTTTAGTTATCCACGAGGTTCGATATTCGGAGTGGTTGACAAGTCCGGTAGTCGTGCCCAAGGAAGGTGGGAAGTAGCGCATGTGCGTCGACTTCACCAACTTCAACAAGGCATGTCCACAAGACTCGTTCCCACTGCCGTGCATCGACCAGATTGTCGACTCCACCGCCGAGTGCGACCTGCTGTGATTCCTGGATGCCTTTTCGGGCTACCATCAAATCAAGATGGCGGTACAAGACGTCGAGAAGACCGCCTTCCTCTCCCCGTGCAGGGTATACTGCTACACTTGTATGCCGTTCGGGTTGCGGAATGCAGGAGCAACTTTCCAGCGGCTGATGCATATCGCCGTGGGAGAACAGCTAGGGAGGAACGCTGAGGCCGACGTTGATGACATCGTGGTAAAATCTCGGCAGGCCAAGATCCTCATTGAAGATTTGGAAGAGACCTTTGCCAGCCTGCGCTAGGTAGACCTGCGGCTCAACCCAGAGAAGTGTGTGTTCGACGTTTTGTCAGGCAAGCTGCTGGGTTTCCTGGTGTCGCACTGGGGAATTGAGGCTAACCCTGAGAAGGTTAGGGCCATAGAGAAGATGAGTCCACCAAAGACACACAAGGAAATGCAGAAGCTGGCCAGCTGCGTAATATCGGTCGGGCGTTTTATTTCCAAGCTGGGGGAGCATGCCCTTCCCTTCATCAAACTAATGAAAAGGAAAGGCCCGTTTGAGTGGACCCCAGAGGCTGATGTAGTATTCGAAGACCTCAAGAAATACCTCACTAGCCCTCCGGTAATGGTGGTGCCGAAACCCCAAGAGCCCTTGGTGCTTTACCTAGCCCCGATGCCACACTGTGCTAGTGCAGCGCTGGTGGCAGTCCGGCAGGAGCGCTAAGACAAGGCCGCACAGCCCCGGGGCGACACTCACGAGGCTCCGCCAGGGCTAGCCGAGGACCAAGCTCCACGAGATGACGTTCCTAAAGCCCTGACCGCTACGTCCGGTGACCAAGCTCCTAAGGCCCTCTTGCCTCAGGAAGCACCATAGCCTCAGGAGAGCCTGGCCTCCACCTTCGTCGAGAACCAAGTGTAGTTCGTCAGCACGGTGCTCCGCGACACTCGGGCACACTACCCCATGCCGCAGAAGCTTCTGCTCATGCTCCTCGTCGCTTCGTGCAAGCTGCACCACTACTTCCAAGGCCATCCCATCAAGGTTGTATCTTCTTACCCATTGGAGAGGGTGATGAGGAACCCCAATGCTGCGGGAAGGGTCGCCGAATGGGACGTTGAGCTGCAAGCGTTTCAACTAGAGTTCAGCACCACCAGGATTGTTAAGGGCTCCGCACTTGTCGGTTTCGTGGCAGAATGGACCGTCACTGTAGAGCCCGGAGCGGGTGAGGACCGGTCCCTCTTGCCAGGGAGTGAAGCACCAAACGGCTGGTTCATGTACTTTGATGGTGCCTTTGCACGCCAGGGCCTAGGGGCTGGCACTGTGCTCATCTCACCCACCAAGGACAAGCTCTACTATGTTGTGCAGCTCTGCTTCCAGCACGGTGAGAAGGTCTCCAACAACATCGTGGAGTACGAAGGCTTGATCGCCGGCCTGAAGGCTACGGTCGCCCTTGGTGTGAAGCGCCTCACTATCAAGGGCGACTCTCAGCTTCTCGTCTACTTCTCCAACAAGGTCTACGAGCCCAGGGATGAGGACATGGAGGCGTACTTAGCGGAGGTACGCAAAATGAAAATACAATTCCTGGCCCTGGAGCTGCAGCACGTACGACGTGGCACGAACAAGGATGCAGACGGCATCGCCAAGAGGGCGTCCAGGCGCCAGCCGCAGGAGCCTGGCGTCTTCGAGGAACGGCTCTTCAAGCTCTCGGCCGGTCCACCGGCTGCGGAGCCGGCACTACCTCAGGAGGAGCTCCCCACTCCGCCGACCTCGGGAGCTCCTACCTGTGGCCTGACCTCAAGAGCATACTTTCTCCTTGCTCTCGAGCCCCAGGTGGGTGCCGGACTTAGGAGTTCAAGAACTACCTGCTGCATGGAACCCTGCCAGAGAAGGAGGAGGACGCAGAGCGCGTGGCCCGACAGGCCACGGCTTACTGCCTCCAGGATGGTGAGTTGTACCAAAAATGACCCAATGACATTTCTTTGAGATGCATCTCCAGGCAGCAGAGACGCGAGCTGCTAACTGACATACATAGCAGGGACTGCGGGCATCACTCGTCCTCGCGCACCCTGGCGGGCAAGGCATTCTGTAGTGGAATTTATTAGCCTACAACGCTCAGTGACGCTACCGAGCTAGTGAACTCCTGCGAAGCCTGCCAGTTCCACACCAAGCAGATCCACCATCCAGCTAAGGGCCTTCAGACTATCCCACTCTCATGGCCGTTTGTGGTCTTGGGGCTGGACATCTTGGGGCCTTTCCCTCTACGTCACCATCGACCAGTTCACCAAGTGGGCTGAGGTGGAGCAAGTGTGCACCATCCTTGTCGGCTCGGCGGTCAAGTTCATCAGGGGCCTCGTGAGACGGTTTGGGGTCCCTAATCGCATCATCACCGACAAAGGCTCGCAATTCACTAGCAACCTCTTCAAAACATATTGTGCTAACCTTGGAATGTAGATATGCTATGCCACAGTGGCACATCCCAGGAGCAACGGGCAAGCTGAGCGCACCAATGCGGAGATCCTAAGGGGGCTCAAGGCGAGGACCTTCAAGAAGAATCTCGAGGCATGCGGCAGGGGCTCGCACGACGAGCTCCAGTCCGTGTTGTGGTCCATTCGCACCACCGCCACCAAGACAACAAGCGAGATCCCGTTCTTCCTCGTCTACGGAGCCGAAGCAGTTCTTCCTCATGACGTCAAACATCGCTCCACGCGGGTCTTGGCGTTTGACAAGGCACGCCAGGACGCTACGCGGGGGATGGATCTTGTGCTAGGAGAGGAGCGTCGCCGACAAGCCTCGCTACGAGCAGCAAGGTGCCAGCAGGCGTGGTGGCGGTACCACTACCGCCGCATCCGTTCTAGGATGCTCGAGGTGGGTGATCTGGTCCTGAGGCAGGTGCTTTCTAGGGAAGGGCTACGCAAGCTCTCACCCATGTGGGAAGACCCATTCAGGATTACCCATGTCTCCAGGCCTGGCGCCGTACGCCTGGAGATGGGGGACTGTGTCCCCGTCTAGAATGCTTGGAACATCCAGCACCTCCGAAAATTCTACCCATGAAGCAAGGCCCAGTGCCTGTGAAGCCAAGGCCCAGTGCCTGTGAAGCAAGGCCCAGTGTCATGTTAATGTATCCGCCCGTGACACTCTCACGTAATAATGAGTGGGGTTGTACACACCCCGGAGTCTCCGGAGTGCCGCCCTCGGGCTTCGGGGGCTCCCTCCCACGTCCTAGTGGCAGCACTTAGCTCCGCGCTGGTGAGAAGACTAGACTAGGTGCTGGACATGGCTGTTCATTTGCTTTCTGTACCTGGTTGCGGTCTTTTAATGGATTTGGCTTTCTATGTCCTTCGGTTGCTTAGTTTAGTTTTCATCTTTTCTCGCTTTGTTCGCTCTTTTTCTCGCCTCGGGGAGGACTGCAGTTGTTTGACGTTTTCCCTCGAGCACCTCCTCGGGGGCTAGGCAGGGGTGTCCGTGTCCGTGAGCTGTCCTGCTCACGTCACGGGCATGCCTGAGAGATCGCGCAAGAAGGAACGAGGTATTTGGCGGATTCCCTAACAAATTTTGCAGATGCCCCCTCCAAGGCGAGCAGCGCCCGTGCCGGTAGCGAGGAAGCCTCCCCAGCTGCTGGAAGACGCACCCTCGAGCGTACCCAGCTAAGTTTCCCCTCTACCCTCATGAGGTTCTTGAATATCATAACATAACACGATAGCATAGGCATCACAGTTCATTACACGCCCCAGTCGGGCCATTTGCCCTTTTTCGAAACGCAGGAAAGAAGGAAAGCTAAACAAAAGCGGGTCGCACGGCCTCAGCAGCTCGCGAGACCCGGAGCCCAGGGCCTCTGGGGCTTAGCTCAGTCTGAGCCCTCCTCGCACTTCACCGTCGCATGGCGGCGGGACGGCCCGTCACTGACTTCAAAGCGAGCCCGATGGCACTGTGGCTAGTCGTAGCCACCGCTGCTCGAGCTCTCGCTGGCGGAAGAGCCGCAGCCGCTGGAGGAGTCATGGCCGTCACCAAGGGCGAGCCCACCTGCGGTCTCGTCGTGACCGTCGCCAAGGCCGAACCCGTTGTCGCCGCTGCCATCTTCAGGGCAGCACCCTGCACGGCAGCCGTCCACCCCAAACACCCTCACGAAGAGGGTCCCGGCACCATCGTACTTGAAGTGGAGGGTGCATCGCCTACCCAAGCCGCGTGCGCGGGCGAACATCTGCCAACCACGGGACAGGGCCACGCTGCCCGCAGAAGAGATCACCACCGTGACCCAAGATGCCTTGCTGCAGCAGCCATCGGCCTGCAGCCTGAGGCCGTCGAGACCCTTAGCCGGCAGCTCATGGGCGAAGAAGCACGGCAGCTAGAGCCAGGCACCAGCCGAATTCTCTAGCCACACGACGAACTCTAGGAGCGCCTCCGAGGAATGGGAGCCCGACCGAGGAGGCCGGGCAACCACGACGCGCCTTGCCGCGACGAAGGGGCTGCCGCGACGAGGGCGGCCCCTGCCACGGGAAGAGGGTCCGTCGTGACCGCCCAGGGTGGCATCAACCCCGGAAGGAGTACACCTGTGACCCTGGAGCGCCGTTGCAGGGGGAGCGACGTGCTTACGGGGGCGGCCCCGCCCCCTCTTGAGCGGCGGCAAGTCGGATTCTTCCTGGTGAGCTTTCCGCTTCTCCATGGTGGAGGACCTCTTGGGTGGCACCATGGAAGTAGCAACAAGAGGGCAAAGAAAGGAGGAAGAAGCGGGCGACAAGAAGAAGGAGATGGGCAATGGGGGTTCACCCCATTTATAGCCTGGAGGAGGCCAACCGTCGGCCTCCAAGATCTCACGTAATGATGTTTCTTCTGTGCATGCAGCAGGGTCTTGTCAAGTTGGGCAGTTGCCGAGGCAGCTTCGGGAAGCGGAGACGCCCACGTCCAACAAACACCACGTGTCGACCAAGGCTGCAGGTGTTTGGGGTCCGCGGCGCTCCGCCCTCGTCCCTTTGGCTTCGCCTCGAAGCCAAGGCCGTGCGCACCTTGGGCCTGGGGGATACTATCAGCGTCCTGGGAACGGGTTACCCAGACTTGCCTGCCTGCAACCCGTGAGGCGGCTCCATTAGCGGCATGGTACGGCCCAACTTTAGCAACTACAACTCAAGACCCTCGTGAGGGGCCAAGCCTCGTGAGGCGGGCGATAGCAAGATCTCCCTAGGGGCAGTCTCTCTAGGCTGGCTCCCGATGAGCGGAGATATATATGCAAGGTGCACCTCGCGAGGTTCACGTGACGTGAGCGATGACGACTAAGGCAGGCGGGCTCTAGCGGGCGCAGTGTACTAGTTTCCTCTTTGGTTTATAAGACGGCAAGCACAGGCGTGGAGTCCCAAGGGATCAGGCAAAGGTTTCCATATCGGTGCAACAAGACCAAGGACCGTCAGGGCTGCAGAATGGAGGTCATCATGGAGCCCGGCGCGGCGTCACCACCAGAGTCTTTGGCAGGCGTACACTACTTTTGTCAGGATTACTTGTACTAGCTGTTCCCCTTCAAATTTGGCCGTTGTGGGCACCCTTCCCGCCGATATTTGGGAAGAGGACCAAGGCCACTATATATAGGACCTAGCCACCACCATAGGCGGAGATCTGATCTGATCTCATCTCATCTCATCTTGAGCGGATCCAACCTTAGAAGGATTGTATCCATTCCACCCTACAGACACCACAAGCTCGTCTGAGCCCAAGAACACCTCTCCTCTGGAGGTTGTTCATCCCTTGTACTAGTGCATCCTCAGCCATACGAGGCAATCCACCATACACACTAGAGTAGGGTATTACACCACAGGGTGGCCTTAACCAGTATAATCCTCCGTGCCCCTTGTTCTTTTAGTTTGTTGAGCTAGGCCATGGAATCGCAGGGTGAGCGCGCTTGGGAGAGAGTGTTCTTCGTGTGCACCTGGCAGATTTCGGGCTCCGCAAACCCTTGAGATGTTCGAACTCTGGGGTGAACATGAAAAACACTCCCTCCCTAGCGCGCTCACCCTATGATTCCGCGGCCTAGCTCGTCGTGCTCAAAGAACAGGGGACACATAGAATTATACTGGTACGGGCCACCTTCTAGTGTAATACCCTACTCCAGTGTGTGTGGTGGATTGCCTTGGTATGGCTGAGGATGTTCTTAGGCTCGGATGAGCTTGTGGTGCGAGTAGGGTGGAAATTGGATCTCTCCGTATGGTTGTGGCTAGGTCCTTTTGATGGTGGCCTTGGTCCTCTTCCCAAATATCGGCGAGATGGATCCCACAACGGCCAAATTTGAAGGGGAACAACTAGTACAAGTTATCCTAGCAAAAGTAGTCTTCGCTTGCCAAAGGCTCTGGTGGTGACGCCGCGCCGGGCTCCACGATGACCTCCGTTCTACAACCATGACGGTCTTTGGTCTTGTTGCACCGATATGGAAACATTTGCCTGATCCCTCGGCACTCCGCGCCTGCGCTTGCCCTCTTAGCACCAAAGAGTAAACTGGTGCACTGCGCCCACTGGCACCCGCCTGGCCTTGGTCGTCATGGCTCACGTCACGTGAACCTCGCAAAGTGCTCCATGCATAGATATCTCCTCTCCTCGAGAGCCAGCCTAGAGAGACTGCCCCCAAGGAGGTCTTACTATCGCCCGCCTCGTGAGGCTTGGCCCCTCGCGAGGGTCTTGAGCTGTAGTCGCTGAAGTTGGGCCGCACTAGGCCGCTAATGGAGCCACATACGGGCTGGTGGCAGGCAAGTCTAGGTTCCCCCATTCCCAGGACACCGACAGTAGCCCCCGGGCCCAAGGCGCGCATGGACTTGGCTTCGAGGCGAAGCCAAAGGGGCAAGAGCGAAGTGTCGTGGCCCCAAACACGTATGGCCTCGGTCGACGCATGGCGACATGATTGGACGTGGGCGTCTGCGCTTCTCCACGCTGCCTCGGCAACTGCCCGACTTGACGAGACCCAGGTAGATGTACAGAAGAGACATCATTACGTGAGATCGTGGGGGGCGACGGTTGGCCTCCTCTAGGCTATAAATGGGGGTGAAGCCCCCACTTCCCATCTCTTTCTCCTTGTCGCCCGCTCCTTCTTCTTCCCCCTTCTCTCGCCCTCTTGTTGCAACTCCCATGGTGCCACTCAAGAGGTCCTCTACCGTGGAGAAGGGGAAAGCCCACCAGGAACAGTCCGATTTGCTGCCACTAAAGAGGGGGCGGGGTCGCCCCTATAAGCACGTTGCTACCCCTGCAGCAGCGCTCCACGGTCACAGAAGTACTCCTTCCGGATTTGATGCCGCTCTGGGCGGTCATGACGGCCCCTCTCTCTATGGCAGGGGCTGCCCTCGTTGCGGCAGCCCCTTCGCCGCAGGAAGGCACGCCATGGTCGCCCGGCCTCCTCGGTGGGGCTCCCATTCATCGGAGGCACTCTTGGAGTTTGTCTTGAGGATGGAGAACCCGGCCGGCGCCTTGCTCCAGCTGCCATGCTTCTTCGCCCACCAGCTGTCGGCCGAGGGTCTTGACGACCTCTAGCTACAGGCCAACGGCTGCTGCAACAAGGCATCTTGGGTTGCGGTGGAGATCTCTGCCGCGGGCAATGTGGCCCTGGCCCGTCGTTGGCAGACATTTCCCCGCGCATGCGGCTTGGGCAGGCAGTGCAGCCTCCACTTCAAGTACGGTAGCGCTGCGACCCTCTTCGCGAGGGTGTTTGTGGCGGACGGCCACCGCGCTGGGTGCTGTCCTGAAGAAGGCAATGGCGATGACGGGTTCAACCTTGGAGACGGCCGTGACGAGGCAGCAGGCAAGCACGCCCTTGGTGACGGCTAAGACTCCTCCCGCAGCGGCGGCTCTTCCGGCAGTGAGAGCTCGAGTAGTGGTGGCTACGACCAACCATCGTGTCGTCGGGCTCGCTTCGAGGTCGGTGACGGGTTGTCCCGCCGCCATGCTGCGGTGAAGCATGAGGAGGGCTCAGATTGAGCTGAGCCTCAGAGGCCCCTGGGGCCAGGCCTCGCGAGCTGCTGCGGCCGTGCGACACACTTTTCTTTAGCTTTTCCTCTTTCCTGCGTTTGAAAAAAGGGCAAGTGGCTCGCCTGGGGCGTGTAATGAACTACGAAGCCTATGATGTCGTCTTATGTTATGATATCCAAGTGCCTTACGAGGGTAGAGGGGTAACTTAGCAGGGTATGCTCAAGGGTGTGTCTTCCGGCGTCCGGGGGGCTTCCTTGCTGTCGGCACGAGCGCTGCTGGCCTCTGAAGGGCATATGCAAAATTTGTTAGGGAATCGGCCAGATGCCTCATTCCTTCTTGCGTGAGTACTCATGCGCGGGCTGATAATGGCTTCAAGCACAGCATCGCGGTGCCCGGGGGGCACGGAGTTGATGGGGGTGCGCCACTCACGAGCTCAAACAAGAGCGCCTCACGAAGATTAAGGAGGTCGAAATCCTAGGGCGAGAGGTTTCTGGCAATGCGTGCCCGTGACGGGAGCTTGACAGTGTGCGGACACAGACACCCCTGCACAGCCCCCAATGGGGTGCTCGAGGGAGAATGTCGAACAACCGCTGTCCTCCCTGAGGTGAGAAAAGGGCGAACAAAGCGAGATAATAGGAAAACTCAACTAGATACATAAAGCAAATGAACAGCCGCGTCTGGCACCTAGTCTAGTCTTCTCACCAGCGCGGAGCTAAGTGCTGCCACTAGGACATGGGAAGGAGCCCCCAAGGCCCAAGGGCGGCACTCCGGAGACTCCGGGGTGTGTACAAACACACTCATTATTACGTGAGAGTATGACAGGCGGAGACCTTCACAGGCACTGGGCCATGGCTTCACACGCGCTTGGCCTTGCTTCATGGGTAGAACTTCTGGAGGTGCTGGATGTTCCAGGCATTCTGGATGGGGACGCCGTCCCGCGTCTCTAGGCGCACGGCGCCAGGCCTGGAGTGTGGGCAATCGTGAACGGGCCCTCCCACATGGGCGAGAGCTTGTGTAGCCCTTCCCTGGAGAGCACCCGCCTCAAGACCAGATCACCTTCCATGTACCGCTGCAACGCCTGCTCGTACCTTGCCGCTTGGAGCGAGGCTTGTCGGCGGCGCTCTTCCCCCAACACGAGATCCATGCCCCGTGCAGCGTCCTGGCATGCCTCATCAAACCCCAGGACCCGCGCGGAACTGTCGTATTCAGGGCTCCGCAAAACCCGTCGAGTTCGAACACATGGACGTGAACGAAGATTTCTCCCACTCACGTCTACCTAGCGCCTCGATCTCGTCTCGATGGAAAGATTCAAGCAAACAATTAACAAGCACACAAGAGTTTATCCAAGTTTGGGCCACCGTGTGGTGTAAGACCCTACTTCCTGCTTTGGTGGATTGGCTCCGGGCAAGCTAGAATATGAACTGGTACAAGGGTTCCTGGGCTCAGGAGGTGAGCTCAAGAGGGTCAGGATGCTAGTGTTCTTGCTCCTTGTGCGGTGGTCAAGTGTGTGAATCGATCCCCTTTGCAGTGGGTGCTCTAGCTACTTATATAGGCGGCCACGGTCCTCTTCCCTCAAAATGTTTAGGCGGGAAGGGATCCCGCAACGGCCATTTTTGAGCGGGAACACAAGGACGTTCCTACCCTGACAAAAGCAGTCTTTGCCTGCAAAAGGATCACACAATGATGCGGTGGTGGGCTCGACGATGACATCCTTCTTGTCATCCTTGTGGTATTCGGTCTTGTTGCACCTATGAGGAAACCTTTGCCCCGCTCCTCGGGAACTTGCGGCTGTGCTGTCCCCCTTGCACCGAAACGGTAACTGCGCCAGTGGTGGACGTGGGCGCCCGCTGGCGCGGTGCATCGCTGCTGACATCACTGCCTCCTCCTGAGGCAGGGTTGGCCTTGGATTCTCCACCCCTCTGGAACGCCTTGCCGAGGCCGCTCCCGAGGAGGTCTTGACGTTGTTCTCCTCACGAGGCCTGGCCCCTCGCGAGGGTCTTGAGCAGCTGGTCGATCAGCTAGGCCATACCAGGCCGCTTGAAAGAGCGTGTCGTGGCCCGCAGACAGGCAAGTCTGGGTACCCTGGTTCCCAGTACGCCGACAGTAGCCCCCGGGCCCAAGGCACGCGCGAAGTTGGCTTCGGGGCGAAGCCTTAGTCGAGGACGAAGCATCACGGGCCCTAAATGGTGCGGGTCAGGCCGGCGAGCGATTGCTGGATGGGACGTGGCGGCTCCGCTTCCCACGCAGCCTTGGTGATCATGCCACTTGACAACTCCTTGGCGCGGGTGACGACGGAGTAATGGCTGCGACACCATTGGCTGATTGTTGGGCTCCTCCGCCCTATAAATGGGGCTAGGGGGGAAGCCCCTGGCCATTTTCAAGCCAACACCGTCTTCTCCTTGCTTTTCCTTCGTTCTCCCCTCCCGTCGCAAGACCTTCATGGCGCCGCCGAGGAAGCCATCCGCCGCGGAGAAGGGGAAGACCCCAAAGAATACAGTCCCACTACCGCCAAAGAGGGGTCGCGGTCGCCCCCGCAAGCTTGCCGCTGCGCACGCAGCGTCTTCTCGGGGAGGCCGGCGCGACCCTTTGAGCTCTGCCGCGGCCGCCGATGAAAGGCACGGGGCGTCCTCCCGTGGCGAAGGTGGTCGCGGTCGTAGAGGAAGAGGGGGCGCGCAAAGGTGCCTGCTGGTCGCGCGCCCTCCGCGTCCATAGTTCCATTCCTTCGATGTCTCGTCGGAGTTCATGGTGTGGGCGGAGAAGCCCGGTGGCCTGTGGCTCAGGCTTCCCCACTCATTTGGCGACGTGCTCCCGGCCAGAGGCCTTGGAGGCATATGGTTGCAGGCCAACGGTTGCTGCAGCGGCGCATCCTGAGTGGAGGTCGAGGTGGCTCCCTCAGGCGATGTGTTCTTGGAGCGTGGCAGGCAGTCATTTGCCCGCGCGCGCCGGCTGCGGGGGAGGTGTGCGCAGCACTTCAGGTACGATGGCGTCTCCATGCTGTTCGTCAGAGTCTTCTCAATGGAAGGGAGGTGCCTTGGGTGTTGTCCCGAGGCTGACGACGAGGAGGGCGAGGACGTCCAGAGCAGAGGTTCCTCCTTCGGAGACGGCCTCAGTCCTAGGGGGCGCCGCGAGGCCCCCCCTCTGTGGCAGCAGCAACTCCTCCAGCAGTGGCGGCCGCGACGAACCACCACGCCGCCGAGCTCGGTACGGCGTGGGGAGGGGATCGCTGTGCCGCCGTGGCTCGGTGAAGCCAGAGGAGCCGAAGGATTCCGACTGAGCGGGGGCGGCTTCTGCATCTTCTCCTTTCTTTTCCTTCATGTCTTTTCTGCATCAAAGTTTCAAGTTGCCTTGAGGAGGCGTGTAATGGGTTGTGATGTATGTAATAAGCGAGAACTCGCCGTCATGCTTTTCTTGCTCGAATGAAGTCACTTAGCTTTTATGCGTCCTGCCATCCTAAGGCCGAGTCCTCCTGATTCTGGCGTCATGAGCCCTTTCGGGTCGTGAGGAGGTGGCCGGGTCCGATGGGCTCGTACAGCCCCTAGCGGGGGTCGATCCCTGAGATCTACTGAGAGTGCCGAGCGCAGGTTAGAGCACAAGAGCCTGAGCGGCTCGGTAGATAGGTTGCGCGGACTGAGCAGCCCGGCGCCAGAGCCTGAGCAGGCTTGGGCAAGCGAGGTCACGGGGCCACGGCGGCCGAGGGCCGGTGACCGATTGTGCCCCAACCCCCACGCGCGAGGCGTGTGAAGGAGAGCGAGTGGCATAGCTGAAATTAAAGCCGGTGAGGAAGATCCAAACACAAAAACTCTCGACGAAACGCAAGAAGTGCGAGAAACACGAGAACTTCATAGAATGGTGTAGAGGAAGGGCTGATAGTCAAGGAAGTAGAAAAGGCTGACAGCCAAACACCAAGCAAAAAAGGAAACAGGTCACGTTCGACCCCTACACTACGTCTTCTTTTCAACGCGGAGCTAAGAACTGCCACTGGGGCGTGGGTTGGAGCCCCGTCTGAGGGCCCGTAGACAATGCACAGGAGACTCCGAGGTGTGTATAGCCCCAACTCATTATTATGTGAGAGTGTCACGGGCGGAGACCTTCATGGGCACGGAGCCATGATTATGGATAGAACCTCCTGAGGTGTTCGATGTTCCAGGAATTCTGGATAGGTATCCTATCCTGCGTCTCCAGGCGCACAGCACCAGGCCTAGAGACACGGGCGATTCTAAATGGGCCCTCCCACATGGGCGAGAGATTGTGCAGCCCCTCATGGGAGAGGACCCGCCTCAGGACCAAGTCACCAACTTCAAGTGTTCTTGTGCGGATGCTGCGGCGGTAGTACCGCCGCAGCGCCTGCTGGTAACGTGCCGCCCTGAGGGCAGCCTGGCGGCGGCCCTCCTCACCGAGCACGAGGTCCATCCTCTGGTGGCGTCCTGCCATTCCTCATCGAAGGCCAAGAACCGTGGGAAATGATGCTTGACCTCGTGAGGGAGGACCGCCTCCGCCCCATAAACGAGAAAGAAGGGAGTCTCCCCCATAGGTTTGGTGGAAGTGGTTCGGATTGACCACAGCACGGGCTGGAGTTTGTCGATCCAGCCCCTGCTGCAAGCCTCGAGCTTCTTCTGGTTAGCACAATATGACATGAAGAGATTGCTTGTGAACTGCAAACCATTATTCGTGATGATGCGGTTGGGGACCTCGAATCGCCTCACGAGGCCCTGGATGAACTTGACAGCTGACCCGGCTGGGATTGCGCGAACAGGCTCCACTTCTGCCCACTTGGTGAATTTGTCGATGGCGACGTACAGGAAGCGGTAGCCCCCTGCAGCCCGAGGCAAAGGACCTAGGATGTCCAATCCCCAGACTGCGCCAGGAGAGCGGAATTGTCTGGAGGCCTTGCGCTAGCTGGTGGATCTCCTTGGCAGGAAACTGGCATGCCTCGCAGGCTCGCACGAGCTCCGTGGCGTCGTTGAGCGTCGTGGGCCAATAGAAGCCGCTGCGGAAGACCTTGCCCATGAGGGTGCGGGACGATGAGTGATGAACACAGTCCCCACCGTGGATATCAGCTAGCAGCTCGCGCCCTTGCTTTCTTGAAATGCACCTTAGTGAGACGTCGTTGGGGCGCCTCCTGTAGAGTTCACCGTCTTGGATGCAGTAGACTGAGGCCTGTCAGACCACACATTCTGCATCTTCTTCTTTGTCTGGTAGAGCATCATGTTGTAGGTACATCTTGAGTTCTTGGGTCCAGCACCCCTCCTCGAGCTCCGCAGCGAGCAACAGGCGGGCTCCGAACGGTGGTCCGCAGGGCGGGGCACCATATGGGGGCACTGTTGGTAGCCCCTGCCGAGGGGAGGCCGGCTCGGGTATTGATGGTGTCGTTGATGGCTTTAGTAGTCGCTCCTCGAAGACACCTGGCCTTTGGGGCTCCCTTCTGGAGGCCCGCTTGGCGATGTCGTCCGCTTCTTTGTTGGTGCCTCTTGGCACGTGCTGCACCTGCAGCACTTGGAATCGATTTTCCATCCTGTGCACTTCCTCCAGGTATGCCCCCATGTGCTGATCCTTGGGCTTGTACTTCTTGTTGGAGAAGTCGACGGGGAGTTGCGAATCGCCCCTGATGGTGAGATGCTTGACCCCTAGCGCAGCGGCGGCCTTGAGCTCGGTAATCAGGCCTTCATACTCGGCAATGTTGTTGGAGACCTTCTCGCCCTGCTGGAAGCAGAGCTGCACATCGTAGTACAACTTATCCTGAGTGGGAGATACCAGCACGGCGCCAGCCCCCGCGCCGAGGCGTGAGAAGGCGCCGTCAAAGTACACCACCCATCTGTCTCGGGCTTCATCGTCGGGGGCCAGCGAACGGTCTTCGTTGGTCCCCCGCTCGGGCGCATCAGTCCATTCCGCCACGAAGTCTGCCAGAGCTGCTCCTTTGATCACCTGCGTGGTGCTGAATTCTAGCTGGAACGCTTGAAGCTCGATGTTCCACTCGACGACCCTCCCGACGACATTCGGGCCCCGTAGCACCTTCTCGAGGGGGTACGATGAGACGACCTTGATGGGGTGACCTTGGAAGTAGTGGTGCAGCTTCCTGGAGGCAACGAGGAGCGCCAGGAGCAGCTTCTGGGGCATCAGGTAGCGTGAACGCGCGTCATGCAGTATTGTGTTGATGAAGTACATTGGGTTCTCCACGAGGGTCGGCGCAGCAGGGTCCGCCGGTGCCTCTAGAGCCTCAGGAGCCTCTTGCTGAGCGGCGGGGCCGTCGGTGCCTGTGGTCGAGTCCACCTCTGAGGCCGTATCAGGGGGCGGCACGGGCCCTGAGGGTGCCGAGCCGCCTGGTGGCCTTGGGATCCGGAGCTTTTCCTCACGCTCCACGACCAGTGCTGCGCTAGCGGAATGAGGCGTTGTGGCGAGGTAGAGCGTCATAGGCTCAAGGGGTCGTGGTGCTACCATGACCAGCGAGCTAGTTAGGTACTTCTTGAGGTCCTGGAAAGTGGCGTCAGCTTCCCGAGTCCACTCAAAGGGCCCCTTCTTCTTCATGAGCTTGAAGAACGGGAGGGCGCGTTCCCCGAGCTTAGAGATGAAGCGCCGCAGGGATGTCACACACCCGGCGAGCTTCTGCATTTCCTTTAGGTTTGTGGGCGGCCTCATCTTCTCGATGGCCTTGATCATCTCCGGGCTGGCCTCAATGCCTCGGTGCGAAACCAGGAACCCTAGCAACTTGCCGGAGGGTACGCCGAACACGCACTTCTCCGGGTTGAGGCACAGCTTCACCTTGCGCAGGTTGGCGAATGTTTCTTCTAAGTCCTGGATGAGGGTCATGGCCTCTTTGGTCTTTACCACTATGCTGTCGATGTAGGCCTCCGCATTCCTCCCTAGCTGAGGGCCGAGGGTGATGTGCATCAGGTGTTGAAAGGTAGTGCCCACGTTCCTCAGCCCAAAAGGCATGCATGTGTAGCAGTAGACCCCGCATGGGGTCAGGAACGCCGTCTTCTCCACGTCTTCCACCGCCATCTTGATTTGGTGGTAGCCCGAGAATGCGTCAAGGAAGCAGAGTAGGTCACACTCAACCGTCGAATCCACGATTTGGTTGATGCACGGAAGAGAGAAGGGGTCTGGAGGGCAGAACTTGTTGAGGCTCGTGAAGTCGACGCACAAGCGTTCATTGCCTCCTTTCTTCGAGACGATGACGTGGTTGGCCAGCCACTCCGGGTGCCGACCTCTCGTACGACACCAGCCTCCTCCAGCTTCCTAACCTCCTGGACATTGAAGGCCTACTTCTCCGGGGCTTGTCTACGGGCCTTCTGCTTGATGGGGCGCGCATTGGGGCACACTGTGAGGTGATGCTCGATGATATGCCTTGGCACCCCGACCAAATCTGCGGCCTTCCAGGCGAACACGTCATTGTTGGCTCAGAGGAAGCCGACCAGCGCTGCCTCTTGTTCTGGATCCAGGCCCGTGCCGAAGGTGAAGGTGGCTCCTGAGCCTTCTTCATCTGCAGGCACTTGCTTCGTCTCGGCAGGGTCCTGAGAAAAGATCTGCTTCTTCTTGGCAAGCGCGGCCTCCGAAGGCTCCGGAGCCCCCTTCGCTGTTGGGTGAGCTGCGGCAGCAGCGGCCTTGTATGCGCGCCCAAGGACCTGAAGGGTGGCCTTAGGGTCCCCTTTGATGGTGATGACGCCGCTGCTCCCGGGCATCTTGACGGCATTGTAGCCCGGGTGAGTTGCCGCCATGAACTTAGCCAGGGCTGGGAAGCCGAGGACGGCGTTGTACGGTAGGCGGATAGGCGCAACATCAAAATCGATGAGCTCAGTCCGTTAGTTAGCCGGTGTACCGAAGGTGACCGGGGGTCGGATCTGGCCGAGCGAGAGGGCCGAGCCAGCGACCCCCGAGAAGGGCTTAGTGGGAAGGAGCTTCCTGTAGGACAGAGGCAGGTGACCGAATGCTTCGGGAGAGAGGATGTTGAGTCCACCGCCGCCGCCGTCGATGAGGGTTCTTGTCACGACCACCCCGCAGATGGTAGGCGTGCATACCGTGGGGAGAGCGCCAGTGCCGGCCGCTTCCGAGGCGAGGTCGCCGGGGCCAAAGGGGATGGCGGGCCCCAGCCCGTTCCGCGCCCGCAAGGCCTCTCGCGGCTGGGCGGCAGCCCCAACCTGCCGAAAGTGCGACTTGACGTGCCGAGCAGACGCTGGTGCTTGGGACCCACCAAGGATGCAGGCGACCCCACGGCAGGGCCGCTCCCCGCGGCTGATGCCCCACAGCTCGCGGCTGTGGGCCGTCCGTGTGATGCGGGTCTCGGCGGGCGGCCGGTACTGGGCCCGCCACCGCCTCACCAAGAGCGCGACCGGCGAAGCCACAAGAAGCGGGAGTGGTGGTGCAGGCCGTCCTCCAATGGCCTAGCCGGTAGAAGCGTCGTAGAAGGAGGAGGGGCGCACATGAGTGGCGCGGTCCGCTGATGCTGCTGGGTCGGCGGGGAAGGAGCCAGCCGCCGCACGGCTGTGGCTGGCCGCAGCGATCGTAGAGGCGCCGCACCGGAGAGGGGAAGCGAGGTCGTCGGAGAGGCGAGATTTCGACACGCCTCCTACCTGGCGTGCCAAATGTCGGATTCAGGGCTCCACAAAATCCGTCGAGTTCGAACACAGGGGCGCGAACGAAGATCTCTCCCACTCACGTCTACCTAGCGCCTCGATCTCGTCTCAGTGGAAAGATTCAAGCAAACAACGAACAAGCACACAAGAGTTTATCCAGGTTCGGGCCACCGTGTGGTGTAAGACCCTACTTCTGGCTTTGGTGGATTGGCTCTGGGCTAGCTAGAATATGAACTGGTACAAGGGTTCCTGGGCTCAGGAGGTGAGCTCAAGAGGGTCAGGAGGCTAGTGTTCTTGCTCCTTGTGCGGTGGTCAAGTGTGTGAATCGATCCCCTTTGCAGTGGGAGCTCTAGCTACTTATATAGGCGGCCACGGTCCTCTTCCCCCGAAATGTTTAGGCGGGAAGGGATCCCACAACGACCATTTTTTAGCGGGAACACAAGGACGTTCCTACCCTGACAAAAGCAGTCTTCGCCTGCAAAAGAATCAGGCGACGACGCGGTGGTGGGCTTGACGATGACATCTTTCTTGTCGTCCTTGTGGTCTTCGTTCTTGTTGCACCAATGAGGAAACCTTTGCCCCACTCCTCGGGAACTTGCGGCTGCGCTGTCCCCCTTACACCCAAATGGTAACTGCGCCGCGGGCGGACGCGGGCGCCCGCTGGCGCGGTGCGTCACTGCTGACATCACTGCCTCCTCCTAAGGCAGGCTTGGCCTTGGATTCTCCACCCCTCCGAAACACCTTGCTGAGGCCGCTCCTGAGGAGGTCTTAACGTCATTCTCCTCGCGAGGCCTGGCCCCTCGCGAGGGTCTTGAGCAACTGGTCGATCAGTTGGGCCGTACTAGGCCGCTTGAAGGAGTGCGTCGCGGCCCGCAGACAGGAAAGTCAGGGTACTAGTTCCCAGTACGCCGACAGGAGCGATGTTTGACCTCGTGAGGGAGAACTGCTTTGGCTCCGTAGACGAAGAAGAACGGGGTCTCGCCTGTTGGCTTGGTGGCGGTGGTGCGAATGGACCACAACACTGACCGGAGCTCAGCGTACCAACCCCTGCTGCAGGCCTCAATCTTCTTCTTGAAGGTCCTCGCCTTGAGGTCCCTCAGGACCTCCGTGTTGGCGCGTTTAGCTTGCCCGTTTCTCCTAGGGTGTGCCACTAAGGCGTAGCATATCTGCTTTCCAAGGATAGCACAATATGTTTTGAAGAGGTTGCTAGTGAATTGTGAGCCATTATCGGTGATGATGCCATTAGGGACCCTGAACCGGCTCACGATCCCCCTGATAAACTTGACCGCCAAGCCGGCAGGGATGGTGCATACTAGCTCCACCTCGGCCCACTTGGTGAACTTGTCGATGGCGACTATCGGCGTCTTGGGAACCAGGGTACCCAGACTTGCCTCTCTGCGGGCTGTGACACGCTCCTACTATGGCCTGGTACGGCCCAGCAGATCAACCGGCTATTCAAGACCCTCGCGAGGAGAACGACGTCAAGACCCCCTCAGGAGCGGCCTCGACTAGGTTGCTCCGGAGGGGCGGAGAATCACAGTCCAAGACAGCCTCAGGAGGAGGCAGTGACGCACCGCGCTAGTGGGTGGCAGCGTGTGCCAGTGGCGCAGTTGCCGTTTTGGTGCAAAGAAGATAGCGCAGGCACAGGTTCCCGAGGAGCACGACAAAGTTTTCCCCTTTGGTGCAACAAGACCGAAGACCACAAGGACGACAGGGAGGATGTCACCACCGAGCCCACCACCGCGTCACCGCCTGATCCCTTTGCAGGCAAAGACCGCTTTTGTTAGGATAGGAACGTCCTTGTGTTCCCGTTCAAAATGGCCGTTGTGGGATCCCTTCCCGCCTAAACATTTCGGGTAAAAAGGACCATGGCTTCCTATATAAGTAGGTAGGGTCTCCACTATGGAGGCAGGCTGATCAGATCCAGAGACTCCGCCCTCGCACTAAGGAGCAAGAAGCCTTGCCTCCTGACCCTCCTGGGCTCTCCTCCTGAGCGCAGGAACCACTGTACTCGTTCATACTCAAGCCCTCCCGAGGCTAATCCACCAAAGCAGGAAGTAGGGTTTTACACTTCAAGGTGGCCTGAACCTAGGTAAATTCGTGTGTGTTTTACTTGTTGTTCGCTTGAATCTCTTCATCGGACGAGGGCAAGACGCTAGATAGACGTGAGTGGGAGAGATCTTCGTTCACGCCCCTGTGTTCGAACTTCTTGAGTTTGCAGAGCCCACAATCCGACATTTGGCGCACCAGGTAGGGGGCGTGTCGAAATCTCGCCTCTCCGTCGACCTCGTACCGTCCTCGTCCGTCGACCTCGGTTCACACCGCCCCGACGGATCGCGGCTCTGATGGCGGAGGCGCATCATGCATGCGCGGAAGCTCGCGGCGCTCGCACCACTCGAGCATCGCCCTTCGGCCATGGGACTCGCCGTCACCCTGCCTTGATCGGGGCTGATGGCACGATAAGCGTCATTGACTCGCCGCTCGGGGACCGACAACACCCACCACCCACGCGGCGCCAAAGCTGCGCAGCAGCGCGGGCCACCGAACACGCGGCGGCGAGTCCGCGGGACCGGCGCGAAATGGCAAACATGAGGGTCGCGCTGCTAGTGGCAGGGGAGCTGCTAAGGTGCCGGTTGCTCGACGCCGGACACGACACGCTGCTCCTCAGGGTGGCCGAGCTCCTCGATGCCGCTAGCACCGGGGCCGAGCCATTCGGCTTCCGCGCAACGACACCAGGAACCGGAAGCTCCGACGGCCGCGCCCGGTCGCCCGTATGGGCAGGACCGGCGGCGATTTACGAAGGTGACATGGGGTACGACCCACTGAACCCTGCGTATGATGCCGCCCCTCTGCCAAGAGACCCTTTGTACCCAAGCACCGCCCCTGCCGGGGAACCATCAGGAGGTGACCACAGGACTGCGCCCAGCGCTAGGTGCGATCAGGCACCGGTGCAAGGGGGCTCAGGGGAAAAAGGTCGGGAGGCCGACCCCACGCTCTTAGCCCTTGACCCTCCGCCGCCACCGCCAATGGCCATGGAGCACGAATGAAACGCGCGCGGGTGCCTGCGAGGGTCGGCACACGCGGCACTGGCCGTGGGCTCTAGCCCACGGTGTTTGTGGCTACGAGCCTCGGCAGGCCAGGGAAGCACCCCAGGCGCCGTGTCAAGACAGAAGGGGTGGGAAGGCCCGGGTCAGGCCCACGTCCCCTCACGCGTGACCAATCGCGCATGAGCTCGCCCTGGATTTCACTATGGGCTCGCCGGCGGCGAGTATGATGCGCGTGGGGAGGGGCCTCCTCTCCCTTCGCTCAGACTCAAGACGCCGTGCCTCCTGGTGTACCATCCCGCGGGCTACGGAGGGTGCGTCTGGAGGCGGTACAGCAGCCCGTCCTATGCACGCCAGCAGGGCCCAAGACCGCGGTTCCATCCCCCCGCTCACGTAATCCCATACCCTCTAGGCCCGACCCTGATCAGGAGGGCTCAGGGGTCATTAGGTGCGTGAGTGGGGCGGGGTCACCCTCGCACCTCAGGACGCCGTGTCTCCGGATGACGTTAGCCCCCGAGGGGCGAAGCGCGCCGGGAGATCGTGTAAGCGGTGTCCCTAGTGCTCGGCAGGGGGGCCTATAGCCAAGGTCCCATCCCCCACCATGCGCAGTGTCTCACCACATGAACGCCACCTTCCGGCGAGTTCATGGCGGGAGCGGACTAGCGCGGGGCGGGGCCCTCAAAGTGAAGGGGTGGGCACGTCAGAAGATCTCCACTCGTGACACTCTCACATAATAATGAGTGGGGCTGTACACGCCCCGGAGTCCCGGAGTGCCGCCCTAGGGCCTCACGGGGGCTCCCTCCCACGTCCTAGTGGATGCACCATGCTCCGCGCTGGCCGTTGACACTGCCCTCCAATGGCTATGCCCACACCCGTCGGTGGTAGCCCTACGCTCCGCGCTGGGGAGAACACCAAAGACCTGCTCAGGGGCCAGACGCGGCCCCTCCCTTTGCCATTAGCCTTTGCCTCCTTTGTTTCTGCCTTCTCGAGTCGATCTCGCAGCCGCGCGACTCATTTTTTGAAATAAAGGGGGAAGGGTTTTTCGTTCATGTGTTGCGTTTTTCGCTGAGTTTTCCTTCGCCCAGTCCATTTTTCGCCTTGCTCGACTATGCCAGACTACAGCTGCGACCCCGTCCAATCACTCCTCGCGAGCAGGGGCCGGGGCGTGGGCGCATGTTCTGTCTAGCCCGTGGCCGGACCACCAATCACTCTTGCACCAATTCCAGGTAGTCGCGAGACGCGCTCGGACATGGTCGGTGGATGCCCCTCTCGAAAACGCAACAAGGGCCTGAGGTCTTAGCCTCAGGGCGAACGTCACAAGGGAGTGCTTAAACCCATCCTTACATCGTGAAAATCTTAAGTCTTATGATATTCATCTTACCCAGCTCTGGAGCCACAACCAAAAATCAAACCTACAGCAGGAGCTGGACTAAGCATCGGCATCGTCATCAGGACTGTCGGCGTCGCCCCCCCAAGCATCGGCGCATCGTCGATGGCTGGATCGAGCTCCGTCACCAACACGTCCACGTGATCGCTCACCCATTCCTCCAAGGGGCCAGCGACCGCCACGGGCACAGGCTCCGGCAAGGCCCCGAAGTCTGTGGGCGGGGCAAGACGGAGCAAGTTACCAAAGATGTGTGAGACGGCACGCCTGAGGGTGTCGCGGCTCTGCTCCTCAACAAGCTGTCGTGCCCTCATGACCCGGCCTTCAAGACGTTCCACCACTCTGGTGAAGAACCCGAGATATCCGGCGTCATCATCAACCAGAGGGTCATCGACCCTCGAGTCAAGGAGCTCGCTCAAGGCTCGGCCGGCCCTATGCTGCAAGGCCTCGAACATCTTTGAGCGGGTGTGCTGCACTCCACGAGCTCGCATGGCCTCCTCGGAGTTCCAGGCCGCGATAGTGGAAATGTCTTCCACCTGCTTGTGGAAGGAGGACAGCTCCGCCCTGGCGGCGGTGCGAGCCTTCTCTGACGCCCGCTCACGGCGCTCTGCCGTGGCACAGGCCTCCCTCGACACCCGCTCATGACGCTTGGCTGCGACGCGAGCTTTCTCCGACACCTGCAGAACGGTGCTCAACATCTGCTAGCTTGCCCTTGAGAGCCGAGACCACCTTCTGGAATTCCTTGCGCTTATTAGCAAAGCGAGTATCGTGAAGCCCTATCTTCTCACGGTAATCCTTCCGCAAGCGCTCTGCCTCCATGGCAGCCATCCTCGCGGCATCCTCTCGATTATCGAGGTTGCCCTCGGCTTCGGCCACTTGGCACTCTATTGTCTCCAGGCGCTTGCGCTCCATGTTCAGCTCCATCATCTCAACTACTAGCGCCTCCTCCCGCGCTGAGAGACCTACTGGGCTGTCATCATCGGCCGCGGACACGACGAGGGCAACCCTTCGAGTGTGAACCTGACGCTCGAGCGCGACGTTCGAAGCTTCGAGCTCGCGTTCGCGCTCCTCGGCTGTTGTGCGGCGGCAGTCTACGTCTCGAGCCTCTTTCAGGGCATGGTCGCGAGCCTCTTGAGCCGCGGCCACAGATGCTTCCGCTTTCTTCAGGGCGGTTTTATGCTGCAGCTGGCTCAAGTTAATGGCAGCCCGCAGCTGGCGCTAGCCCTTAGCCAGAAGCAGGCCCTCGGCCTCAATGCGCGCATCCACTTCAGCGACCTCGACCTCAAGGCGCTTCAGAGCATCTGATGCCCCCCGCAAAAGATCATGATGAACCGCGCTCCTGCGCAGCGCGAGTTCCAGAAGATGGCACGGCTCGTCCGCAACATCCGGGCCACCAAAAAGGAGATGTTCTCCTCCCTCAGCATGCAGCCCGGGGCCAACCGCAGGGGCGCGCGCTACTTCCGGCGCGAGGGGCAGGCGTGGTCCTGATGGGTGGCCAGCCTTCCGGGCCGCCTCAAGAGCTTGCTGATCCACGATGAAGACGAGACCCGGGGCATGAGACGGGCCCCCGACACACCAAAAGTTTCCTTGCCCCAGAAGCACTCGGGGGCTGGGAGCATGATCCACGTGGCAGGGTCTGGGCGCGACCCCACGAACCCGCGCGAGGTGTACCAAAGACCCAGCATGGTCCGGAGGAGGGGCGCGGGCAGAAGTGTCTACGAGCCTCACCGAACAGCTCGGGAATGAGTCAGGGGAAACCATGCGGATCAAGGGGTCTGGAGAAACCATATTAGGAAGAACAGGTAAAGCTGACGAACACGCACCTGCCCGGTATAGTCCACTTCATCCTCTTCAGAGCCCTTGGGGCAGGGCCATAACTGCCCCTCAACCTCCGCCTCTTGCCCAGCGCCGCGAAGGACGGCAGGAGGCCTCTTGGGGCAGGCACGCCTAGGCCCGGAGCATGGCCGCGGCGGACGCCCGCGTCCGGTGCCCCGTTTCCCACTACGGCGTCCTCCGGGCTCACCCCGACAGGAGGCTGCCGTGCCCCACATTCAGCCACCTCAGAAGCCAGCGGCGCCTCGGTATATTCCGCCACCTCCGTCGATACCAGCGCCCGCGCTTCATCTGCTCGCTCCAGGGGCGGAGTGGACCCTAGGTCAGGGGCTCCACTTGACGCATCCACCCCGGAAGGGAAGGTTGGGCTCGTGAGCCCTGGCGCCACAATCAAGGGATTGTCAGGAGGATCAGTGACGCCCCCCGGCAATAGTCCCCACGCATCGAAGTGGGGCATCTTCTCAGTAAAGGCTTTTCCGGCCACGGGAGCCAAGTACAAGGGAGTTGCGGAGACAGGGCGTGCTTCAGGCATTCTGCCGACGAGTAGCCATAGCAACCCCTGAAGCGTCTTAGGGGGAGCTGCTTCCGCTGAAGACGCGCAGGATCATCAAGACCGGATATGGCCCACATCGGGTGAGAGTGGCGCTGAAGCGGGGCGACACGCAGACCAAGGTCAACCCATTCTTCCCAGGGCTGGCCAGCCGACGCATGACCGGCTCTACCCACGGATCCGAGAGGGCCTCGTGCTCCCAGCCCGAGCTCGGCATCGCCGGCGCGTCGGGAAGGTTGAACTGGGGGCTGTACATAACAACATCAACATACACCCACTGCCGACGAAACCCCGCTGTGGTCGGGCGGAGAGTGAAGTCGATCCTGGAGGCGGCGGTCGCCTCCGCCACGCGCAGCGACACGCACCCCAAGCACTGCCCC
>LR738711.1:530535905-530552583 GCA_902687465.1 Secale cereale | reverse complement strand
CCCCCCCCCCCCCCCCCGTCTACCAGGCGGAGGGCGAAGAAGTGGCGAAGGAGGGCAACGGATGGGGAAACACCGACGAAAGCTTCGCATAGAAACGCGAAGCCGGATAGGAGGATGATGGACCCCGGGTCCAAGTGCAGCGCCCGAATCTGGTAATGCGTGAGCACCGCATAGAAGAAGGCGGAAAAATGGGGGAGGAGACCCCCGAAGATGGCGTGGAGGTGGAGCTGGATGTCATTGGCGTTTAGCTCTGCCGTCGGCCGGGAGGCAAGCGAGGCCCGGGTCGGCCCCCACTCGTTAGACACATCGGCCAGGGCACGTCGTCCAAGCCCTCCTGCTTCACCACGAGAGAGCGACCCAGCGCCGGCTCGAGCCCCGGCGACGGCATGGCAGACTCACCGGTTCCTCTCTTCTTTGTCATGGCGGCGAGGAAGGGAGGGCAGAGAAGGCAAGGAAAGGGAGGAGGCGACTGAGGGGCAAGAAAGCAGGGGCAGCTGCAAGAAGTCCGCCTATCGGTTGTGCGATTGTCAAAACGCATGATTGTCAAGGCTGCGTGGGAAGCGGAGTCGCCCACGTCCCATCCAACCATCACGCGCCAGCCTGGCCCGCAACCTTTTGGGGCCCCCGGCGCTTCGTCCTGGACTAAGGCTTCGCCCCGAAGCCAAATCCGCGCGCGCCTTGGGCCCGGGGGCTACTGTCGGCATCCTGGGAACCAGGTTACCCAGACTTGCCTGTCTTCGGGCCGCGACGCGCTCCTACTACGGCCTGGTACGACCCAGCTGATCGACCGGCTGCTCAAGACCCTTGCGAGGGGGCTAGACCTCACGAGGAGAACGACGTCAAGACCCCCTCAGGAGCAGCCTTGGCTAGGTTGCTCTGGAGGGGCGGAGAATCCAAGGCCAAGACTGCTAAGGAGGAGGCTGTGACGCGAGCAGTGACGCACCGTGCAAGTAGGTGCCAGCGCGTGCGAGCGTCGTTGCTGCCATTTTGGTGCAAAGAAGACAGCACAGGCGCAGATTCTCGAGGAGTAGGATAAAGGTTTCCCCTTTGGTGCAACAAGACCGAATACCACAAGGATGACAGGGAGGATGTCACCACCGAGCCCACCACCGCGTCACCGCCTAATCCCTTTGCAGGCGATGACCACTTTTGTCAGGATAGGAACGTCCTTGTGTTCCCGCTCAAAATGGCCATTGTGGGATCCCTTCCCGCCTAAACATTTTGGGGGAAGAGGACCCTGGCCGCCTATATAAGTAGCTAGGGTCTCCACTATCGTGGCGGGCTGATTAGATCCAGAGACTCCGCCCTCGCACAAAGGAGCAAGATCCCTTGCCTCCTGACCCTCCTAATCTCTACTCCTGAGCGCAGGAACCACTGTACTCGTTCATACTCAAGCCCTCCGAAGGCTAATCCACCAAAGCAGGAAGTAGGGTTTTACACCGCAAGGTGGCCTGAACCTGGGTAAATTCGTGTGTGTTTTACTTGTTGTTCGCTTGAATCTCTTCATCGGACGAGGGCGAGACGCTAGGTAGACGTGAGTGGGAGAGATCTTCGTTCACGCCCCTGTGTTCGAACTTCTTGGGTTTGCAGAGCCCGTAATCCGATAGCGACGTAGAGGTAGCGGTAGCCCCCGGGGCGCTCGAGCAAAGGGCCCCAAGATGAATAACCCCTAGACTGCGAAAGGCCATGAGAGTGGGATAGTCTGAAGGCCCTGAGCTGGCTGGTGGATCTTCTTGGTGTGTAACTGGTAGGCCTCGCATGATTTCACCAGCTCAGCAGCGTCGCTGACTGCTGTAGGCCAATAAAATATACTACGGAATGCCTTGCCCTCTAGGGTGCGGATGAGTGGTGCCCGCAGTCCCTGCTATGTATGTCAGTTAGCAGCTCGCGTGCCTGCTCCCTGGATATGCACCTTAAAGAAACGTCATTGGGTCGCCTTTGGTATAACTCACGATCCTGGATGCAGTAAGCCGTGGCCTGTCGGATCACGCGCTCCGCGTCCTCCTCCTTCTTTGGCAGGGTTCCATGCAGCAGGTAGGCCTTGAGTTCCTGAGTCCAGCACCCCTCCTGGGGCTAGAGTGCAAGGAGAAAGCGTGCCCCCGAGGTCGGGCCACAGGCTGGAGCTCCCGAGGTCGGCGGAGGGGGGAGCTCCTCCTGAGGTAGTATCGACTCCGCAGCTAGTGGGCGGCTAAGGACTTGAAGAGCCGTTCCTCGAAGACGTCGGGCTCCTGGGGCTGACGCGTGGACGCCCTCTTGGAGATGTCGTCCGCCTCCTTGTTCGTGTCGTGCGGCACGTGCTGCAGCTCCATGCCAAGGAACGGTTTCTCCACTTTGCGTACCTCCGCTAGGTACGCCTCCATATGCTCATCCTGGGGCTCATAGACCTTGTTGGAGAAGCTGACGAGAGGCTGAGAGTCGCCCCTGATAGTGAGGTGCTTCACACCAAGGGCGGCTGCAGCTTTTAGGTCGGCAATCAGGCCTTCGTACTACGCGATGTTGTTCGAGACCTTCTCACCGTGCTGGAAGCAGAGCTGCACGGCGTAGTAGATCTTGTCCTTGGTGGGCGAGACGAGCACGACGCCTGCCCCTGCGCCCTGGCGTGCAAAGGCGTCGTGAAAGTACATGACCCAACCATCTGGTGCTTCACTCCCTGGTAAGAGGGACCTGTCCTCACCCTCTCCGGGCTCTGGGGTGTCGGTCCATTCTACCATGAAGCCGGCAAGCACGGCGCCCTTGATGAACCCGCTGGTGCTGAACGCCAGATGAAACGCCTGCAGCTTGATGTTCCATTCGGCGACCCTTCCCGCAGCATTGGGGCTCCTCAACACCCTCTCCCACGGATTTGTGGACACAACCTTGATGGTATGGCCTTGTAAGTAGTGGCACAGCTTGCGCAAAGCGACGAGGACCGCGAGCAGGAGCTTCTGCGGCATGGGGTAGCATGCCCGAGCGTCGCGGATCACCGTGCTCATGAAGTACACCGGGTGCTTAACGAGGGTGGGGGCTAGGTTCCCCTGATGCTCTAGCACCTCCCGAAGCGAGAGTCCCTCAGGAGCTTGCTCTCCGGAAGTAGCTGTCGGGGCGTCAGGAATGTCTTCTCGCGGAACTTGGTCGTCGGCCGGCCCTAGTGGAGCCTTGTGAGTGTTGCCCTGGGACTGCGCGACATTGTCCTGGCGCTCCCCTCGGACTGCTAGTAGCGCTGCGCTGGCGGAGTGTGGTGTCGCGGCTAAGTAAAGCACGAGGGGTTCTCGGGGCTTCGGCGCCACCATTACCGGCGCACTAGTGATGTACTTCTTGAGGTCTTCGAATGCTGCATCGGACTCTGCGGTCCACTCAAACGGGCCTTTCCTTTTCATCAGTTTGATGAAGGGAAGGGCATGCTCCCCCAGCTTGGAAATAAAACGCTCAACCGATATTACGCAGCCGGCCAGCTTCTGCATTTCCTTGTGTGTATTTGGTGGACTCATCTTCTCTATGGCTCTAACCTTCTCGGTGTTAGCCTCGATTCCCCAGTGCTACACAAGGAAACCCAGAAGCTTTCCTGACGGGACACTAAACACACACTTCTCTGGGTTGAGCCGCAGGTCTACCTTGCATAGGCTATCAATGGTCTCCCCTAGATCTTCAATGAGGTTCTTGGCCTCCCGAGATTTTACCATGATGTCATCAACGTTGGCTTCAGCATTCCCCCCGAGTTGCTCTTCCAGGGCGATATGCATCAGCCGTTGGAAAGTTGCTCCTACATTTCAGAACCCGAATGGCATACAAGTGTAGCAGTATACTCCACATGGGGTGAGGAAGGAGGTCTTCTCAACGTCTTGCACCGCCATCTTGATGTGATGGTAGCCCGAAAAGGCATCCAGGAAGCACAGCATGTCGCACTCGGCAGTGGAGTGGACAATTTTGTCGATGGGCGGTAGTGGGAATGGGGCTTGCGGACAGGCCTTGTTGAGGTCGGTGAAGTCGACACACATGCGCTTCTTCCCACATTTCTTGGGCACGACCAGCGGATTTGCCAACCACTCCGGATATTGCACCTCACGGATCCCGCCAGCTTCTTGCAATTCGCGAGTCTCTTGTATGATGAAACACTGCTTCTCAGCGGACTGGTGTCTGGCCTTCTGCTTCACGAGGCGCACATTGGAGCATACGTTTAGGTGATGCTCAATCACCCCCTTGGGACTCCTGCCAGGTCCTTGGCTTCCCAAGCGAACACCTCCTTGTTAGCATGCAGGAATCCGACCAGCGCCTTTTCCTGAGCTGGGAGAAGGCTAGCGCCTATGGTGAAGGTGGCTCCTGACGCCCCGTCTTCATCCACCAGCACCTGCTTCGCTTGGCCCGGTCTTGAGAGAAAAGCTGCTTCTTTTGGGCCGGCGCAGCCCCCATTGCCTCCGGAGCTACTTCGTTGGCTGGGCGAGCCACCGCTGTGGCCCTGAAGGCGAGCTTGAGAGCCCCCAGGGCCTCCTTGGTATCTCCAGTCATAGTGAGGACACCGTTGCTTCTAGCAACGATGTGCGTGATGTACAAGTCGATAAGCTCGGTGCGGTAGTTGTCACGGGTGTCGAAGGTGACGGGGAGTCGGATCTGCCCCAGGGGGTTGGTGATGTCGCTGATGACCCCAGAGAATGGCCTGGAGGGGCGGCGCCGCTCGGGCGACACATGGAGCATGCCGAACACTTCTAGGGAGAGCACGTTGAGTCCGGCACCACCGTCGATGAGGGCCTTGGTTACCTCCACATGGCAGATAGTAAGGGTGCAGAGCATCGGGAGCACGCCCGCGCCTGCGGTGACCACCTGGTGGTCTCTGGAGTCGAAGTTGAGGTCAGCCTCAGGTGCAGCCCATCCCGGAGGGGCTCCCTGCGAGGCCCGAGTGGAGCCCACTTGACGGAAAAATTGCTTGACGTGGTGATCTGAGGGCGGCCTGAGAGCCACCGAGGAGGGCCGCAACGGCATGGGGCGCCTGTGTCACAAAGTGTGCGGTGAAGAGGCCACGTAGCTCCTCCCAGGATGCCACAGATGACTCTGGCAAGCTGAAAAACCAGGCGCGCGGTTCACCAGTGAGTGCCATGGGGAGCCAGCTGGCCATGACCTGGTTGTCGCCGCCAGCCGCCGAAACGGCCTTCTCCTAGGCCTAAAGGAGGACAGCCAGATCTGCCGCTCCATCATAACGGGGTGGTAGCTCCGGCCTAAACCTGATTGGCCACTACACCTGTCGCAAGGCGGGGGTGAAGGCTTGGTGGCCTGCTACGCCGCCGCGCGCGCCCACCGAGCCGGTCGGAGAAGAGGCACCTGCCATAAGAGCCTGGCGGATGGAGAGCGGGGTGGACGGAGAGGGGGAACTTCGGCGCAGCCCTACCTGGCGCGCCAAATGAAGGATTTCGGGCTCCGCAACCCCTTGAGAGGTTCGAACTCTGGGGTGCACATCAAGAACACTCCGTCCCCAGCAAGCTCACCCTACGATTCTGTAGCCTAGCTCGTCGTGCTCAAAGAACAGGGGACAAAGAGAATTATACTGGTTCAGGCCACCTTGTGGTGTAATACCCTACTCCAGTGTGTGTGGTGAATTGCCTTGGAATGGTTGAGGATGAACTAGTACAAGGGATGAACAGCCTCCGGAGGAGAGGTGTTCTTAGGCTCGGATGAGCTTGTGGTGTGAGTAGGGTGGAAATTGGATCTCTCCCCTATGGTGGTGGCTAGGTCTTATTTATGGTGGCATTGGTCCTCTTCCCAAATATCGGCGGGAAGGGATCCCAGAATGGCCAAATTTGAAGGGGAACAACTAGTACAAGTTATCCGGACAAAAGTAGTCTTCGCCTGCCAAAGGCTCTAGTGGTGATGCCGTGCTGGGATCCAAAATGACCTTCGTTCTGCAGCCTTGACGGTCTTTGTTCGTGTTGCACCGATATGGAAACCTTGGCCTGATCCCTTGGGACCCCGCGCCTGCGCTTTCCCTCTTAGCACCAAAGACGAAACTCGCGCACTGCGCCCGCTGGCACCCGCCTGGCCTTGGTCTTCATGGCTCACGTCACGTGAACCTCGCTAGGTGCTCCTTGCATAGATACCTCCGCACCTTGAGAGCCATCCAAGAGAGACTGCCCCCAGGGAGGTCTTGCTGTCGCCCGCCTTGCGAGGCTTGGCCCCTCACGAGGGTCTTGAGCTGCAGTCACTGAAGTTGGGCCGCACCAGGCCGCTGATGGAGCCACGTCACGTGCCGTAAGCAAGCTAGTCTGGGTACTCCCGTTCCCAGGACGCCAACAACACCCCAGAGTTTGAACCTCTCAAGGGTTTGCAGAACCTGAAATCCGACATCATCCTTCTTTCCGGGGAGCTAACCCGGTGGGGAACTTTCATGTTACCATCAGGGACAAGGAAGGAAGAGAAAACAATTGCACGTGGCCTTTTATGGTAAGTTAGTTATTTTATCTATGGGCTTATTGTAATTACAATAATGCCATGCCGAAGAGAAACATGCATGCAAGTTCTATAACAGCGCTTCGTTCTATTATCCGCGCACAGGGTCTTCGCCAGGCTTTGTACAAAGGGTTACATGCGCTGCGGCAAGGCTTGTACAAAAGGTGGTTGCCTGGGACTGAGCCCGACAGCCCGGCCTTACGGGTAGAACTTACGAAGATGCTCAATATTCCATGAGTTTTGCATTTTGATGCCATCTTCGGTCTCGAGACGGACTGCGCCGGGTTTGGTGAATCATGCTACCCAGTAAGGGCCTTCCGACTTCGGCATCAACTTATTGGAACACTTGGTGGACTGAACACGCCTAAGGACAAGGTCGCCTTCCTTAAGGCTCCAGCCATGAACCTTGTGACTATGATAGTGGTGCAGGGCTTGCCGGTAGTGTGCATCACGCACACCGGCTTGGAGACGATCTTCCTCGAGGAGCATGGCATTGTCATGCTGTAGCTGCTCTTCCTCTACTTCATCATAGGCAAGTACTCGAGGTGACCCATATATGAGTTCTGTGGGGAGCACTGCTTCAGCCCCATACACTAGGGAGAAGGGCATTTGGCCGGAGCTCGATTTGGTGTTGTTCTGAGGGACCAAAGAACCACTGACAACTCATCAATCCAGCGCCTACTGCATCTTCGCAATCATTCAAAAGTTCTCGCCTTGAGCCCGCGCAGCAGTTCAGTGTTCATCCTCTCAACTTGCACATTACTTCATGGATGAGCAACAGAGGCGAAGGAGACCTTGCTCCCATGGTTTTGAATGTACTATATAAAGGTGCGGATTGTGAACTGGGTACCAATATCGGTGATTACCCCATTGGTCACTCCAAAACGGCACACCAATCCTTTCAAGAACTTGACAGCTAATTGCATGGTCACCTTCCCCACTGGTTCCACCTCAGTTCACTTTGTAAACTTGTCGATTGCCATGTACAAGAATTCAAAGCCCCTGACGGCATGGGGGAAGGGGCCCAAAATATCGAGCCCTAGACTGATAATGGCCAGGATAAAGGGATAGTCTAGAGAGCTTGTATTGGTTGATGAATGTTCTTGGAATGGTTTCACCGGAAAACCACGGCCACCAATGGGACAAGAGTCTCTTTTTGGTTCAGCGGGGGGATGGACATGTTGCACAAAGAGCGGAAAGCGTGGTGCAGTGCGGCAGAGATCAGAAGGGAAGTCTTTACCCAGGTTTGGGCTGCTGCAAGGAGTAAAACCCTACTCCTGCTTTGGTGGATTGATGGCAGAATGATGGAAAAGAACACGACACTCTTTCCCTGCAAGGTTGCCTCAGGGCGAGAGCGGTCGCGCGTATGAGTGTGTGTGGGTTCGAATGGCCGAATCCTTTCTACGGTTGCCATGGGCCTCCTTTTATAGATTAAGGGGTCACCACAATGGCAAATCAGTCTTTCTAGGCTGATTAGATAGCAACCAGTGCTATCATACCTAACTTTGCAAGATGATAGGGTGCATTAAATGTGCTGCTCAGTGTCACATCACAGCTCGCCCGGAAGGCCTTGTCGGGCCATTTTGCCAGCTTCGCCTGCTTGCTTGACACGTCGCGGGACTGGTGTCATTTGCAGGTTCCTTATGTAGGAAGTGACTGCCATGTGGCAGGGGGCTACGACTGAGCCACTTAGGAGCTTTACACTGCACTGATTGACGATGGGCGTCATCGTGAGCTGGTGGTATGCCTCCGCGAGCCCCCGGCAGGCCTGCCGGGGCTATGTTGGAGGCTTCCTTCTGGGGCGATCCCACCCCGCCAGGCTCGCATGCCTGGCAAGGAGGGCTCTTCCTCTGGTGATATTTCGCCTCGTACGTTAGACCTGGTTGTCTTGATCTCCTTGGCGAGCTCTCTAACTCCCCAAAGAGCTGATCTGTTTGAATATTGATCTGATGCTAGTGTAGCAAACTTGCTCCCAGGCATGTGCATAGTCTAGGGGAATGGACCCAGGGTTTGGTGCACCGACAGGAGCCCCCGAGCCTGGCATGGTTGCGCTGCTGGGTATTGCCAAGGTAGGGTCTAACTAGTGCACCGGCCGAGGCGCAGGAGCAGCTTGCCTCCCCTGAGATCTTCTTAGCTTCTTCATTAACTTGGGCCCGGGCATGTTTCCGCATCTCCCGCGCATCGTGTAACGTCAATCCTGGCGGGGCCATTCTTAGTACTGGCCCGAGAATGACTTTAACGCACGGGGGAGTAATTGCCAATTCACTCTTCCCATCACAGCCTTATCCTTAGCCACATATGTTGCATGCATTGAGTGGGGTAGGTAACGGAGGCGCATGGTGTGGAAGAGCGTCAAAGCAGGGGCCTGTGCTTCTCGAATTGGTGGAGGAGGGTGGTGGTTACCCGCCAGGGAATCAGCCTCCACCCCAAGCTCACCTATAAAAGGAGGACGGGGGAGGAGTGGAGGCACTCATCCAACTCCTCCCTTCCTCTGCTCCTCACTCTTCTGCTTATGCTGAAGAAGATATCCTGAGGCCAGGCCCCGCGCCGCAGCTTGTGGTTGGCATTGTTGAATGCTTGTCTTAAAGCTTAGGGAGTGGGTCTGGTCCTAAATGCGGGTGGTGCTGGGTCTAGGGATGCTAGCAATCCCATCACTGCCCCCCTTAACAGGGCCGGAGCTGATGCTGAAGAAAGGGGCGCCATCCTCCCTCTCAGGGCGGTGGGCAGTGTGCCTCGAGCCCCCTGGCCATTCTGGCCGTTGGTTGCTTCCTTGAGGGGAGTGTTGGGCCGGAGGCCCGATGTTTCCTAGGGATGGCGATGACAGAGAGAAAGCGAGGGGAGACGGAGAAGGCGGATAGCGCGGGGTCAGGTCGGATTATGGTGACCCCAACGCCTTCGTCTCCTTCTGGCGACCTGCCGCCTCCTCTTCCCGCTCTTCACCTCCCTTCCCAGCACCATCGTCACCAGCCTCTTCGGGTGGCAGCTGGGTAGCCTTCCAGCTGAGCTTTGGTGGTTGATCCTACTGCAGCTTAGCTGGGACTTCCGGCTGGAACCGAAGGTGGTGACCAGGGGGACGTCGTGTCGCCCTCCACACTCCTCCTTCACAGCCTCGCCACTGCCGATCTTGTTAGGTTGCGTCCAGCAGGCAGTGACGGGATCGGGGTGGGCTCCTGCTTGGGTGCTTCCTTAGTCCATTTCTCTCCTTCTCACAACAGTACCCGGTGGAGGGAAAACAAAAGGAGGGAGTTACGGGGCACTTATCTTTATTTATCTTTAACTGTAGGCACTTGCCAAATTCTAATTCATAGAAATGTAATATCTTTTATCCACGCTTGTGTTCTATAAGACTTATACTTGTTGATCAGGATATTAATGAAAAAGATAAACCTTGCCGGGGACTCGTGCATGTAACGTGTCCATGTAGAGGTGGGATGCCTCTATACCTCCAAGTAAACAAGTTTTCCCCATCAGGCTACCTTGCTGGTACCCTAAGTCTTGTTGCCGCAAAGCCAAGCTTGCCGGGCGTAGGACGTGAAGAGGGACTAGCCCCCCGCCAATCCTTCTTCAACAAAGGCCACTGCGACCATCCTGACCGAAGCAGCGTTCGGGTCAAAGGATGGAACACCTAAGTTTTGAAAGGTAGCGACGTTTTCCTATGCACAAGTTCTTACAGAACATGTACGGATAAAGGAAAGAACTTGTCTGTTTGGCTTGCTGGAGATTGCAATGTTGGCTTCTCTTCTCATCTCTTCTTGGTGAACCAAGTCCACGGCAGGAACCTGTGGTTTATGCAGATGAGAATGATGCCAAATGCAATCTTATCTACATGAATATGAGATCCTCATGATATGCTTGTGCATGCATGCAACTCGTCGGGGCCCCCCTATCAGCGCTTCGTTTATTTCTTTGTTGCTCAGGGTCTGCGCCTGGCTTTGTACAAGGGGTTACATGCAACAGAGGCAAGGCCTGTACAAAAGGGTGGCTGCCGGGCAGGGCCCGACAGCCGCGCCTTACGGGTAGTACTTGTGGAGATGGTCAATGTTCCATGATTTTTGCAACCAAATGCCATCTCCGGTCTTCAGATGGACTGCGCTAGGTCTGGTGACTCGTACCACCCGGTAAGGGCCTTCCCATTCGGCGATGACTTGTTGGCACCCTTGGCGGACTGAACGCGCCTAAGGACAAGGTCGCCTTCCTAAAAACACCGGGCACAAACCCTGCGGTTGTGATATCGACGCAGGGCTTGGTTGTAGCATGCAGCACGTGTAGCAGCCTGGAGATGGTTGTTCTCGAGAAGCACAACATCGTCACGCCAATGCTGATCCTACACTACTTCATCGTAGGCAAGCAGTCGAGGAGACCCGTAAATGAGTTCCGTGGGGATAACTGCTTCTGCCCCATAGACAATGGAGAAGGGAGTCTGCCCGGTAGCTCAGTTTGGTGTCATTCTGAGGGACAGAGAAACACCAGGAGCTCATCAATCCATCGCCTGCCGCACTTCTGCATCACTTGAGGCCCTGCATCACTTCAGTGTTCTCCCTCTCAACTTGCCCATTGCTTCTGGGATGTGCGACAGAGGAAAATGAGATCTTGCTTCCGAGGGCGTGAACATATTGCATGAAGGCGCGACTCGTGAACTTGGTGCCGTTATCGTTTATGATCCGGGCAGGGACTCCAAAGTGGCGCACCAATCCTTTCAAGAACTTGATAGCTGAATGAGCAGTCACCTTTCTCACGGCATCTACTTCTGGCCACTTTGTAAACTTGTTGATAGAAACAAACAAGAATTCAAAGCCCCCGGCAGCTCAGGGGAAAGTGTCGGATCTTGGGTTCCAGAAAAACCCTTGTGGTTCAAACATTGGGGTGCGCACGAAGATCTCTCCTTCCGCCCTAGCTCGGCTACTCGCCGATTCCTAGGCCTAGCTCGTCAGACCCAAAGAACAAGGGACACAAAGGTTTATACTGGTTCGGGCCACCGTTGTGGTGTAATACCCTAATCCAGTGTGGTGCGGTGGATTGCCTTGTAGGCTGGGGAAGAACTAGTACAAGGGAAGAACTAGTACAAGGGAAGAACGGCCTTCTAAGGAGAGGTGTTCTTGCGCTCGGATGAGCTTGCTATGTGTGTGGTAGGATCTCGATCAGATGCCCTCTAGGTTGGGTCAGCTCAAGATGAGATGATCCCTGTATGGTGGTGGCTAGTCCTATTTATAGTGGCCCAGGTCCTCTTCCCAAATATTGAGCGGGAAGGGATCCTACAACAGCCAAATTTAAAGGAGGGCAGCTAGTACAAGCTATCCTAACAAAAGGTAGTCTTCTCCTGCCAAAGGCTATGACGCCGCCGTGGGCTCCGCGATGACCTCCGCTCTGCCGTCCTGCTGGTCTTGGTCTTGTTTCACCGATATGGAAACCTTAGCCTGACGCCTCGGGACTCCTCGCCTGCGCCTGCTCCTTTAGCACAAAAGAGGAAACTGGCTCCCTGCACCCATTAGCGCCCGCCTGGCCTTGGTCATCACTGCTCATGTCATGAGGGCCTCGCAAGGTACCCCTCGCCTTGATATCTCCTCTCTTCGGGAGCTAGCCTAGCGAGGCCGCCCCAGGGGAGGTCTTGTTTCGCCCTCCTCGCGGGGCTTGGCCCCTCACGATGGTCTTGAGTGGTTGCTGATGAGGTTGGGCCGTACCAGGCCACTGGATGAGCCACGCCCTGGGTCGTAGGCAGGCAAGTCTGGGTACCCCCGTTCCCAGAACGCCAACTATAGCCCCGGGGCCCAAGGCGTGATCGGGCTTGGCTTCGCGGCGAAGCCAAGGGTCAAGTGCGGAGCGCCAGGGGCCCCACAAGCCTGCGGCCTTGATCGACGCGTGGCGATTGATGGGACATGGGCGTCTCCATTTCCCCATGTAACATCGGCAACTTCGCGACTCGATAGGTCCCTGCATGCTCAAAAGGCCATCATTACCTGCGATTATGGAGGCTGGCAGTTGGCCTTCTCCTTGCTATAAATAAGGCGGATGTGTCAGGACCCCGATCCTAAGTCACACCGATCTAGCTTGTAACACATCATATCACTTTGCGGCCTCACGCACGGTATCCCCACAGGTGCCACCTTACCTGGCCCGGGACCGTTTGCGCATTTTGGCACGCGTATATGATAGTGTCGCTAGCATCCATATGACAGAGAACCCGGGCCGACATGGCTAGTTATAAACCAAAAGTGGCACTAAATTACAGAGACATGCATCCATGACCCAGCAAAGAACGTGTCGGTCATCAACGTATGAACCCAAGTCGTACCAAGCTACATGGACTTAAAGGAACAACGCGTAACATTTCCCCTAAGGGACAGACACAGGAACGAAGGACACATGCCGGCCAGACGTGTTCCGGAGCAGTAGCAAGCTACCAAGGCTCAGTGGAAGCACTAGAAGGCATTTCCCTGTAAGATAGGCTACCAAGGGTAAACAACTAGGTGTCGGATCCCACACATATCAAGCATTTCAATAACATACACACAATATGCTCAATATGTGCAATACAGCATTGCATCACGACAGAACTCTATGACTCAAAGTACTTTATTTAAGAGGCTCCGAAGAGCCATACATAACATACTCATACAGGTAGGGGTCACATGACCCAACACTCAAGTCATACAAGCATACAAGCACATGCGGAAGCTAACTTGTCTGAGTACAGACAACTAGGAAAGAAAACAGGCTTTGTGTAGCCTGACTATCTACAAGGCCCTTCACAAGCTCAGGATCTCTGTTTGGGTAGCAAGCTACTCGTCGACGTCAACGTCTATGTAGAACCCATCAGAGGGGGCAGGGTTCTCGTCTACAACAGTTATTAAGCAAACATGAGTACAAAGGTACTCAGCAAGACTTACAACAGAACCTATCATACATGCATCATTATCAACAAGGGTAGTGGAGTTCATTGCAGCAAGCCAGCTCTGACTCTTGGCTAACCTATCATACAACTCTCAGCATATTGCAAGATGAGACTACGCACATGAGTCCTCTACTCACCACTACAATACACTACCGTGGATGCTCTCCCGTCATCCTACGGAAGGGCCATCCACGGCACTCACACTTGTCTTGAGACTTTTAGGAGTAACCATTAACTTGTCTATGAACTGTATAAGCAATCAAGTGGTCCTTAACCGCGAACAACGGCTATTCGAATAGATTGGTAACCCTGTAGGGGTGTACTTATTCACACACGCTTCCACCACTTATCGATGTTTACTCGACATGTACTCGGCAACCTTCAAGCGGAAGCCCAGCGAGGGTGTCGGCCACGACCTGAGTAACCACACAAGTCCCTAGTCCAGGTTTATCGCCTATTTGGGTTCCATCCGTGGGGAGATCCTGCTGGGGTGTCGCTCACGGCCCCAAACGATGTGTACAGGGTTCCCGAGTCACCAAACGGGCGATCGATACACCCGGCCATGTACCTACCGCATCACAGCCCACCCCGAGGGTCTGCGCTGCGCACGACCACCAGTATACTACAAACACCAAAAACTAGTTGCAACTCCTGGACAGAGGACAAGGGCAGTTAATAAGTCGAGAGAGTCAATTAAGGATCCCAATGTGTGGTAGTAGCTGATCTTAATCACACATACAGATCTCAGGTCCTATGGACGGTTCCAATGAAACAACCCACCATGTAATCCTACATGGCCTTTCATCGATACCTTTACCATGCATATTCCACACTTCACTCTCTTCACCAGACATGATCATTTCACTCTGATCCATCACCCTGATGAGCCAGACCTGAAAGAACTCTAAGCATAGCAGGCAACATAAATAAATAGCATGGTAGGAAACACATCACATGGCTCAATCAACTCCTACACATGCTAGTGGGTTTCAACTATTTACTGTGGCAATGACAGGTCATGGAAGGAATGGTGTTCAACTACCGCAGCAAATAGCAGGTCACACGCTGTTGCCTAAATGCAGTAAAGGAGAGTAGGAGCGAGAAGATGAGTTTGTATCGGAATTAATAATGGGTTGCTTGCCTAACATATTGGTTGTTGGGTACTGCTCTTCAGTTGGATACGCAGATGTATCCTCAGGAGCAGAACCTACCACGGAGAACACCGATGATACAATCAATACGCAAACAAATGCAACTGTAGCGACCAGACCTCAAACAGTCTGATCTTTGTGCATCAGTGTCATCCCTGGATCAGTAATGCTGACACGCAAAGTACTTGAAGGATTTATAACAGAGTAGCAATCACACACTTATTACATCGATAGTTCCAACGATGAACTTATTACAATAAAAATGGCTGAAGGTCATCTAACACGATAACAGCGGAAGGCTTGGAAGATAAGTGAGTCCATCAACTCCAACGGCATCACTGAGTATAGAACCATGACCTAAAAGGCACCTTACTCGTCGTCTGAAAAGTCTGCAACATGAACGTTCCAGCCCGAAAACGGGTCAGCACATGGAATATGCTAGCAAGGTAACACAAAGAGAGCAATAAAGTAAAGCTGTACTATATGCAATATGGCTGGTGGAAAGCTCTATGGTTACAGTTTTTCCGTAAAGCCAATTTTTCCCTACTTCAAAGGAATAGATTTTAATTAACTATCATGGTAGTTGAAACATCGCTGAGAAGATAGACATCCTCTCAACCCCAATTAAAATCATCATTAAACCCAACAATATTTATTAAAGTAACATGAAGAGATTCACATGATAATCCAAGTACTAGATACTCAAGACGTATGTAACCGGGGACACGGCTAATCATGATCAGTTTGTACACTGTGCCGAGGTTTGTGCACTTTTCCCCACAAGACTCGATCGCCTCCGTTTGGTTTCTCGCACTACATGGTGTTTGAGAAATGGATGACTGAGACACAGTCTTTCCGAAGAGGTCCCCTTAACCAGATAGATAGGTCGGTACACCTACAATCCCACTACATCTGCTAGCCCATCATGGAAAGGTTTCCCGCAACTTACTCAACTATGCCAGAGCCCATAATGGCATGTGGCTGCACACGGAAGTTTCTAGTATGAATAATCTCATGATCCCTTTGAGCCTGGGTGGCGGTCCATAAAGAAAAACAGGCAATCACTGGCATACCCAGATGCCTCAATCCACCCAGATGTGTGTTAAAGTTGCCACCTTAAGTTGAACCATTAATTAACAAACTCACATCTGTCGTGGATACACTCACCCAATCCACGTCTACGAGCATAGCATGTCCTAACAGCAAACGTAGAAGTAACTCCCAAAGGTTTGAATGTACTGCAGGTAATAGGTACTACCTCAATCTACTTCCCAATCCCACAAGTTAATTGATCCTACTCATGCAATGTGTGAGGGTTTGACTAATGCAACGAAAACTGGGTAATTGGAAAGTATGATCAAAGTGTTACTTGTCTTGCTGATGATCCGCAAAACCTAGAGATTCAAAGTAGCAAGCTGCGCACTCCGGGTATTCTATCGTAAACAAACAAGCACACATTAAGTACATAACTAATGCACGGGTAAAACTCGAATAACAGATCTAACCAGAAAGTTCAACTTAAGAACTCCGGTTTGCAAAAGAACCAACAAAAGAAAGCAACGAAAGACAAACGTCGAAAGAGAAAACAACTACCGAACCAATCTGGACCTAAGTCCAAATTTAACAGAGGCAAACGCTTGAGTTACTAGGTTAAACGAAAAGAGAATTTCGAGATGAAACTCCAGGCGCTTGAATCACCTGATTCCGATAACCGAGCGAAAAGATAAACTAAAACGAAGATCGGATCAGAGATCGCGATCAGAAAATAACTGCGAAAAAGAAATCTAAAACAGCCTAACGAACGGACGTTCGTCACCTGAGACTAAACGACGAATTCGTTCGTTAGAACGAACGAATGGGTGAGCGTTTACTAATTAACTAAACCAGAAAAAAATAGAAAACCGATCTAGTAAAAATATGAACTAGGGTTCTTAAAAAACCGACGGTCTTCTAGAAGAAAACCGGGCGGCGGCTAAATCGTCGAAAACAGCCGCCGGCGGCAGCTTGCGGCGACAGCGGGCGGTGGGGCTGCTGTGGTGGTGGCGGCGAGGGGCGGCAGCGGCGGCAGCGGTCGGCGCGGTGGCTGGCGGCGAGGGCGGCGGCCTGCGGCGGGGTGCGGTGCGCGGCAGCGGGGCTGGCGTCGCGGCGGCGGGGGCGGTGGCTGGCGGCGTCGCGGCGGCAGTGGCTTGCGGCGTCGCGGTGGGGTGCGGTGGTTGGAGGCGGGGTG
>LR738711.1:530446282-530524120 GCA_902687465.1 Secale cereale | reverse complement strand
CGTCGCGGCGACGGGGGCGGTGGTTGGCGGCGTGACGGCGGCGGTGGCTTGCGGTGTCGCGGCGGTGTGCGGTGGTTGCAGGGGGTGCGGCTATATATATAGGGGGGTGTAGAGGCTTGGGGGAGGGGGCAAGCTACGGCGGCGGCGGTCGGAGTCCGACGCAGCCACGGGCGGCGGCGCGGGGAAGGTGGCGCGGCGGGCGATGGGCCTAGCTCGGCTGGGCTTCGGCCCAGTCGGGTCGGGTCCCCCTATTTTATATATATATATACGCCGGCGCTAAAATAACTCTAGAAAAATAAATAAAAATCAAAAATTGCCAAAAACAAATTTTCACCGTCTAAATAGAATATTTAGAACAAGGTGAACATTTTCTTGGCACTAAAATGCATTTTTTAAAACATGATATTTTTCCTAATTCAAATAAAATCCAAATAAAATTCCAAATAAAACTTGTTTGAGTTTTCTTATTAAACCCTCCGTATTTCTTATTTTTGGGAGAGTCATTTTACTCCCTCAATCATATATTTATGACAGAAACACTTGAAGATAAAATAAATAAAATCAAACGATCCTATTTTCAAAATTTGAGAGACCTCAAATATGAAAATTTAGGAATCCCCAACTCTCTCCGAGGGTCCTTGAGTTGCTTAGGATTTTCTTGGATCACCAAAAGCAAGAAAATATGATATGCATAATGATCTAATGTATAACATTCCAAATTAAAAATTTGGGATGTTACAGCAACAATCTGATGCATGCTGATGACATGGCAAGATGAATGTCTTTTGGGCTAATGCAACTATAAACAGAAAGGTTTGAGCTCATTTGAATCAAAGATTAAAATTTATACCCAAACTAGTAATATTTAAATTGCATTATCATGTTTTGATGTGGACATCAAGGTTAACTTGCTTAAACATGCATGAAACCTGTACCAATGGAAATATTGGATTTTTCTGAGAATTTTTCATATATAAATCTTTTTCATCTGGGCTACTGTTGAATTTATATGATTTTTAGAAGTTTTAAGCATTTTCTGGAATTTTCTGAATTGTTTTAAATCAAAATAATTCCAGAAAAGGCTTTACTGCGTCAGCATGACATCATGCTGACATCAGCAGGTCAACATACCTGGTCCAGGTCAAACCTAACCAGTGGGTCCTGCGTGTCAGTGTCATTAGCTTAACTAATTAAAATTAGTACTAACCCTAGATTAATTAGCCGGCTAGGCCCCACCTGTCATTGACCCTAGGGGGTCAAACTGAGCCCACCCATGGTCAAAGGAGGTCAAATTTGCTGGCGTTTAGCCGCAGGTGAGGCCAGACGCGGCGGTGCGGTGCGGGTTTCGTGATCCGGCGACCAAAACGACGGCGGAGCACATCTACGTGATGCGGGGAGTGAACCGCGTCCAGTGGTGGTGGTGGTTGGCCTCGGGGTCGCCGGAAACGGCGCCGGTGACGACCTTGGTGGCTGCCGGAGCTAGGGTGAGCTCGGGCTCGTCGCTGGGAGGCACAGAGAGGCACGTGGAGTGGTGTGCTAGGCTCCTAGGAGTGTGGCAGAGCTAGTGCGCAAAGTGGCGCGGCCGTTGTGTGGCCGGAGTCACGTCGGCGACGAGGTCCGTGGCGGTGCGTGCGGGTGAGATATGTGCAGTCGCTACGGGGCTCAAGAGGGAGAGCAGAGAGAATGGAGAGGTGGCCAGGCTCACGATGGTTGCGATGGAACTGACGGCGAGGTCGGGGACGGTTTGCTGTGACAGTTACGGCGGAGGGGATCTCCGGCGGTGGTCGACGAAGACGGGGTCGGTGGAGGCGGTGCAGAGCGTGCGAGCGCTCTGGGCTCGGTCGAGGAGGAGTGGCGGACGACGGCGGAGCTCTCAGGCACAAAGGGGAGGCCAGGGGAGCACGGCGGCTGCGGTGGTGCTCGTCGGTGCGGCGGCGAGCGCTTTGGCCACGGCGGAGGAGAGCGAAGGAGAGAGCAGGAGGGGGAAGTGCGGTGTCCAGAGGCTTCGGGGCGCGACGTGGAGGTCGTCCAGGCCGTCCCGCGGCGAAGCGGCAAGCAGGTGGCGCTGTGGCGAGCTCGCGCTCGTCGACGTCACCTACCTGCCTGCCTGGCGGGGATGAAGCAGCTGGCAGGCACGGACCAGCACAGTGGTGGGCCGCCAGGTGGGCCGGGGCGGTAAGTCTCTCTCTCTCTCTCTCTCTCTCTCTCTCTCTCTCTCTCTCTCTCTTTTAATTCAGTTTCTGTTTTGTTTTCTTTTTCAACTTTGTTGAATTTATAAAAATGCTAAAGCACTTTCATAAATCAGGAAACTACTCATGCCCACTGTATATAATATGAACAGCATGGAACATTTCAGTTTATGATTATTTGGGCATATAAAATATTTTATAGCATTTAAATGCCCAAATGCAAATACAATATGAATTAATCCAGTGACCTTAGGATGTCCTAGAAAAGTGTGCACCATTTTTGCCAGAGGTTTGAGACCGAGGCAAAGATGATGAACATTTTTGAAGGGCATTTTGGGTACATTGGAAAATATTTTATTAAACCCTAGTAAGCAGAAGAGGGGTGCTGGGGTTTCTGTCATCCTCATTTCAAGTTTCTGCAAAAAGTAAACATGATGCACACTCTAGCTAGTCTTAAAGCAAGCAGTGACTAGGTATGTGACAACTCACCCCCACTCAAAAGAATCTTGTCCCGAGATTCAGGTTCCTCCGAAAAAAGGGTGGGGTACTCAAGTCGAAGACGATCCTCCCTTTCCCAAGTAGCTTCGTTCTCGGAATGGTGTGACCATTGAACCTTGGGAAACTTGATATTATGACGTCGAGTGGTACGCTCGGCTTGATCAAGAATACGAACGGGGTATTCTCGTTATGTGAGGTTATCCTGGAGGTCAAGCATTTCGTGGTCCACTCCGCCAATAGGATCCGAGAAGCAACACCTGAGTTGAGAGACGTGGAAGACATCATGAACTCTGGAAAGGTGCGGAGGTAGTTCCAATTGGTAGGCATCTTCTCCTCATTTGGCAAGAATGCGAAAAGGACCGATGTAACGAGGAGCCAATTTGCCTTTGATACCGAAGCGATGGGTTCCCTTAGGAGGAGTAACCTGAAGGTAAGCCTTATCGCCGACTTCGTAAGTCACAGCCTTATGATGACTATCATATTGGCTCTTCTGGCGAGACTGTGTTGTTTTCAATTTCTCACGGATGATGCGAACTTGCTCTTCTGCTTCCTGGATCATATCCGGACCAAAGAATTGTCTTTCCCCGGTTTCTGACCAGTTAAGAGGCGTTCGACACCTTCTTCCATACAGAACTTCGAAGGGAGCCTTGCCCAAGCTAGCTTGCTAACTATTGTTAAAAGAGAATTCGGCGAATGGAAGACACTTCTCCCAATCCATACCGAATAAGATGACAGAAGCTCGGAGCATATCCTCCAGAATTTGATTGACTCGTTCTACTTGACCACTTGACTGAGGATCAAAGGCGGTACTAAAGGAGAGATGAGTCCCCATAGCATTTTGGAAACTTTCCCAAAATTGAGAGGTGAAAAGACTTCCATGGTCTGAGTTAATCTCCAATGGCACACCATGAAGAGATACTATCCGAGAGCTATACAAGTCTGCTAGCTGGCTAGCGGTTATACTCTCTCGAACAGGCAGGAAGTGGGCTACTTTGGAGAGGCGGTCGATAACGACGAAGATAGTATTATTCCCTTTCCTGGTCTGGGAAACCCGGTAATGAAGTCCATACCGATCTTATCCCATTTCCATTCAGGAATAGCTAAAGGTTGAAGGGTGCCAGTAGGCCGTTGATGCTCTGCTTTTACTCGACAGCAAACGTCGTAGTTAGCAATGAAATGAGCGATTTCTCTCTTCATCCTAGTCCACCAGAACCTCTGGCGTAGGTCCTGATACATTTTGGTACTACCGGGATGAATCGTGAGAGGAGATTCATGAGCCTCCTTAAGGATCAACTACCGTAGTTGTTGTTTCTTGGGAAACACCAAGCGGTTCTCGAAGTACACAACACCTCGATCATCAATAGAGAAACTCTTAGCAACTCCGTTAGCAATGTTCTCCTTGATCCAGGATATTCCTCTATCATACCGCTGGGCATCTATGATTTGATCCATAAGTGTAGGTTTCGCCACCAAGGTGGAAAGGAATCCTCGAGTACCAATGTGAAGGTTAAGCTTGCGAAATTGCTCGTGGAGAAGTGGTTGCCCTTGTTATAACATCAGGTTGTTACAATAAGACTTACGACTTAGTGCGTCGACCATAACATTGGCCTTCCCAGGGGTGTAAGTGATTCCTAAGTCGTAATATGTGAGCAACTCAACCCAGCGTCTTTTCTTGAGATTCAAATCCGGTTGGGTGAAGATGTATTTCAGACTTTGGTGATCAGTGAAAATTTCACAGCGATTACCAAGAAGGTAATGTCGCCATGTTTTGAGTGCGTGAACTACAGCTGCAAGCTCTAGATCATGTGTAGGATAATTATCCTCATGTGGACGCAACTGTCGATCTTGCATGAGTATGCAACCTAGTCCTTGTCGCGAGGCGTCGCAATAGATAATAAAGTCCTTGGAAAAGTCTGGTGGTACCAGTACGGGAGCAGATGTCAGGCGTCTTTTCAGTTCCTGAAAGCTGGACTCGCACTGTGGGGTCCACTCAAACTTTTTATCTTTCTTGAGGAGTTCAGTTAGAGGTTTAGCAACCCTGTAGAAATTCTCGACGAAGCGTCGGCAATAGCTCGCTAAGCCAAGGAAACTCCTAACTTGCTTGACCGATTCAGGTGGAGTCCAATCAAGGACGGCCTGAACTCACTCGAGATTGACAGCAATACCCTTACTAGAGATTACATGGCCTAGATAGGTCACTTATGGCAACCAGAATTCACACTTCGAGAATTTGGCATAAAGGCGGTGCTCTCGAAGTTTCGTCAATACCAGCCTTAGATGCTCGGCATGATCTTCCTTGTTCTTGGAGTAAATGGGTATATTATCGAGGTATACCACGATGAATTTATCCAAGTACTCCATGAATATAGAATTCATTAGCCGGGAGAAAGTGGCTGGGGCATTGGTTAACCCGAAGGACATGACGGTTTACTCGTATTGGCCATAACGAGTAACAAAAGACGTCTTGGGAATGTCCCCGTTCTTGATTTTGATTTGATGGTAGCCCAACCCCAAATCCATTTTGGAAAAGACTAAGGATCCAGTGAGCTGATCATACAAGTCGTTGATCCTGGGGAGAGGATACTTGTTCTTTATGGTGACCAGGTTGCCAGGTTGATAATCTACAACCATCTGTTCCGTTCCATCCTTCTTCTTGATGAAGAGGACGGGACAAGCCCAAGGAGAAGAACTAGGAAGGATGAAACCCTTTTTCAAGGACTCATCGAGTTGTTTCTTAAGCTCAGCTAGTTCTAAGGATGCCATCTTATAGGGTCTCCTAGAGATTGGGACATTTCCTAGAACAAGATCTATCACGAAATCTACATCTCTGTCAGGTGGAACACCTGGCAGTTCTTCTGGAAAGACATCCGGGAAGTCACGGACTACCGGGATATCCTCGAGTTCTGGTAGAGGGCTGACATTAAGAGAGTAGAGCTGACGCTCAGCCATTCGGGCCAAAACATTAACTGTCTTGCCGGATGGATGTGTAAGTTGAACAGTCCTAGTGTAGCAATCAATCTTGGCATAATGAGCTGTCATCCAGTCCATACCCAAGATGATGTTTATGTCCGAGGACTTGAGAGCTATTAGTGATTCAAGGAAAACAAGTCTATCGACAAGAATTTCATTCCCATGGCTTACCCTAGAGGTTTGCCATCTAGAACCAGGAGTTTGAATTTCCATGGTGGTGGGCATGTCACAAAATGTCATGTGGTGCATTCGAGCATAGCTCTCAGATATGAACAAATGAGATGCTCCGGTATCGAAAAGAACAGATGCCGGATGGCAGTTAACAAGGAGCATACCAAGGACGATGTTAGGATCCTCATAAGCTTCCTCAGCAGAGACATAGTTGACATGACCACGAGCAGAGGGGGCTGGCTTGACATAGTTTACCTTGCCTGTTGGCTTACCACAGCCAACGGACCTTCCTGGCTGATTCTCAGGACACTCTCGCATGTACTGGCCTGGTTCTCCGCACTTGAAGCATGTCACAATGCCAGTGCGTGGAGCAGTGTTGGCAGATGGCCATCCATAAGTCTTGGGTGATGCATACAGCTGGGTTGGGCGAGGCGCTTCATAGGATGGCCTCGGAGTGAACCTCGGTGGCAGGGCTGTGTTTGGAACCCACACACGGCGCTTGTGAGAGCCAGAGCCGGATGAGGATCCAAAGTCACGAGGATGCTTGCGTGTGGCTTCAAAATCAGTCTGACCTGTCTCAGCACTGATGGCTTTGTTCACTAGTTTCTGGAAGGAGGTGCATTCGTGCAGACGTAGATCTCGGCGAAGTTCAGGGCTGAGTCCCTTGCGGAACCTCGCCTGCTTCTTGGCGTCGGTGGACACTTTTTCGGGAGCATAGCGTGCCAAGTTGCCAAACTCGCGACTATAGGCATCCACGGTTAGCCTGCCCTGGGTGAAATTGCAAAATTCCTCGCGCTTGCGATCCATGAGACCTTCCGGAATGTGATGTTCATGGAAAGCCTTGCTGAACTCTGCCCAAGTAGTGATTTGGCCAGTAGGACGCCTAGCCTCATAGTTTTCCCACCAATGGCTAGCAGGGCCCTCAAGATGGTAGGCGGCGTAAGTAACCTTGTTAGCTTCGGCCACACGGGCAGAGTGTAGCTTGTGGGTGATACCGTGAAGCCAGTCATCCGCATCAAGAGGTTTAGCGGAATGATGGAACTTCGGTGGGCACATCTTGATAAAGTCATTAATAGACACCACGTCATTCCTCTGGCGAAAGGCAATATTCTGCTCTATGCATTCTAGCAGACGGTTGGTCTCTCTCTTGTTCCTTTCTGCCTCCAGCATTACTTTAGCCAAGGAGGGTGGTTGAGGCAGATTCTCATCCCTAGCCCCACTGGCCTCACCCTGCTCCTGAGCGGCAGGAGTGCTGCGAGTGTTGACCATCCTAGGAAAACAAAACAATGGCTTAGAAAAGGATGGCAAAACTTTGACATAGGAGTGCAGAATGTAATAGATAACACGGAATGCAGAGATGTTCATCTGTACGACATGGTAATATAGAAACTGCCATATATACACCATTGGTCATACACACCATAGTAGTTATTTACAAGCCAAGGCTAAAGTACAACTGCGGTGAAAGACGATACATCTCATCAGAGGCATTCCAAGCTCCTATAAATTATTTATCTATGCCTCCGGAACTTAGTACACACTAAGTCATATTCCACAAGACACGCAGGACTGTGGAAATACAACTATTACGATACTACTACTGCCACGGTCTAACTCAGACATTCCCGTAGTAATCCTCATAAAGATTACCCCCGTAGCCTGGAAGTGGCACATGTGAATCTGGAAACTCTCGAGCACTTGAAAGCTATGGACCATAGGGACACGGATGCGGCCTCGGTCCCACTGCTGGTGGTAACCGAGGCCCACGTGGAGGTGTAATACCCCCAACGTCACGCAAGTCCATGCGATCGGGTAGATGAGTCCGCACGGGGTACAAATCCCACATATCCATATATCCGGCCTGCACGGCAGGTGCAAGCCATGTCAAAGTGGCCCAGTGGGCGGCTCGAGTGTCATAAAGCTCCATCCGGATGGCACGGACCTCACGGTCCCTATCCTCCAGCATCTGAGTGGTAGTCTGAAGTAATGGCTCCTCATGAGCGGCATCGGTATACATACCAGTGTAGTAGCCTTCCTCTCCAGGAAGTGAGGCTGGCATGTAGCGGAACTCAGTGTTCAGCAGTAGGGCATGCCTAGCCCGGATGATAGTCATCATCGAGTAAGCGGCATCCTGCACTGCCATCTCGATGGTAACCCCAAGTCCATACGACCAATGGATGGGGCCGGTAGCTCCGGGATATGAAGGGTATATCCGGACTGTGCATAAATACTGACTCTGGTTGAAATCCTAGTACTGCTCCTCCACAGTGTACTCAGGATACCAACGGTAGCCGGTCTCGGTCAGGACACAGACCAACATGGCCATGTGACCTAGCACATTAATGCACCGGGTCAAACGGACCACCTGATGAGGTGTGCGGTCAAACATCTCAAACACGAAATAATGCAAAGGCATTAGAATTTCTGGAAGAAATCGGGCAGCATACCAACTGTAAATGCTCAAAAAAGATTTTGAGACATCATACAAATGATAGCATAGCCACTCAACAACATCATATCAAGGTTCCGGGTTCAACTAATCAACATACTGGAAGGTAGAAACTGAACTGAGGCTTGAAACCAACAATCCTAAGAGTCTACGGATTAGTAACACGTGAACCTAGTAAAGATGAGAGGCCTAGTCCTAAACACCCGTAGAAAGAATAGGCTGACTCAGATCAGAAGGGCATAAGGTAAAGAAGTAAAAAGAGCCTTACGTTCCCTTCCACAATCAATTCCCCTACATATAACAAAGAATATTCTAGACTCAACATCGACCAGTTTGGCATGAAGAACCTACAGGCAGTCCGGCTCTGATGCCAACGCTGTCAGGACCCCGATCCTAAGTCACACCGATCTAGCTTGTAACACATCATATCACTTTGCGTTCTCACGCATGGTATCCCCACGGGTGCCACGTTACCTGGCCCTGGACCGTTTGCGCATTTTGGCACGCGTATATGATAGTGTCGCTAGCATCCATATGACAGAGAACCCGGGCCGACATGGCTAGTTATAAACAAAAAGTGGCACTAAATTACAGATACAGGCATCCATGACCCAGCAATGAACGTGTCGGTCATCAACATATGAACCCAAGTCGTAGCAAGCTACATGGACTTAAAGGAACAACGCGTGACATTTCCCCTAAGGGACAGACACAGGAACGAAGAAGGACACATGCCGGCCAGCCTACGTGTTCCGGAGCAGTAGCAAGCTAACAAGGCTCAGTGGAAGCACTAGGAGGCATTTCCGTGTAAGATAGGCTACCAAGGGTAAACAACTAGGTGTCAGATCCCACACATATCAAGCATTTCAATAATATACACACAATATGCTCAATATGTGCAATACAACATTGCATCACAACAGAACTCTATGACTCAAAGTACTTTATTTAAGAGGCTCCGAAGAGCCATACATAACATACTCATACAGGTAGGGGTCACATGACCCAACACTCAAGTCATACAAGCATACAAGCACATGCGGAAGCTAACTTGTCTAAGTGAAGACAACTTGGAAAGAAAACAAGCTTGGTGTAGCCTGACTATCTACAAGGCCCTTCACAAGCTGAGGATCTCTGTCTGGGTAGCAAGCTACTCGTCGACGTCAACGTCTATGTACAACCCATCAGAGGGGGCAGGGTTCTCCTCTGCAATAGTTATTAAGAAAACATGAGTACAAAGGTACTCAGCAAGACTTACAACAGAACCTATCATACATGCATCATTATCAACAAGGGTAGTGGAGTTCATTGTAGCATGTCGACTCTGACTCTTGGCTAACCTATACTACAACTCTCAGTAGATTGCAAGAAGAGAGTACGCACACGAGTCCTCTACTCACCACTACAATACACTACCGTGGATCCTCTCCCGTCATCCTACGGAAGGGCTGTCCACGGCACTCACGCTTGTCTTGAGACTTTTAGGAGTAACCGTTAAATTGTCTATGAACTGTATAAGCAATCAAGTGGTCCTTAACTGTGAACAATGGCTATTCGAATAGATTGGTAACCCTGCAGGGGTGTACTTCTTCACACACGCTTCCACCACATATCGTCGTTTACTCGACATGTACTCGGCAACCTTACAGCGGAAGCCCAGCGAGGGTGTCGGCCACGACCTGACTAACCACACAAGTCGCTAGTCCAGGTTTATCGCCTATTTGGGTTCCATCCGTGGGGAGATCCGGCCGGGGTGTCACTCACGGCCCCAAATGATGTGTACAGGGTTCCCGAGTCACCAAACGGGCAATCGGTACACCCGGCCACATACCTGCCGCATCACAGCCCACCCCGAGGGTCAGCGCTGCGCACGACCACCAGTATACTACAAGCACTAGAAACTAGTTGCAACTCCTGGACAGAAGACAAGGGCAGTTAATAAGTCGAGAGAGTCAATTAAGGATCCCAATGTGTCGTAGTAGCTGATCTTAATCACAAATACAGATCTCAGGTCCTATGGACGGTTCCAATGAAACAACCCACCATGTACTCCTACATGGCCTTTCATCGATACCTTTACCAAGCATATTCCACACATCACTCTCTTCACCAGACATGATCATTTCACTCTGATCCATCACCCAGATGAACCAGAGCTGACCCAACTCTAAGCATAGCAGGCAACATAAATAAATAGCATGGTAGGAAACACATCACATGGCTCAATCAACTCCTACACATGCTAGTGGGTTTCAACTATTTACTGTGGCAATGACAGGTCATGCAAAGGAATGGGGTTCAACTACCGCAGCAAATAGCAGGTCACACGTTGTTGCCTTAATGCAGTAAAAGAGAGCAGGAGTGAGAAGATGGGTTTGTATCAGAATGATCAATGGGTTGCTTGCCTGATAGATTGGTTGTCGGGTACTGCTCTTCAGTTGGATACACAGATGTATCCTCGGGAGCATAACCTACCACGGAGAACACCGATGATACAATCAATACACAAACAAATGCAACAATATGATGCATGCTCATGACATGGCAAGATGAATGTGTTTTGGGCTAATGCAACTATAAACAGAAAGGTTTGAGCTCATTTGAATCAAAGATTCAAATTTATACCCAAACTAGTAATATTTAAATTGCATTATCATGTTTTGATGTAAACAGCAAGGTTAACTTGCGTAAACATGCATGAAACAAGTACCATTGGAAAGATTGGATTTTTCCGATAATTTTTCATATATAAATCTTTTTCATATGAGCTACTGTTGAATATATATGATTTTTAGAAGTTTTAAGCATTTTCTGGAATTTTCTGAATTGTTTTATATCAAATAATTCCAGAAAAGGCTTTACTGCGTCAGCATGACATCATACTGACGTCAGCAGGTCAACAGACCTAGTCCAGGTCAAACATGACAAGTGGGTCCCGCGTGTCAGTGTCATTAGCTTAACTAATTAAAATTAGTGCTAACCTTAGATTAATTAGCCGGCTGGGCCCCACCTGTCATTGACCCCAGGGGGTCAAACTGAGCCCACCCATGGTCAAACGAGGTCAAACTGGCCAGCTTCTAGCCGCCGGCGAGGCCAGGCGCGGCGGTGCGGTGCGGGTTTCATGCTCGGGCGACCAAAACGACGGCGGAGCACATCTACGTGATGCGGGGAGTGAGCCGCGTCCAGTGGTGGTGGTGGTTGGCCTCGGGGTCGCCCGAAATGGCGCCGGCGACGACCTTGGTGGCCGCCGGAGCTCGGGCTCGTCGCTAGGAGTTACGGCCAGGCACGTGGAGTGGTGCGCTAGGCTCCTAGGAGTGCGGTAGAGCTAGTGGGCAAAGTGGTGCGGCCATTGAGTGGCCGGAGTCTCGTCAGCGACGAGCTCCACAGTGGCGCGTGCGGGTGAGCTACGTGCAGTCGCTACGGGGTTCGAGAGGGAGAGCAGAGAGGATGCGGAGGTGCCCAGGCTCACGGTGGTTGCGATGGAGCTGACGATGTGGTCGGGGACGGTCTGCTGCAATGGTGACGGCGGAGGGAATCTCCGGCGGTGGTCGACAAAGACGGGGTCGGTGGAGGCGGTGCAGAGCGTGCGAGCGCTCGGGGCTCGGTCGAGGCGGAGTGGCAGACGACGGCGGAGCTCTCAGACACAGAGGTGAGGCGAGGGGAGCACGGCGGTTGCGGTGGTGCTCGTCTGTGCGGCGGCGAGCACTTCGGCCATGGCGGAGGAGAGCGAAGGAGAGAGCGGGAGGGGGAAGTGCGGTGTCCAGAGGCTTCGGGGCACGACGTGGAGGCCGTCCAGCCCGTCCTGCGGCGAAGCGGCAAGCAGGTGGCGCCGTGGTGAGCTCGTGCTCGTCGGCGTCACCTCCCTGCCTGCCTGGAGGGGACGAAGCAGCTAGCTGGCCCGGGCCAGCACAGTGCTGGGCCTCCAGGTGGGTAGGGGCGGTAAGTCTCTCTTTCTCTCTTTTTTTTAATTTAGTTTCTGTTTTGTTTTCTTTTTCAACTTTGTTGAATTAATAAAAATGCTAAAGCACTTTCATAAATCACGAAACTACTCATGCCCACTGTAATAATATGAACAGCATGGAACATTTCAGTTTATGATTATTTGGGCATTTAAAATATTTTATAGCATTTAAATGCCCAAATGCAAATACAATATGAATTAATCCAGTGACCTTAGGATGTCCTACAAAAGTGTGCACCATTTTTGCCAGAGGTTTGAGACCAAGGCAAATATGATGAACATTTTTGAAGGGCATTTTGGGTACGTTGGAAAAGATTTTATTTAACCCTAGTAAGCAGAAGAGGGGTTGTGGGGTTTCTGTCATCCCCATTTCAAGTTTCTGCAAAAAGTAAACATGATGCACACTCTAGCTAGTCGTAAAGCAAGCACTGACTAGGGATGTGACAGGCTCGCAGAGCCCTTGTTGCCCATCTTCTCCCTTCATTCCTCTCGCTTCTTCTTCTTCCTCCCTCCTCGCTAGGTTATGCCGCCCATGGCGCTGACGAGGAGGTTTTCGTCCACGGAGAAAGGGAAGACCCATCAGAAGGAGTCGGCTCACCACCACCCAAGAGGGGACGAGGCCGCACTAATAAGTATGCCGGGACTCCTGTCGCGGCCCCTCGCGGGCGCGGGCAGACCTCCACAATGTTCAGCGCCGCCCTCAGCAGCCGCGGCGGCGGTTCCCTAATTGGCGGGGTCACCAGGCTTTTGCAGCCCTGTGAACGAGTAGAGGCGCGCCGTGGTCGCCTGGCCTCCCGGCTGCGCCTTAATTCGGCGGAGGTGATGCTGGAGTTCGTCGTGTGGTCCGAGAGTCCGGCCGGTACTCGGCTCCAGCTCTCGCGCTCCCTAGCTGGCGAACTCCCAGCCGCGAGCTCCGGTGGCCTTTGCCTGCAAGCGGACGGCTGCTGCAGCAGGGCTTTGTGGGTTGCGGTGGAGATCTCCGCCGCGGGCACCGTGGTCCTGGCTCGCGGCTGGCAGATGTTTGCCCCCACACGCGGCTTGGGCAGGCGGTGCACACTTCACTTCAGGTATGATGGCGACTCGACCCTCTTTGTGAGGGTGTTTGGAGAAGACGGCCACCGCGCCGGGTGCTGCCCAGAGGACAACGACGGCGGTGAGGTGCTTGGCCTTGGCGATGGCCACAGTTCATCCAGCTACGGCGGCTCTAACTTCAGCGGCAGCTCCAGCAGCGATGGCTATGACCAGCCGCCGCGCCCGCTTTGAGGGCGGTGCTGGATCGTCTCGTCATCACTCCCAGGTGAAGCGTGAGGAGGGCTTCGGCTGAGCTCGGGGAGCAGGTCCTCATGAGCAGCCGCACCTCAGGGGCCGCCATCGCCTGTCCTCGCTCTTCCTTTCTTCCTGCATTATCCAAGCAAACAAATATGGGGCCCTGGAAGGGCATATAATGAACAATGGCTTTTATGATGCTTAGCGACTTATTTAGTGTCCCCAGCCGGCGTTGCGGGTTCGGTGTATTATGCGCCCATTGGGTGAGGAGACTTATCTTGACATATTCGGAATAGCCCTCATCTCGTGACGCGTGGCCCTTCGCTGGGCTGCAAAAACTCGTTAGGTGGCTATTATCCTTCGCCGTGCGAGGTCCTTGGCGTGGGCCGAGCACTGTCGAATGCACCCTGTCACTGTACCCGTGGGGCACGGACATAAGGAGAGGGGCGTGTCAATTACAAGCCCGAACATGGATGCCTCGTGGAGGCAAAGGGTGGCGCGCTAGGGAGAGAGTCGGGCAACTGCCGCTCCCTCTGAGGCGAGGAAAAAAATTGATGGAAGAACCAGAGAGAGAGAGAGATTAAACCAAGCAATTCGAGGAACACCAGAACTTTCAAAATCCATTAAAAGATGGAAGCGGCAAGCCAACTCCAGAAAGCAAATGAACAGTCATGTCTTGCACCTAATCTAGTCTTCTCACCAGCGCGGAGCTAAGTGTTGCCACTAGGATGTGGGAGGGAGCCCCCGAGGCCTGAGGGCGGCACTCCGGAGATACCGGGGCGTGTACAGCCCCACTCATTATTACGTGAGAGTGTCACGAGCGGAGACCTTCACAGGCGTGAGCCTTGCTCCATAGGCACCGGGCCTTACCTTCAAAGGCATAGGGCCTTGTCTTTACAGGCACGGGGCCTTGCTTCACAGGCGCAGGGCCTTGTCTTCACAGGCACGGGGCCTTGCTCCACGGGTAGAACTTCCAGAGGTGCCGGATGTTCCATGCATACTGGACGGGGACGCCGTCCCCCGTTTCCAGGCGCACGGCACCAGGCCTGGAGACGTGGGTGATCTTGAACGTGCCCTCCAACATGGGTGAGAGCTTGTGCAACCCTTCCCTGGAGAGGACTCGCCTTAAGACGAGGTCGCCTACCTCGAGTGTCTTGGGGCGGATGCTGCGACAATGGTACAGCCGCACCGCCTGCTGGTACCTTGCTGCTCGGAGCGAAGCATCCCGCCGATGTTCCTCTCCCAGTACGAGGTCTATTCGTCGGACGACGTCCTGCTACGCTTCGTCAAATGCTAGGACTCGCGCGGAGCGGTGCCTGACATCGTGAGGGAGAACCGCTTCAGCTCCATAGAAGAGGAAGGACGGGGTCTCGCATGTAGGCTTTGTGGCGGTGGTGCGGATTGACCACATCACGGACTGGAGCTCATCGTGCCAACCCCTTCCGCAAGCGTCGAGCTTCTTCTTGAAGGTCCTGGTCCTGAGGCCTCTTAAAACCTCTACGTTGCCACGCTCGGCCCGGCCATTTGTGGGGACCCCGACTTAGAAGTCGAGATCACCGAATGCACGTGTACAGTGATCCCAGAGATCAATGCTCACTGAACACACAGAAGCTGAATAACAAGAGTCTTACATAAATACATACCGTCTTACACAAATTAAGGCCATTATGGCCAAGTCTTACATAGATAAAGCCTCAAGGGCTGAATAGCAAATAACTCAAATAGCGGAAGTCTTCGATGATAAGTAGAACCCATGCCATCTGCCTTAACCCTACAGGCATTCTGACTGGGATAGCTGAAGGAAATATGCCCTAGAGGCAATAATAAAGATGTTATTTGTATTTCCTTATATCATGATAAATGTCTTTTATTCATGCTAGAATTGTATTAACCGGAAACTTAGTACATGTGTGGATACATAGACAAAACAGTATGTCCCTAGTATGCCTCTACTAGACTAGCTCATTGATCAAAGATGGTTATGTTTCCTAGCCATAGACATGAGTTGTCATTTGATCAACGGGATCACATCATTAGGAGAATGATGTGATGGACAAGACCCATCTGTTAGCATAGCACTATGATCGTTTAGTTTTACTGCTATTGCTTTCTTCATGACTTATACATGTTCCTATGACTATGAGATTATGCAACTCCCGAATACCGTAGGAACACCATGTGTGCTATCAAACGTCAAAACGTAACTGGGTGATCATAAAGATGCTCTACAGGTGTCTCCGAAAGTATTCGTGGTGTTGGCATTGATCAAGATTAGGATTTGTCACTCCGAGTGTCGGAGAGGTATCTTTGGGCCCTCTCGGTAACACACATCACAATAAGCCTTGCAAGCAAAAAACTAATGAGTTAGTCACGAGATGATGTGTTACGGAATGAGTAAAGAGCCTTGCCGGTAACGAGATTGAACTAGGTATAGAGATGCCGACGATCGAATCTCGGGCAAGTAACATACCGATGACAAAAGGAACAACATATGTTGTTATGCGGTTTTGACCGATAAAAGATCTTCGTAGAATATGTAGGAGCCAATATGAACATCCAGGTTCCGCTATTGGTTATTGACTGGAGATGAGTCTCGGTCATGTCTACATAGTTCTTGAACCCGTAGGGTCCGCACGCTTAACGTTTGATGACGATCGGTATTATGAGTTTATGAGTTTTGATGTACCGAAGGTAGTTCGGAGTCCCGGATGAGATCACGGACATGACGAGGAGTCTCGGAATGTCCGAGACATAAAGATTGATATATTGGACGACTATATTCGGACACCGGAAGTGTTCCGGAAAAGTTTCGGATTTAACGGGATTGCCGGAGGGGGTTACCGGAACCCCCTACGAGGGGGGATGGTCCATAGTGGGCCTTAAGGAAAAGAGAGAGGCAGCCCATAGAGGCTGGCCGGCGCCCCACCTAGGGATCCTAGTTGGACTAGGATTGGGGTGGCGCCACTTCTCCCTCTTTTCCTTTCCCTCTCTTCCTTCTTGATGGACTCCTACTAGGAATAGGATTGCAATCCTATTCCTAGTAGGATTGCCCTAGCCGCACCATAGGAGGCCGGCCGGCCCTCCCCCATGCTCCTTTATATACGGGGGCAAGGGGGTACCCAAACACACACAAGATGAATTGTTCCAGCCGTGTGCGGTGCCCCCCTCCACAGAAACACACCTCGGTCATACCGTTGCAGTGCTTAGGCGAAGCCCTGCGCCGGTAAATACATCATATCCGTCACCACGCCATCGTGCTGACGAAACTCTCCTGTGAAGCTCAACTGGATCAAGAGCTCGTGGGACGTCATCAAGCTGAACGTGTGCTGAACGCGGAGGTGCCGTACGTTCGGTGCTTGATCGGTTGAATCGCGAAGAAGTTTGACTACATCAATCGCGTCACTTGACGCTTCCGCTTCCGGTCTACGAGGGTACGTAGACACACTCTTCCCTCTCGTTGCTATGCATCTGGTAGATAGATCTTGCGTGATCGTAGGAAAATTTTAAAATACTATGTTCCCCAACAGTGGTATCAGAGCCAGGTCTATGCGTAGATGATATGCACGAGTAGAACACAATGAGTTGTGGGCGATACTAGTCATACTGCTTACCAGCATGTCATACTTTGCTTCGGCGGTATTGTGAGATGAAGCGGCACGGACCGACATTACGCGTACGCTTACGCGAGACTGGTTTCACCGTTACGAGCACTCGTTGCTTAAAGGTGACTGGCGGGTGTCTGTCTCTCTCACTTTAGCTGAATCAAGTGTGGCTACGCCCGGTCCATGTGAAGGTTAAAACAACACATACTTGACGAAACATCGTTGTGGTTTTGTATGCGTAGGTAAGGATGGTTCTTGCTAAGCCCGTAGCAGCCACGTAAAACTTGCAACAACAAAGTAGAGGACGTCTAACTTGTTTTTGCAGGGCATGTTGTGATGTGATATGGTCAAGACATGATAAGTTATACGGTTTTGTATGAGATGATCATGTTTTGTAATGTTATCGGCAACTGGCAGGAACCATATGGTTGTCGCTTTATTGTATGAAATGCAATCGCCATGTAATTGCTTTACTTTATCACTAAGCGGTAGCGATAGTCGTAGAAGCAATAGTTGGCGAGACGACAACGATGCTACGATGGAGATCAAGGTGTCGCGCCGGTGACGAAGGTGATCATGAAGGTGCTTTGGAGATGGAGATCAAAAGCACAAGATGATGATGGCCATATCATGTCACATATTTTGATTGCATGTGATGTTTATCTTATTATGCTTCTTATTTTGCTTAGAACGACGGTAGCATTATAAGATGATCCCTTACTAAATTTCAAGGTATAAGTGTTCTCCCTGAGTATGCACCGTTGCGAAAGTTCGTCGTGCCGAGACACCACGCGATGATCGGGTGTGATAAGCTCTACGTTCAAATACAACGGGTGTAAGCCAGTTTTGCACACGCAGAATGCTCGGGTTAAACTTGACGAGCCTAGCATATACAGATATGGCCTCGGAACACTGGAGACCGAAAGGTCGAGCGTGTATCATATAGTAGATATGATCAACATAAGATGTTCACCATTGAAACTACTCCATCTCACGTGATGATCGGACATGGTTTAGTTGATTTGGATCACGTGATCATTTAGATGACCGGAGGGATGTCTATCTAAGTGGGAGTTCTTAAGTAATATGATTAATTGAACTTTAATTTATCATGAACTTAGTCCTGGTAGTATTAGCATATCTATGTTGTAGATCAATAGCTCGCGATGTTGCTCCACGTTTTTTTATATGTTCCTAGAGAAAACCAAGTTGAAAGATGTTAGTAGCAATGATGCGGAATTGTTCCGTGATCTGAGGATTATCCTCATTGTTGCACAGAAGAATTATGTCCTTGATGCACCGCTAGGTGACAGACCTATTGCAGGAGCAGATGTAGATGTTATGAACGTTTTGACAAAAGCTCGGTATGATGACTACTTGATAGTTTAAGTGCACCATGCTTTACGGCTTAGAACCGGGACTTCAAAAACGTTTTGAACACCACAGAGCATATAAGATGTTCCAAGAGTTGAAATTAGTACATCATACTCATGCCCATGTCGAGAGGTATAAGACCTCTGACAGTACTTTGCCTACAAGATGGAGGAGAATAGCTCAACCAGTGAGCATGTGCTCAGATTGTCTGGGTACTACAATTACTTGACTCAAATGGGAGTTAATCTTCCAGATAAGATAGTAATTGACAAAGTTCTCTAGTCACTATCACCAAGTTAGTAGAACTTCGTGATGAACTATAATATGTAAGGGATGACGAAGGTAATTCCCGAGCTCTTCGCGATGCTGAAATCGGCGAAGGTAGAAATCAAAAAGGAGCATCAAGTGTTGATGGTTAATAAGACCACTTGTTTCAAGTAAAGGGCAAAGGGATAGAAGGGGAACTTCAAAAGGAATGACAAGCAAGTTGTCACACCCGTGAAGAAAACCAAAGCTAAACTCAAGCCTGAAACTAAGTGCTTCTACTGCAAAGAAAAGGTCACTGGAAGTGGAACTGCCCTAGATATTTGGCGGATAAGAAGGATGGCAAAGTGAACATAGGTATATTTGATATACAGATTATTGATGTGTATTTTACTAGTGTTCATAGCAACCCCTCGGTATTTGATACTGGTTCAGTTGCTAAAGAGTAGTAACTCGAAATGGGAGTTGCATAATGAACAGAAACTAGTTAAAGGTGAAGTGACGATGTGTGTTGGAAGTAGTTCCAAGATTGATATGATCATCATCGCACACTCTCTATACTTTCGGGATTAGTATTGAACCTAAATAAGTGTTATTTGGTGTTTGTGTTGAGCATCAATATGATTTGATCATGTTTATTGCAATACGGTTATTCATGTAAGTTAGAGAATAATTGTTGTTCTGTTTACATGAATAAAACCTTCTATGGTCATACACCCAATGAAAATGGTTTGTTGGATCTCGATCGCGTGATACACATATTCATAATATTAAAGCCAAAAGATGCAAGGTTAATAATGATAGTGCAAGTTATTTCTGGCACTGCCGTTTAGGTCATATTGGTGTAAAGCGCATGAAGAAACTCCATAGTGATGGACTTTTTGGAATCACTTGGTGCTTGCTAACCATGCCTCATGGGCAAGATGACTAAAACATCGTTCTCCAGAACTGTGGAGCGAGCAACAGATTTGTTGGAAATCATACATGCTGATGTATGCAGACTAATGAGTGTTGAAGCTCGCGGCGGGTATCGTTATTTTCTGACCTTCACTGATGATTTGAGCAGATATGGATATATCTACTTAATGAAGCACAAGTTTGAAACATTTGAAAAGTTCAAAGAATTTCAGAGTGAAGTGGAGAACCATCGTAACAAGAAAATAAGAGTTTCTACAATATGATCGTAGAGGTAAAATATTTGAGTTAGCGAGTTTGCCCTTCAGTAAAAACAATGTGAAATAGTTTCACTACTCACGCCACCTGGAACACCACAGTGTAATGGTGTGTCCGAACGTCATAACCGTACTTTATTAGATATGGTGCGATCAATGATGTCTCTTACCGATCTACCACTATCGCTTTTGGGGTTATGCATTAGAGACAGCTACATTCACGTTAAATAGGGCACCATCTAAATCCGTGGAGATGACACCGTATGAACTATGGTTTGGCAAGAAACCTAAGCTGTCATTTCTTTAAGTTTGGGACTGCGATGCTTATGTGAAAAAGTTTCAACATGATAAGCTCGAACCCAAATCGGAGAAGTAAATCTTCATAGGATACCCAAAAGAAACTGTTGGGTACACCTTCTATCACAGATCCGAAGGCAAGATATTCGTTGCTAAGAATGGATCCTTTCTAGAGAAGGAGTTTCTCTCGAAAGAAGTGAGTGGGAGGAAAGTAGAACTTGATGAGGTAATTGTACCTTCTCCTGAATTGGATAGTAGTACATCACAGAAACTGGTTCCAGTGATTCCTACACCAATTAGTGAGGAAGCTAATGATGATGATCATGAAACTTCGAATCAAGTTACTGCTAAACTTCGTAGATCAACCAGAGTACGTTCCGCACCAGAGTGGTACGGCAACCCGGTTCTGGAAGTCATGTTACTAGACCATGATGAACCTACAAACTATGAGGAAGCAATGATGAGCCCAGATTCCGCAAAATGGCTTGAGGCCATGAAATCTGAGATGGGATCCATGTATGAGAACAAAGTGTGGACTTTGGTTGACTTGCCCGATGATCGGCAGGCCATTGAAAATAAATAGATCTTTAAGAGGAAGACTGACGCCGATGGTAATGTTACTGTCTACAAAGCTCGACTTGTTGCGAAAGGTTTTCGACAAGTTCAAGGTGTTGACTACGATGAGATTTTCTCACCCGTAGCGATGCTTAAGTCTGTCCGAATCATGTTAGCAATTGCCACATTTTATGAAATCTGGCAAATGGATGTCAAAACTGCATTCCTGAATGGATATCTCAAAGAAGAGTTGTATATGATGCAACCAGAAGGTTTTGTCGATCCAAAAGGTGCTAACAAAGTGTGCAAGCTCCAGCGATCCATCTATGGACTGGTGCAAGCATCTCGGAGTTGGAATATACGCTTTGATGAGGTGATCAAAGCATATGGTTTTATACAGACTTTTGGAGAAGCCTGTATTTACAAGAAAGTGAGTGGGAGCTCTGTAGCATTTCTAATATTATATGTGGATGACATATTATTGATTGGAAATGATGTATAATTTTCTGGAAAGCATAAAGGAGTGTTTGAAAGGAGTTTTTAAAAGAAAGACCTTGGTGAAGTTGCTTACATATTGGGCATCAAGATCTATAGAGATAGATCAAGACGCTTGATAAGACTTTCGATGAGTACATACCTTGATAAGATTTTGAAGTAGTTCAAAATGGATCAGTCAAAGAAGGAGTTCTTGCCTGACTTGTAAGGTGTGAAGTTGAGTAGGACTCAAAGCCAGACCACGGCAGAAAAATATAGAGAAAATGAAAGTCATTCCCTATGCCTCAGCCATAGGTTCTATAAAGTATGCTATGTTGTGTACCAAACATGTTGTGTACCTTGCCATGAGTTTCTCACGTGGGTACAATAGTGATCCAGGAGTAGATCACTGTACAGCGGTCAAAATTATCCTTAGTAACTGGATGACTAAGGAAATGTTTCTCGATTATGGAGGTGAAAAAGAGTTTGTCGTGAAGGGTTACGCCGATGCAAGCTTTGACACTAAATCCAGATGACTCTAAGTATCAATCTGGATGCGTATTGAAAGTGGGAGCAATTAGCTAGAGTAGCTCCATGCAGAGTCTTGTAGACATAGAAATTTGCGAAATACATACGGATCTGAATATGATAGACCCGTTGACTAAACTTCTCTCACAAGCAAAACATGATCACACCTTATTACTCTTGGGTATTAATCACATAGCGATGTGAACTAGATTATTGACTCTAGTAAACCCTTTGGGTGTTGGTCACATGGCGATGTCAACTATGGGTGTTATTCACATAACGATGTGAACTATCGGTATTAAATCACATGGCGATGTGAGCTAGATTATTGACTCTAGTTCAAGTGGGAGACTGAAGGAAATATGCCCTAGAGGCAATAATAAAGATGTTATTTGTATTTCCTTATATCATGATAAATGTCTTTTATTCATGTTAGAATTGTATTAACCGGAAACTTAGTACATGTGTGGATACATAGACAAAACAGTATGTCCCTAGTATGCCTCTACTAGACTAGCTCATTGATCAAAGATGGTTATGTTTCCTAGCCATAGACATGAGTTGTCATTTGATCAACGGGATCACATCATTAGGAGAATGATGTGATGGACAAGACCCATCTGTTAGCATAGCACTATGATCGTTTAGTTTTACTGCTATTAATTTCTTCATGACTTATACATGTTCCTATGACTATGAGATTATGCAACTCCCGAATACCGTAGGAACACCTTGTGTGCTATCAAACGTCAGAACGTAACTGGGTGATCATAAAGATGCTCTACAGGTGTCTCCGAAAGTATTCGTGGTGTTGGCATAGATCAAGATTAGGATTTGTCACTCCGAGTGTCGGAGAGGTATCTCTGGGCCCTCTCGGTAACACACATCACAATAAGCCTTGCAAGCAAAAGACTAATGAGTTAGTCACGAGATGATGTGTTACGGAACGAGTAAAGAGACTTGCCGGTAACGAGATTGAACTAGGTATAGAGATACCGACGATCGAATCTTGGGCAAGTAACATACCGATGACAAAAGGAACAACGTATGTTGTTATGCGGTTTTGACCGATAAAAGATCTTCGTAGAATATGTAGGAGCCAATATGAACATCCAGGTTCTGCTATTGGTTATTGACCGGAGATGAGTCTCGGTCATGTCTACATAGTTCTCGAACCCGTAGGGTCCGCACGCTTAACGTTTGATGACGATCGGTATTATGAGTTTATGAGTTTTGATGTACCGAAGGTAGTTCGGAGTCCCGGATGAGATCACGGACATGACGAGGAGTCTCGGAATGTCCGAGACATAAAGATTGATATATTGGACGACTATATTCGGACACCGGAAGTGTTCCGGAAAAGTTTCGGATTTAACGGGATTGCCGGAGGGGGTTACCGGAACCCCCTACGAGGGGGATGGTCCATAGTGGGCCTTAAGGAAAAGAGAGAGGCAGCCCATAGAGGCTGGCCGGCACCCCACCTAGGGATCCTAGTTGGACTAGGATTGGGGTGGTGCCACTTCTCCCTCTTTTCCTTTCCCTCTCTTCCTTCTTGATGGACTCCTACTAGGAATAGGATTGCAATCCTATTCCCAGTAGGATTGCCCTAGCCGCACCATAGGAGGCCGGCCGGCCCTCCCCCTTGCTCCTTTATATACGGGGGCAGGGGGCACCCAAACACACACAAGTTGAATTGTTCCAGCCGTGTGCGGTGCCCCCCTCCACAGAAACACACCTTGGTCATACCGTTGCAGTGCTTAGGCGAAGCCCTGCGCCGGTAAATACATCATATCCGTCACCACGCCGTCGTGCTGACGAAACTCTCCCGTGAAGCTCAAATGGATCAAGAGCTCGTGGGACGTCATCAATCTGAACGTGTGCTGAACGCGGAGGTGTTGTCCGTTCGGTGCTTGATCGGTTGAATCGCGAAGAAGTTCGACTACATCAATCGCGTCACTTGACGCTTCCGCTTCCGGTCTACGAGGGTACGTAGACACACTCTTCCCTCTCGTTGCTATGCATCTGGTAGATAGATCTTGCGTGATCGTAGGAAAATTTTAAAATACTACGTTCCCCAACAATAGCGTCCTAGTTCGCATGTTCGTCTCCAAAGAACTCTTCTTCATATTCATGTTCCTCCATGCCTGGCCAATTAAATAACCAGTGGCAAGCCAATGAGTACTTTGAATGTACTCGCAAGCAACCCATGATTTGGTTCAAAGTAACAATGCAATTTACAACAATGAGCAATCTAGCAATGAGCTAGAATAAATATTCTACCATTAAGTGTATGCATCAATAAACTCGCGTAACCTCGAAGACAGGTTACCGATATCAACATGAATATGATTCATCTCATCGAGTCAAGTCACCACCTTGACTCAACATGCACACACACAAGGTTTCGCAAACATTGGACGTAGCCTAAGAGCGGTTACCCAACTGTCCTTGACCGTGGACACGGCTATTCGAATAGTTTTACACTCTGCAGAGGTTGCGCACTTTACCCACAAGATCCGGGAAGCTTTCGTGTCACCCACGATCCCGCAGTACCTCAAGTACTCGGGGGAAGCACCCGGTCATTATTTTTCCTTAGACGACACTAACATAGAGTCCACTCGTTGGTACACGGCCCTCGAGTACAAACAATAGATCATGGGACTTGCCCTACTTTCAATGTCACGCGTACCCGAAGGGACCAACGGTGTGTCCGGTGCCCTGTGAAAACAGTCATGGTCGTCTATCCAAGCACGACCCCGTCCCGAGAAAGACCTCAAGTCTTCCCGTCACTAGTAATGCGGGCACCATGCTAGTATCGGCCTAAGTAATCAATAACGCCCCGTCCCATAAGGGGTAGAGTGGTTGCACATGTATGGTTGGAATAACGGTCGCAACTTAAACCAATCCGTTTGAAAAACATCACACATACTTGTCTCGGTACACCACTTCGTCATCAAGTGGTTACCCATCTCATCATCTCCCTCGGGCATGAATGGCACCCGACAGGGTTTTTCGAAAAGAATGCAACCATGAAGGTATCATGGCACACATGCATCACTAAGCATTACTACTAACCATTTGTATGACATCTAGCACATAGCAAAATCATGAGCAAAGCATGCATCATGTGGTGGTTTCAACTAGGTCACCACCGTAACTCTATCATCATGCATCGGAAACAAACGGGTTCCGAAGAACAAGTGTATCATGGTCAAAGGGCTGCTTGCCTGGATTGGCTTGGTCTTCAAAGTCTTCAAATCCTTCTCCTTCTCCTTCTTCAGCAACTTTGTCAAATACGGTATCTATACGTCGCATAATAACAACGGAAAAATAAGACCACAATAAAAACAGAAAAATCAAAGTGCTCAGAAAAATGTCAACTCATTTTTGTTAAATACTAGAGGGAAAACTAAGATGGAGAAAATTCTTAGATGGAGTTTTGGAGTTACAGAATGGAATCTAGGGATTTTAGAACAGGAGTTTTAATGCTCAAATTTGAATTTAAATTTGAACAGAACAGAAAAGTTTCATGGATATGTGTGAAAGTGACACCATTAAATAGGTTGGAATATTACAAGATTTTAGGAGTTGGAATTAATTTATTTGGACAAATATTCATTTCTGTAAAATTATTTGAAGTTTTATAGAAAAGAAAAGGAAGAAAAAGCCCTGTGCAACTGGGCCAGAACGGCCACAGTGCACGGCCCAGGGATAACAGCCCAGCCGCTCGGGGGCCAGCGCGCGCACGTCAGGATTTCAAACCTGACGGGCGGGGCCCGGCGGTCAGCGGCTGTGAGGGGAGAGAGAGGGTGGTGAGGATGACAGGCGGGGCCCGCCTGTCATCTTCAACCTCTCGGCCACGGCCATGGCGAGCTCACCGGCGGCGAATCCGGGCATGGCGGGGCAAACGGATGGCAGGGATGGACTCAGCAGCGAGTCGCGGATGTAGTGGTGGTGGTGCGACTTGCCGGGGAGGCCTGGTTCCCCGACGGCGAGGTGGGACGGCGGAGGGTCGTCGGGAGGTCGCTGGCTAGCTCGAATCCGGCAGCTGCAGAAGGGGAAAAGGGAGGGGAATGCATCAGTGAGGTGCGGTGGTTCCAAATCGAGCGAGAGAAAGGGCGAAGGAGGCCTGTACCTCGAGATCCCCGGCTGCCCGACGCGGCGGAGCTCCGGTCGATCCCGAGCACAGGGGCCCTCTAGGGACGAGCGAGTGGTGCTGGCGTGTTGCTGTGAGTGTGTTGAGGCTGCTGGTGCTGAGTGGAGGGCTCGGGGGGCCCTATTTATAGGGGTGCGGCGAGGTCCCGTGGACCTGTGCGCCGGCGAGCTTCTACTCGACGCCACAGTGCACGGGAGGCGACGGGAGTGAGTCTGTGGCGTTGCTGGACGATCTGCAGGGCGGAGGGAAGAGAGGAGGAGCGGGGGGACGCTCCAGACAGCGTGCGCGTGCGAGGCCGAAGAGTGGAGGCTGCGGGCGGCCAGCGCACGTGTGAAGACAGCCAGTGGAGGGCGGAGGAGGAGGGGGGACAGCGCCGGGGAGGTCGCGGACGTCGAGGGGCATCGACTGGCGCGAGGGGAGAGCTCGAGGCTGTCGGGGGCAGGCGATTGGGCGAAGCTACAGTGCGGGGGCGCACTGTGGCGCGCTCTGGAGCGACCTTATCGCATGCCATGGCATGCCATTGGCCCTCTAGGCGCGTCCGCCGTGTCTGGGGGGTCCAGGGTGATGCAAGCAACACGGATGAGGCCTTGGATGCTCTGGAGATGCTGTGGGAGAGAAGAGAAGCTGGTAACTTGGTAGAAAATGGTTGTCCAGCAGGGTGAACTAGGGTTTTCACCCCTCAATCATGGAGCTGGGGACATGGGGGAGTTACTGGAGGTAGATGGTAACCAGATGAAGCTGTGGTAGAAAGTTGAGGCCAAGGTAAATAGTAAAAGGGGTCAAGATGGTAGTTTTGGTAATTTGGCAGAAGGTGTTTGATCATGTTTCGGTCAAGCAAATGACCTCCCCTTGCCATGACACTTAACAGGATTGAATGACACATGAAAATAGGGTGCTTCACCAAGTTTGGGCACATTTGAAGAAACTAGCCAATGTAACATTGGTGAACCCTAGAAATCAACAGAAATGGCTTCATCTTGTTCGAGTCAAGCTAATCATCTCCCCTTGATGCACCACTTGGTTTAGTTTCATCATTTGGGGTATTGATCATGCCCACAAAGTTTGAAGCTCCAGGTAAAAAGTTGGTAATGTAAAGTTGTTCAAATTTGCATTTGAACAGAAATGGTTTTGGGGTATTCTGATCAAGTTACCCTATTCCAATTCTTGTGCCATTTGGTCTAGATGCCTTATTAGGCCATTCTAGCATGTGCACCAAGTTTGAGAGCATTTGGACAAGTTTGGTAATGTAAAGTTGCTCAAACTTCAAATAGGGACAGAATGGTTATGAAGGGTTTTGAGGATGTTTGCTTGCTTCCCAAGGCATGGGACTTGGCAAGATCATCAAATGTGTCATATATGACATGATAGAATTTCCCTAGAATTTTTGGAGAATATTTCCTTTGTAAATATTTCAAAAGCTTGAAATATCCAGAAAGGGTTTTTGAGGGATTAGCCAATTATTTTGAACATGACCAAGTGTTGAAACTCTTATATATGGACAATATATGTCCTATGAGTCTCCCTGAATTTGGCAAATATTTTTGAAATACTTAAATAATTTTTCCCTATTAAAGACCATTTCTGGCCTTAAGAAAAAGCTTTTAAATAAAATAGGAAAATAACTTTTAAAATTATACTTTTGTGGTTTCTGGGAGTCCTATGACTACTAGGTATCAAATATACTTTTTGAAATAATTTTCTCACCCTAAATCAAGCACTTGCAGTGCAAACCTTAATTCAGGGGTTTTAGGAATACTAAATTTATAAAATACATTTTGGCCAAATTAATTTTGTAAGAAAATACTATACTGTTATATAACACTTGGTATGATCATTGGGCAGAAGTTTTGGGTATGGAGATGAATTCTACAAGAGGTAATAGTTGACTTTAATGAGCACATAAAAAGCACATGAAGAAAAACTCAATTCCAAATAAAAGCCAAATGATGCCAAAAAAATTTGCTGGTCTAAATTTTCATGCTTCATTGATGCAAATAACATGTTACAAAATGCAGGGTGTGACACCATTGCTTCTGGGGGGCGCTACCGAAGCGTAGCAAATCTACGTCCCAAGGTTATCAGAATATGTCTTGAAAAGGTTGCTAGTGAACTGTGGGCCGTTGTCGGTGATGATGCGGTTGGGGACCCTGAACCGGTTTACGAGACCCTTGATGAACTTGATTGCATAACTGGCTAGGATGGTTCAGACAGCTTCCACCTCCGCCCATTTGGTGAACTTGTTGATGGCGCCATAGAGGTAGCGGTAGCCGCCGAGCGCCCGAGGAAAAGGGCCCAGGATGTCCAACCCCTAGACTGTGAACGGGCAGGAGCGTGGGATGATTTGGAGGCCCTGAGCCGGTTGGTGGATCTGCTTAGCATGGAATTGGTAAGCCTCGCAAGATTTCACCAGCTCGGCGGCATCGTTGAGCGCCGTGGTCCAGTAGATACCGCTGCGAAACGCCTTGCCGACCAAGGTGCACGACGATGAGTGATACCCGCAGTCCCCGGCGTGGATGTCAGCTCGCAGCTCGCCTGCCTGCTTCCTGGAGATGCATCACAAAGAAACATCATTCGGTCGTTTCCTGTAAAGCTCACCGTCTTGGATGCAATATGCCATAGCCTGTCGGGCCACGCATTCGGCATCCTCATCCTTTCTTGGCAGCGCTCCTCGCACCAGGTACGCCTTGAGCTCCTCGGTCCAGCATCCCTCTTGAGACTCGAGCGCCAGTAGCAGGCGGGCTCCTGAGGCCGGGCCGCAAGCAGGGGCTCTAGAGGTCGGTGTTTGGGGGTGTTCCTCCTGAGGCTTTGCCGGCTTCTCTCGTGGGAGTGACACCGAAGGCCTGAGGAGCCGCTCCTCGAAGATGCCTAGTTCCTGGGGGAGGCGCCTGGGCGCTCTCTTGGCGATGTCGTCGTCTTCCTTGTTGGTGCCACGGGGCACGTGCTCCAGTTCCAGGCCCAATAGCTGCTTCTCCATTTTGCGTACCTTCGCGAGATATGCCTCCATAGGCTCGTCCTTTGGCTCGTACACTTTGTTGGAGAAGTTGACGAGAAGCTATGAGTCGCCCCTAATGATGAGGCGTTTCACTCCCAGGATCACCGCGGCCTTAAGACCAGCGATGAGGCCCTCGTACTCCGGGATGTTGTTGGAGACCTTATCGCCTGGCTGAAAGCAGAGCTGCACGACGTAGTAGAGCTTGTCTTGAGTGGGCAAGATAAGCACATCTCCAGCCCCCGCGCCTTGATGGGAGAACGCGCCGTCGAAGTACATGACCCAGCCGTCCGGCGCTTCACTTCCCGGCGAGAGGAATTGGTTTTGGCTTGCTTCGGGCTCTGGGCGTCTGTCCATTCTGCCACGAAGTCAGCAAGCGCGGCTCCTTTGATGACTCGGGTCGTACTGAATTCTAACTGGAACGCCTGCAACTCGATATTCCATTCTGCGACTCTTCCCACTGTGTTGTGGCTCGAGAGTACTCTCTCCAGTGGATAGGCTGAGACGACCTTGGTGGGGTGGCCTTGGAAGCAGTGGTGCAGCTTGCACGAAGCGACGAGGAGCGCAAGCAGAAGCTTCTGCGGCATGGGATAGCGTGCCCGAGCATCACGGAGCACCGTGCTGACGGAGTACACCAGGTGCTCGGCGGGGGTGAAGCCCTGGCTAGCCTGTGGCTGTATAGCCTGACTGGGTAAAGGAGCTTCAGGAGCTTGGTCGCCAGATGGGGCAGCTGCGGCCTCAGGAATGTCCTCTTGCAGGGCGCGGTCGCTTGCCGGCCTTGCGGGAGCCTCGGGAGCATCGCTCCGGGGCTGCGGGGTCTTGTCTTGGCGCTCCTCTCGGACAGCCACTAATGCTGCGCTGGTAGAATGTGGTGTAGCGGCCAAGTAGAGCACCAAGGGATCTTGAGGTTTGAGTCCCACCATTACTGGTGGGCTGGTGAGGTATCTCTTGAGGTCTTCGAACGCCGCATCAGCTTTAGGGGTCCACTCGAACAGGGCCTTCCTTTTCATCAGCTTGAAGAAGGGAAGGGCTCTCTCCCATAGCTTGGAGATGAAACGCCCGAGCGAGGTTACGCAACCGGCCAGCTTCTGCATCTCCTTGAGGGTCTTGGGTGGACTCATATTTTCTATGACCATGACCTTCTTGGGGTTAGCCTCGATCCCTCTATGTGACACCAGGTAACCCAAAAGCTTGCCTGACGGGACACCGAACACACACTTTTTCAAGATGAGCCGCAGGTCTACCTTACGCAGGCTGGCGAAGGTTTGATGAGGGTTGTGATCTCCCGAGACATCACCACGATGTCATCAACGTATGCCTCAGCGTTCCTCCCGAGCCACTCTCCCAGAGCGATATGCATCAATCATTGGAAGGTTGCTCCTACATTATGCAACCCGAAAGACATACAAGTGTAGCAGTATACTCCGCACGGGGTGAGGAAGGCAGTCTTCTCGACATCTTGCACTGCCATCTTGATTTGGTGGTAGCCTGAGAAGGCATCCAGGAAGCACAGTAGGTTGCAATCGGCGGTGGAGTCGACAATCTGTCGATGCGGGGCAAAGGAAACGGGTCTTGTGGGCAAGCTTTGTTGAGGTTGGTGAAGTTGACACACATGCGCTCTTTCCCACCTTTCTTAGGTACAACGACGGGGTTTGCCAGCCACTCCGGGTACCGAACCTCGCGGATGACTCCCACCGCTTCTAGCTGGCGAGTCTCTTGTACGATGAAGGACTGCTTCTCTGTAGACTGGCGCCAGGCCTTCTGCTTCACAGGGCGCACGTCGGGGCATACGTTCAGGTGATGTTCAATTACTCCCCTCGGGACTCCCGCCAGTTCCTTGGGTTCCCACGCGAACACCTCCTTGTTGCGCGCAGGAATCCGACCAGTGCCTTTTCTTGAGCTGGGGGAAGGCTGGCACCTATGGTGAAGGTGGCGCCAGACGTCCCGTCTTCATCTACCAGCACCTGCTTCGTCTCAGCTCGGTCTTGGGAGAAAAGTTGCTTCTTCTTTGCTGGTGTAGCCCCCTTTCCTCCTGGGTCATCCCCGCTGGCCGGATGTGCCCCCGCAGTGGCCCGGAAGGCGAGCTTGAGGGCCGTCAGAGCTTCCTTGATGTCCCCCACTATGGTGAGCATGCCTCTGCTCCTTGGCATCTTCATGAGGTTGTGGGCCGGATGGGTCGCGCCATGAATTGAGCCAGCGCTGGGTACCTGAGGATGGCGTTGTACAGGAGGCTTATACGGGCGATGTCGAAGCCGATCTGCTCGGTGTAGCAGTTGCCGCGAGTGCCGAAGGTGACCAGGAGGCGGATCTACCCCAGAGGGCTCGCAGAACCGCTGCCGACTTCGAAGAAGGGCTTGGTGGGGCGCAGCCGCTCGGGCGGCACATGGAGCAATCTAAAAGCTTCTACTGAGAGCACGCTGAGGCCAGCCCCACCATCGATGAGGGTCTTGGTGACTGCCACGTTGCAGATGGCGGGTGAGCAGAGCATCGGGGGAGCCCCAGAGCCTGTAGTTGAAGTGGGGTAGTCCCCTGAGTTGAAGGTTAGGTTGGTCTTGGGCGGCCGCCTATCCGGGGGGAGCTCCCCGGCGTACGGAGGTGGCGCCGACTTGGCGGAATAACTCCTTTACGTGGCGGTCCAAGGGCAGCACTTGAGAACCGCCGAGGAGGGCCGCGACAACATGCGGCAACGGCGCCCCGAAGCGTACGATGAAGAGGCCGCGCAACTCCTCCCAGGATGCCATAGAAGACTCTGGCAAGCTGAGGAGCCAGGCACGTGGAACTCCAGTGAGCACCAAGGGGAGCCAGTTGGCCATGACCTTGCTGCCGCCGCCGATCGCCGAAACGGCCTCCTCATATGCCTGGAGGAAGACGATCGGATTTGCTGCCCCATCATAACGGGGTGGTAGATCTGGCCGGAACGTAGGTGGCCACTACACCTGTTGCACGGTGGGGGTGAAGGCTCGGAGGCCTGCTACGCCTCCGCGCACGCCCCCCAAGCCGGTTGAAGAAGAGGCGCCCGCCATGAGAGCCTGGAGGATGGGGGTGGGGTCGGTGTAGAGGCGAGACTTCGGCGCACCCCTACCTGGCACACCAAATGTCGGATCTTGGGTTCCGGCAAAATCCTTGTGGTTCAAACACTGGAGTTCGCACGAAGATCTCTCCTTCCGCGCTAGCTCGACTTCTCCCCGATTCCTAGGCCTAGCTCGTCAGACCCGAAGAACAAGGGACACAAAGGTTTATACTGGTCCGGGCCACCGTTGTGGTGTAATACCCTAATCCAGTCTGGTGTGGTGGATTCCCTTGTTGGCTGGGGAAGAACTAGTACAAGGGAAGAACGGCCTCCTGAGGAGAGGTGCTCTTGCGCTCCGATGAGCTTGCTATGTGTGTGGTAGGCTCTCGATCAGATGGCCTCTATGTTGGGTCAGCTCAAGATGAATGATCCCTGTACGGTGGTGGCTAATCCTATTTATAGTGGCCCGAGTCCTCTTCCCAAATATTGAGCGGGAAGGGACCCCACAACGGCCAAATTTGAAGCGGGACAGGTAATACAAATTATCCTGACAAAAGGTGGTCTTCGCCTGCCAAAGGCTCTTGTGGTGATGCCACCGTGGGCTCCGTGATGACCTCCGCTCTACCGTCCTGCTGTTCTTGGTCTTGTAGCACCAATATGGAAACCTTTGTCTGACGCCTCGGGACTCCTCGCCTGTGCCTGCTCCTTTAGCACCAAAGAGGAAACTGGCTCCCTGCGCTCGCTGGCGCTCGCCTAGCCTTGGTCATCACTGCTCACGTCAGGAGGGCCTCGTAAAGGTACCCCTTGCCTTGATATCTCCGCTCCTCGAGACCTAGCCTAGCGAGGCTGCCCCAGGAGAGGTCTTGTTTCGCCCGCCTCGCGAGGCTTGGCCCCTCGCGAGGGTCTTGAGTTGTTGCTGACGAGGTTGGGCCATGCCAGGCCGCTGGATGAGCCACGCCCTGGGCCGTAGGCAGGCAAGTCTGGGTACCCCCGTTCCCAGAACGTCGACAGAAAGGGCCGAGGATATCGATCCCCCATACCAAAAACGGCCATGACAAAGGGATTGTCTGAAGAGCTTGTGTCACATCCCTAGCTAGCACTTGCATTAGGACCTGATTAGAGTGTGCATCATGTTTACTTTCAAAGAAACTTGAAATGGGATTAACAGAAACCCCAGCACCCCTCCCCTAACAACTAGGGTTTGATAAAATATTTTCCAATGTACCCAAAATGCCCTTCAAAATGTTCATCATTTCTGCCTTGGTCTTAAACCTCTGCCAAAAATGGTGCACAATTTTCTAGGACAATCTAGGGTTTTGGATTAAATCATATGGTATTTGAATTTGGGCATTTAAATGCTATAAAATATTTTAAATGCTCAAATAATCATAAACTATAATGTTTCCTACTGTTCATATTATATACAGCAGGTATGACAAGTGTTATGATTTATAAAAATGTTTAGGCATTTTTATTAAATGAACAAAGTTGCAAAAGAAATGAAACAGAAAAGAAAATAGGAAAAGAAGAGAGGAAGAACACTTACCTGGCGCCCACCCGGCCCACCTGCCGGCCCAGCCCAGCTGCCGCTCCAGCGAGCTGCTTGGCTCGGCCAGGCAGGCAGGCAGGTGCTCGACGGCGACCGCACGACGCGCCACGCAGCTGCCCGCCGCCCTGCTTCGCCCCCTCGCCGTCCTGGAGGAGTGGATCGAACGTCCACGTCTCCCTCGACCCCTCAGACACCTCCGTTTCTCCCCAGCTCCTCTCCTCCGCTCTCCCCGCGCCATGGTCGACGCCGCCGTGATCGCGCCGTCGTAGAACCCACGTCCACCGTCGTCCCCGAGCTCCGCCGTGTTGTCCATCGTCTCCGCCGTCCTCGACTGCTTCGACAGGCCGAGCCCCGAGCGCTCGCCCGCCCTGGAGATGCCCCCGACCTCTTCTTCCCCAACTCCGGCCGCGGAGATCCCTATCGCCGTGCTGCTCAGCTCCGACCACCCCCGAGCTCACTTTGGTGCCTGCTGCGACCACTGTGAGCCTAGCTACCTCCTCCCCCTCTCCGTTGGCTCCCTCTTGCCCTGTAACCCACTGCACGTAGCTCCACCGCACGCACCGCCACCGTGCTCGTCGCCGGTGATGCTCCGGTGACCATTTGGTCACCGGCACCCGTCCAACGCACTCACCACAGCACGTAGAGGCGAACGGTGCTACGCACGCATTGCCTAGGCCCCTGCAGCCGCATCCCCACACACGCCCGACGCCGGTCGCCGCCGTCGAGCTCGTTGCCGTCGTCTCCGGCCACCCCAGGTCCGGCGACCACCACCATCCGATGCGGAAGAGCAAGAGCTCTCCAACGCACCCAGCCGCAGCTCGAGCCGTGCCCCACAGCCGTTTTCCAAAGCACGCCGCCGCGTTTGGCCTCGCCGGCGGCTAAACGCCGTCGAGTTGGACCTGTTTTGACCACGGGTTTGACCCCCTGGGTCAATGACATGTGGGCCCTGCCCGCAAGTCAAACTTAGTTTAGGTGTTAATTTAATATTAATTAGTTAATCAGTTTAGTCACTGACATGTGGGCCCTGGCCCCACTGACAGCTAATTAGTTTTAGTTTAACTCTAATTAACTCAGTTAATTAGTTGTGACACTGACATGAGGGACCCACTGGTCAGGTTTGACCTGGACTGGCCCTGTTGACTAGCTGACGTGAGCATGATGTCATGCTGACGCAGTAAAGGTTTTTCTGGGATTTTTAGATTTAAAATAATTCAGGAAATTCCAGAAAATACCCAAAACTTCTAAAAATCATATAAAATCAACCATAGCTCAGATGGAAAAGATTTATATATGAAAAATGATCAGAAAAATCCAATCTATCTAATGGCACTGGTTTCATGCATGTTTGAACAAGTTAACTTGCTGTTTATATCAAAAACATGATAATGCACTTATTTAAATAATAGTTTGAATTTCAGTTTGAATCCTTGATTCAAATAGGTTCAAACCCCTCTGGTCTTAGTTGCATTAGCCAACACACATGCATTTTGCCATGTCATAAACATGCATCATATTGTTGCATTTGTTTGTGAATGATTGTATCGTCGGTATCTCCTGTGTTAGGTCCTGCTCCCGAGGATACTGCTGCGTATCCAGTTGAAGAGCAGTACCCGACAACTACCCTGTCAGGCAAGCAATCATTGATCATTCCGATACAAACCCAACCTTCTCGCTCCTGCTCTCTTTTACTGCATTAAGGCAACAGCGCGTGAACTGCTACTTGCTGCGGTAGTTGAACCCTATTCCCTTGCATGACCTGTCATTGCCACAGTAAATAGTTGAAACCCACTAGCATGTGTAGGAGTTGATTGAGCCATGTGATGTGTGATCCACCATGCTATTTGTTTATGCTGCCTGCTATGCTTAGAGTTGTGTCTGGTCTGATTCATCTGGGTGATGGATCAGAGTGAAACAATCTTCGATAAAGAGAAGGAAGTGTGGAATACGCTTGGTAAAGGTATCGATGAAAGGCCATGTAGGAGTACATGGTGGGTTGTTTCATTGAAATCGTCCATAGGACCCGAGATCTGTATGTGTGGTTCAAGTTACAGCTACTACCACGCATTGGGATCCTTAATTGACCCTCTCGGCTTATTAATTACCCTTGATCTCTGTCCAGGAGTTGCAACTAGTTTCTGGTGTTTGTAGCTTACTGGAGGTCGTGCACAACGCTGACCCTCGGGGTGGGTTGTGATGCGACAGGTACGTTGCACGGTGTACCGGTTGCCCGTTTGGTGACTCGGGAACCCTGTACACATCGTTTGGGGCCGTGAGCGACACCCCGGCCGGATCTCCCCACGGATGGAACCCAAATAGGCGATAAACCTGGACGAGAGACTTGAGTAGTTAGTCAGGTCGTGGCCGACACCCTCGCTGGGCTTCCGCTTGAAGGTTGCCGAGTACACGCCGAGTAAACGGCGATAAGTGGTGGAAGCGTGTGTGAAGAGGTACACCCCTGCAGGGTTATCAAACTATTCGAATAGCCGTTGTTCGCGGTACGAACTACTTGGTTACTCTTACAGTTCATAGACAAGTTGGTGGATACTACTAAAAGCCTCAAGATAAGCGTGAGTGCCATGGATGGCCCTTCCGTAGGATGACGGAAGAGGATCCTCGGTAGTGTATTGATGTGGTGATTAGAGGACTCGTGTTCGTAATAACTTCTTACAATCTGTTGAGAGTTGTAGTATAGGTTAGCCAAGGTCAAAGCTGGCATTCTGCTATAAACTCCACTACCCCCTTGATAATGTTGCATGTATGATAGGTTCTGTGGTAAGACTTGCTGAGTACCTTTGTACTCATGTTGGCTTAATAACTGTTGCAGAGGAGAACCCTGCCCCCGCTGATGGGTTCTACATAGACGTTGACGTCGACGAGTAGCTTGACACCCAGACGGTGATCTGGAGCTTGTGAAGGGCCTTGTAGATAGTCAGGCTACACCAAGCCTGTTTTATTTTCTAAGTTGTCTGTACTCAGACATGTAGCTTCCGCTTGTGCTTGTATGACTGTATGACTTGAGTGTTGGGTCATGTGACCCCTACCTGTATGACTATGTTATGTATGGCTCTTGGAGCCTTTTAAATAAAGTACTTTGAGTCATAGAGTTCTGTTGTGATGCAATGTTGTATTTGCACATATTGAGCATATTGCGTGTATGATTGAAATGCTTGGTATGTGTGGGATCCGACACCTAGTTGTTTTCCTTTGGTAGCCTATCTTACGGGGAAATGCCTCCTAGTGATTCCAATGAGCCTTGGTAGCTTGCTACTGCTCGGAACACGTAGGCTGGCAGGCATGTGTCCTTCTTCGTTCCTGTGTCTGTCCCTTAGGGAAATGTCACGCGTTGTTCCTTTAAGTCCATGTAGCTTGCTACGACTTGGCTTCATACGTTGATGACCGACACGTTCGTTGCTGGGTCATGGATGCCTGTCTCTTTAATTTAGTGCCACTTTTGGATTATAACTAGCCATGTCGGCCCGGGTTCTCTGTCATATGGATGCTAGCGACACTGCCATATACGTGTGACAAAATGCGCAAACGGTCCCGGGCCAGGTAAGGTGGCACCCGTGGGGTTACCGTGCGTGAGGCCGCAAAGTGATATGACGTGTTACAGCTAGGTCGGTGTGACTTAGGATCGGGGTCCTGACAGCGTTGGCATCAGAGCTGGACTGCCTGTAGGTTTCTCAAGCCAAACTGGTCGATGTTGAGTCTAGAAAAATTCTTAGTTATATGTAGGGGAATTGATTGTGGAAGGGAACGTAAGGCTCTTTTTACTCCTTTACCTTATGCCCTTCTGGTCTGAGTCAGTCTATTCTTTCTACGGGGATTTAGGACTAGGCCTCTTATCCTTACTAGGTTCACGTGTTACTAATCCGTAGACTCTTAGGATTGTTGGTTTCAAGCCTCAGTTCAGTTTCTATCCTTTGAGTATGATGATTGTTGAACCCGGAACCTTAATATGGAATTGTTGAGTGGCTATGCTATCATTTGTATGATGTCTCAAATCTTTGTTTGAGCATTTACAGTTGTTATGCTGCCCGATTTCTTCCAGAAACACTAATGCCTTTGCATTATTTCGTGTTTCAGATGTCTGGCCGCATTCCTCACCAAGTGGTTCGTTTGACTCGGTGCATTAATGTGCCCGGTCACGCGGCCATGCTAGTCCGTGTGATGACTGAGACCGATTATCGCTGGTATCCTGAATACACTGTGGAGGAACAGTATCGGGATTTCAATCAAAGTCAGTATTTATGTACAGTCCGGATATACCCCTCATATCCCGGAGCAAATGATCCCATCCATTGGTCTTATGGACTCGGGATTACCATCGAGATGGCAGTACAGGATGCCGCTTATTCGATGATGACCATTCTCCGTGCTAGGCATGCCCTGTTGCTGAACACTGAGTTCTGTTACATGCCAGCTTCACTCCCCGGAGAAGAAGGCTACTACACTGGTCTGTATACTGATGCTGCTCATGAAGAGCCACTGCTTCAGACTACTGTTCAGATGTTGGAGGATAGGGACCGTGAGGTCCGTGCCCTCCGAATGGAGTTGTATAACACCCGAGCCGCTCACTGGACTACTTTGACACGGCTTGCACCTGCTGTGCACGCCGGATATCTGGACATGCGGGATTTGTATCCTGTGCGGACTCGTCTACCTGATCGCATGGATTGGCGTGACGTTGGGGGTATTACACCTCCACGTGGGCGTCGGTTACCACCAGCATCGGGACCGAGACCACACCCATGTCCTTATGGTCCACAACCTTCGAGTGCTCGCGAGTTCCAAGATTCGTCTGTACCACTTCCAGGTTACGGTGGTAATCTTTACGAGGATTACTACGCGAATGTCTGAACTAGTCCGTGGTAGTTGTAGTATTGTAATAGTTGTATTTCCACAGTCCTGCGCGTCTTGTGGAATATGACTTAGTGTGTACTGAATTCCGGAGGTGTAGTTAAATAATGTATAGGAGCTTGGAATGCCTCTGATGGGATGTATTGTCTTTCACCGCAGTTGTACTTTAGCCTTGGCTTGTACTAAACTTTGTATGGTGTGTATGACCACTGGTGTATATATAGCAGTTCCTATATTACCATGTCGTAAGGATGAACATCTCTGCATTCTGTGGCATCCATTACATTCTGCACTTCTATGTCAAATTTTGCCATCCTTGTCTAAACCGTTGTTTTGTTTTCCTAGGATGGTCAACACTCGCAACACTCCTGCTGCTCAGGAGCAGGGTGAGGCTAGTGGGGCTAGAGATGGAAATCTGCCCCAGCCACCCTCTTTGGCGGAAGTTATGCTTGAAGAAGAACGGAACAAGAGAGAGACCAACCGTCTGCTGGAACGCATAGAGCAAAACACTGGGTTCCGTCAGAGGAATGACGTGGTGTCAATCCACGAATTTATCAAGATGTGTCCACCGAAGTTCCATCACTCCACTGAACCTCTGGATGCTGATGACTGGCTACGTAGTATCACCCACAAGCTACACTCTGCCCGTGTGGCCGAAGCTGACAAGGTTATCTACGCCGCCTACCATCTTGAGGGCCCTGCCAGTCTTTGGTGGGAAAACTTTGAAGCTATGCGTCCTGCTGGCCAAGTCACTACCTGGGTTGAATTCAGTGAGGCATTCCGTGAACACCACATTCCGGAAGGTCTCATGGATCGCAAGCGGGAGGAATTCTGCAATTTCACCCAGGGTCGTTTAACTGTGGATGGCTACAGTCGTGAGTTTGGTAATCTGGCACGCTATGCACCTGAAGAAGTATCCACCGATGCCAAGAAACAAGCGAGGTTCCGCAAGGGACTCAGCCCTGAACTTCGTCGTGATCTACGTCTGCACGAGTGCACCTCTTTCCAGAAGTTGGTTAACAAAGCTATCAGTGCTGAGACAGGCCAGACCGACTTCGAGGCTACCCGCAAGCATACTCGAGACCTTGGTTCCTCATCCGGCTTTGGTTCTCACAAGCGCCGTGTATGGGTTCCTAACACTGCTCTGCCACCCAAGTATACACCGAGGCCATCCTATGAGGCGCCTCGTCCAACTCAACAGTTTGCACCTGCTAAGACCTATGGAGGTCCACCCTCCAACTTTGCTCCACGCACCACCACTGTGACATGTTTCAAGTGTGGAGAACCGGGACACTACATGCGTGATTGTCCCCAGAATCAGCCAGGAAAACCCGTTGGCCGTGGTAAGCCAACCGGCAAGGTGAACTATGTCAAGCCACTCCCCACTGCACGTGGTCATGTCAACTATGTTTCTGCCGAAGAAGCCTATGAGGATCCTAACGTCGTCCTTGGTACGCTTCTCGTAAACTGCCATCCGGCATCTGTTCTTTTCGATACTGGAGCATCCCATTCGTTCATATCTGAAAGCTATGCTCGATTGCACAACATGACATTTTGTGACATGCCTACTTCCATGGTTATTCAAACTCCTGGTTCAAAGTGGCAAACCTCTAGGGTAAGCCATGGAAACGAAATCCTTGTCGATAGACTTGTTTTCCTTGCATCTCTAATCGCTCTCAAGTCCTCGGACATAAACATCATCTTGGGTATGGATTGGATGACAACTCATTATGCCAAGATTGATTGCTTTACTAGGACCGTTCAACTTACACACCCTTCCGGCAAGATAGTCAATGTCTTGACTCGAATGGCTAAACGTCAGCTCTATTCTCTTAATGCCAGCCCTCTACCAGAACTCGAAGATATCCCCATAGTCCGTGACTTTCCGGATGTTTTTCCAGAAGAACTGCCAGGAGTTCCACCTGACAGAGATGTCGAGTTCGTGATAGATCTTATTCCTGGAACTGTCCCAATCTCTAGGAGACCTTATAAGATGGCACCACTAGAATTAGCTGAGCTAAAGAAACAACTCGATGAGTCATTGCAAAAAGGTTTCATCCGTCCTAGCTCTTCCCCCTGGGCTTGCCCCGTCCTCTTCGTCAAGAAGAAGGATGGAACGGAGCGGATGGTTGTAGATTACCGACCTGTCAATCTGGTCACCATAAAGAACAAGTATCCGCTTCCCAGGATCAACGACCTGTATGATCAGCTCGCTGGATCCTCAGTCTTCTCTAAGATGGATTTGAGGTTGGGTTACCATCAAATCAAAATCAAGAACGGGGACATTCCTAAAACGGCTTTCATTACTCGTTATGGCCAATACGAGTACACCGTCATGTCCTTCGGATTAACCAATGCCCCAGCTACCTTTTCTCGGTTAATGAATTCTATATTCATGGAGTACCTGGATAAATTTGTCGTGGTATACCTCGATGATATACTCATTTTCTCCCAGAACAAGGAAGATCATGCCGAGCATTTAAGGCTGGTATTGACGAAACTTCGAGAGCACCGCCTTTATGCCAAATTCTCTAAATGTGAATTTTGGTTGCCAGAAGTAACCTATCTAGGTCATGTAATCTCTGGCAAGGGTATTGCTGTCAATCCCGAGCGAGTTCAAGCCGTCCTCGATTGGACTCCCCCTGAATCGGTCAAGCAAGTTAGGAGTTTTCTTGGCTTAGCGAGCTATTGCCGACGTTTCGTCGAGAACTTCTCCAAGGTTGCTAAACCTCTAACCGAACTCCTCAAGAAAGATAAAAAGTTTGAGTGGACCCCACAGTGCGAGTCCAGTTTTCAGGAACTGAAAAGACGCCTGACATCTGCACCTGTACTGGTACCACCAGACTTTTCCAAGGATTTTATAATCTATTGCGACGCCTCGCGACAAGGACTAGGTTGCATTCTTATGCAAGATCTTCAAGTGATTGCATACACATCCCGACAGTTGCGTCCACATGAGGATAACTATCCTACTCATGATTTAGAGCTTGCAGCTGTAGTCTATGCACTCAAAACATGGCGGCATTACCTCCTTGGTAATCGCTGTGAAATCTTCACTGATCACCAAAGTTTGAAGTATATCTTCACCCAACCGGATATAAATCTCAGGCAAAGACGTTGGGTTGAGTTGCTCACCGACTACGACTTAGGAATCACTTACACTCCTGGAAAGGCCAATGTCATGGCTGATGCACTAAGTCGTAAGTCATATTGTAACAATTTAATGTTACAACAAAGTCAACCACTTCTCCACGAGGAATTTCGTAAGCTTAACCTTCACATTGTTCCTCGAGGATTCCTTTCCACCTTGGTGGCGAAACCTACCCTTATGGATCAAATCATAGTTGCCCAGCGGTATGATAAAGGCATATCTCGGATCAAGGAGAACATCGCTAGCGGACTCGCTAAAAGCTTCTCTATGGATGATCGAGGTGTAGTGTACTTCGAGAACCGCTTGGTGGTGCCCAAGAAACCACAACTATGACAAATGATTCTTAAGGAGGCTCATGAATCTCCTCTCACGATTCATCCCGGTAGTACCAAAATGTATCAAGACCTACGTCAAAGATTCTGGTGGACTAGGATGAAGAGAGAAATCGCTCAGTTCATTGCTAACTGCGACGTTTGTCGTCGAGTTAAAGCAGAGCATCAACGGCCTGCTGGCACCCTTCAACCTTTAGCTATTCCTGAATGGAAATGGGATAAAGTCGGTATGGATTTCATTACCGGGTTTCCCAGGTCCAGGAAAGGGAATAATGCTATCTTCGTCGTTATCGACCGCCTCTCTAAAGTAGCTCATTTCCTGCCTGTTCGGGAGAGTATTACCGCTAGCCAGCTAGCAGACTTATATATCTCTCGAATAGTGTCACTTCATGGTGTACCGTTGGAGATTAACTCAGACCGTGGAAGTCTTTTCACTTCACGATTTTGGGAAAGTTTCCAGAACGCTATGGGAACTCATCTCTCTTTCAGTACTGCCTTCCATCCGCAATCAAGTGGTCAAGTGGAACGAGTCAATCAAATTCTGGAAGACATGCTTCGAGCCTCTGTCATTTCTTTCGGTATGGAATGGGAAAAATGTCTTCCATTTGCCGAATTCGCTTGTAACAATAGTTATCAAGCCAGCCTGGGTAAAGCTCCCTTCGAAGTTCTATATGGACGAAGGTGTTGAACACCTCTTAACTGGTCAGAAACCGGCGAAAGACAATTCTTTGGCCCGGATATGATTCAGGAAGCAGAGGAACAAGTTCGCATCGTTCGTGAGAGATTGAAAACAGCCCAGTCTCGCCAAAAGAGCCAATATGATAGTCATCATAAGGGTGTGACTTTTGAAGTCGGCGATAAGGCTTACCTTCGGGTTACTCCTCTTAAGGGAACCCATCGCTTCGGTATCAAAGGCAAATTGGCCCCTCGTTTCATCGGTCCTTTTCGCATTCTTGCCAAACGAGGAGAAGTTGCCTACCAATTGGAACTACCTCCGCCCCTCTCCAGAGTTCATGATGTTTTCCACGTTTCCCAACTCAGGCGTTGCTTCTCGGATCCTATCCGCGGAGTGGACCACGAAACGCTTGATCTCCAAGACAATCTCACATATCGAGAATACCCCGTTCGTATTCTTGATCAAACCGAGCGCACCACTCGACGCCACAATATCAAGTTTCTCAAGGTTCAATGGTCACATCATTCCGAGAGCGAAGCTACTTGGGAAAGGGAGGATCGTCTTCGACTTGAGTACCCCACCCTCTTTCCGGAGGAACCCGAATCTCGGGACGCGATTCTTTTAAGTGGGGGTGAGTTGTCACATCCCTAGCTAGCACTTGCATTAGGACCTGATTAGAGTGTGCATCATGTTTACTTTCAAAGAAACTTAAAATGGGATTAACAGAAACCCCAGCACCCCTCCCCTAACAACTAGGGTTTGATAAAATATTTTCCAATGTACCCAAAATGCCCTTCAAAATGTTCATCATTTCTGCCTTGGTCTTAAACCTCTGCCAAAAATGGTGCACAAATTTCTAGGACAATCTAGGGTTTTGGATTAAATCATATGGTATTTGAATTTGGGCATTTAAATGCTATAAAATATTTTAAATGCTCAAATAATCATAAACTATAATATTTCCTACTATTCATATTATATACAGCAGGTATGACAAGTGTTATGATTTATAAAAATGTTTAGGCATTTTTATTAAATGAACAAAGTTGCAAAAGAAATGAAACAGAAAATAAAATAGGAAAAGAAGAGAGGAAGAACACTTACCTGGCGCCCACCCGGCCCACCTGCCGGCCCAGCCCAGCTGCCGCTCCAGCGAGCTGCTTGGCTCGGCCAGGCAGGCAGGCAGGTGCTCGACGGCGACCGCACGGCACGCCACGCAGCTGCCCGCCGCCCTGCTTCGCCCCCTCGCCATCCTGGAGGAGTGGATCGAACATCCACGTCTCCCTCGACCCCTCAGACACCTCCGTTTCTCCCCAGCTCCTCTCCTCCGCTCTCCCCGCGCCATGGCCGACGCCGCCGTGATCGCGCCGTCGTAGAACCCACGTCCACCGTCGTCCCCGAGCTCCGCCGTGTTGTCCATCGTCTCCGCCGTCCTCGACTGCTTCGACAGGCCGAGCCCCGAGCGCTCGCCCGCCATGGAGACGCCCCCGACCTCTTCTTCCCCAACTCCGGCCACGGAGATCCCTATCGCCGTGCTGCTCAGCTCCGACCACCCCCGAGCTCGCTTCGGTGCCTGCTGCGACCACTGTGAGCCTAGCTACCTCCTCCCCCTCTCCGTTGGCTCCCTCTTGCCCTGTAACCCACTGCATGTAGCTCCACCGCACGCACCGCCGCCATGCTCGTCGCCGGTGATGCTCCGGTGACCATTTGGTCACCGGCACCCGTCCAACGCACTCACCACAGCACGTAAAGGCGAACGGTGCTACGCACGCATCGCCTAGGCCCCTGCAGCCGCATCCCCACACACGCCCGACGCCGGTCGCCGCCGTCGAGCTCGTTGCCGTTGTCTCCGGTCACCCCAGGTCCGGCGACCACCACCATCCGATGCGGAAGAGCAAGAGCTCTCCAACGCACCCAGCCGTAGCTCGAGCCGTGCCCCACAGCCGTTTTCCGAAGCACGCCGCCGCGTTTGGCCTCGCCGGCGGCTAAACGCCGACGAGTTGGACCCGTTTTGACCACGGGTTTGACCCCCTGGGTCAATGACATGTGGGCCCTGCCCGCAAGTCAAACTTAGTTTAGGTGTTAATTTAATATTAATTAGTTAATCAGTTTAGTCACTGACATGTGGGCCCTGGCCCCACTGACAGCTAATTAGTTTTAGTTTAACTCTAATTAACTCAGTTAATTAGCTGTGACACTGACATGAGGGACCCACTGGTCAGGTTTGACCTGGACTGGCCCTGTTGACTGGCTGAGGTCAGCATGATGCTGACGTAGTAAAGGTTTTTCTGGGATTTTTAGATTTAAAATAATTCAGGAAATTCCAGAAAATACCCAAAACTTCTAAAAATCATATAAAATCAACCATAGCTCAGATGGAAAAGATTTATATATGAAAAATGATCAGAAAAATCCAATCTATCTAATGGCACTGGTTTCATGCATGTTTGAACAAGTTAACTTGCTGTTTATATCAAAAACATGATAATGCACTTATTTAAATAATAGTTTGAATTTCAATTTGAATCCTTGATTCAAATAGGTTCAAACCCCTCTGGTCTTAGTTGCATTAGCCAACACACATGCATTTTGCCATGTCATAAACATGCATCATATTGTTGCATTTGTTTGTTAATGATTGTATCGTCGGTATCTCCTGTGTTAGGTCCTGCTCCCGAGGATACTGCTGCGTATCCAGTTGAAGAGCAGTACCCGACAACTACCCTGTCAGGCAAGCAATCATTGATCATTCCGATACAAACCCAACCTTATCGCTCCTGCTCTCTTTTACTGCATTAAGGCAACAGCGCGTGAACTGCTACTTGCTGTGGTAGTTGAACCCTATTCCCTTGCATGACCTGTCATTGCCACAGTAAATAGTTGAAACCCACTAGCATGTGTAGGAGTTGATTGAGCCATGTGATGTGTGATCCACCATGCTATTTGTTTATGCTGCCTGCTATGCTTAGAGTTGTGTCTGGTCTGATTAATCTGGGTGATGGATCAGAGTGAAACAATCTTCGATAAAGAGAAGGAAGTGTGGAATACGCTTGGTAAAGGTATCGATGAAAGGCCATGTAGGAGTACGTGGTGGGTTGTTTCATTGAAATCGTCCATAGGACTCGAGATCTGTATGTGTGGTTCAAGTTACAGCTACTACCACGCATTGGGATCCTTAATTGACCCTCTCGGCTTATTAATTACCCTTGATCTCTGTCCAGGAGTTGCAACTAGTTTCTTGTGTTTGTAGCTTACTGGAGGTCGTGCACAACGCTGACCCTCGGGGTGGGTTGTGATGCGACAGGTACGTGGCACGGTGTACCGGTTGCCCGTTTGGTGACTCGAGAACCCTGTACACATCGTTTGGGGCCGTGAGCGACACCCCGGCCGGATCTCCCCACGGATGGAACCCAAATAGGCGATAAACCTGGACGAGAGACTTGAGTAGTTAGTCAGGTCGTGGCCGACACCCTCGCTGGGCTTCCGCTTGAAGGTTGCCGAGTACACGCCGAGTAAACGGCGATAAGTGGTGGAAGCGTGTGTGAAGAGGTACACCCCTGCAGGGTTATCAAACTATTCGAATAGCCGTTGTTCGCGGTACGAACTACTTGGTTACTCTTACAGTTCATAGACAAGTTGGTGGATACTACTAAAAGCCTAAAGATAAGCGTGAGTGCCATGGATGGCCCTTCCGTAGGATGACGGAAGAGGATCCTCGGTAGTGTATTGATGTGGTGATTAGAGGACTCGTGTTCGTAATAACTTCTTACAATCTGTTGAGAGTTGTAGTATAGGTTAGCCAAGGTCAAAGCTGGCATTCTGCTATAAACTCCACTACCCCCTTGATAATGTTGCATGTATGATAGGTTCTGTGGTAAGACTTGATGAGTACCTTTGTACTCATGTTTGCTTAATAACTGTTGCAGAGGAGAACCCTGCCCCCGCTGATGGGTTCTACATAGACGTTGACGTCGACGAGTAGCTTGACACCCAGACGGTGATCTGGAGCTTGTGAAGGGCCTTGTAGATAGTCAGGCTACACCAAGCCTGTTTTATTTTCTAAGTTGTCTGTACTCAGACATGTAGCTTCCGCTTGTGCTTGTATGACTGTATGACTTGAGTGTTGGGTCATGTGACCCCTACCTGTATGACTATGTTATGTATGGCTCTTGGAGCCTTTTAAATAAAGTACTTTGAGTCATAGAGTTCTGTTGTGATGCAATGTTGTATTTGCACATATTGAGCATATTGCGTGTATGATTCAAATGCTTGGTATGTGTGGGATCCGACACCTAGTTGTTTTCCTTTGGTAGCCTATCTTATAGGGAAATGCCTCCTAGTGATTCCAATGAGACTTGGTAGCTTGCTACTGCTCGGAACACGTAGGCTGGCCGGCATGTGTCCTTCTTCGTTCCTGTGTCTGTCCCTTAGGGAAATGTCACGCGTTGTTCCTTTAAGTCCATGTAGCTTGCTACGACTTGGGTTCATACGTTGATGACCGACACGTTCGTTGCTGGGTCATGGATGCCTGTCTCTGTAATTTAGTGCCACTTTTGGATTATAACTAGCCATGTCGGCCCGGGTTCTCTGTCATATGGATGCTAGCGACACTGCCATATACGTGTGCCAAAATGCGCAAACGGTCCCGGGCCAGGTAAGGTGGCACCCGTGGGGTTACCGTGCGTGAGGCCGCAAAGTGATATGACGTGTTACAGCTAGGTCGGTGTGACTTAGGATCGGGGTCCTGACAGCTTGGGCAGGCATTTGGATGTCCTTGGAATTGAACTAGCAGGCCTCACATTGGGTGACTAGCTCGACCGCGTATTGGAGGGCTGTGGGCCAATAGAATCCTTTCCGGAATGCTTTCCCAACTAATGCCCTTGATCCAATGTGGGAGATGCACATGCCTTTGTGTATTTCTGCCAACAGTTCCTTCCCTCCTTACCGGAAAATGCACTTCAATTTTACACTATTGGGCATCCTTCTGTATGGAGTGTCATCAACAAACTGATAAATACTCGCTCTACGGGCTACTCTTTCAGCTTCTTTTTGCTCTTTGGAAAGTTCTCTGGTTTGGAGGAAATGGACTACGTGCCTTTCCAAAGTTGGAGCCTGGGGCTCGGTACCGAGGACTAGCGGCACCTCCACATTCGTTGGGGCGCGTTCCTTAACCGCGGGGAATTGAGTCCCGGCAAGAGGGTTGTCAGGACCCCGATCCTAAGTCACACCGATCTAGCTGTAACACGTCATATCACTTTGCGGCCTCACGCACGGTATCCCCACGGGTGCCACCTTACCTGGCCTGGGACCGTTTGCGCATTTTGGCACACGTATATGACAGTGTCGCTAGCATCCATATGACAGAGAACCCGGGCCAACATAGCTAGTTATAAACCAAAAGTGGCACTAAATTACAGAGACAGGCATCCATGACCTAGCAACGAACGTGTCGGTCATCAACATATGAACCCAAGTCGTAGCAAGCTACATGGACTTAAAGGAACAACGCGTGACATTTCCCCTAAGGGACAGACACAGGAACGAAGAAGGACACATGCCGGCTAGCCTACGTGTTCCGAGCAGTAGCAAGCTACCAAGGCTCATTGGAAGAACTAGGAGGCATTTCCCAGTAAGATAGGCTACCAAAGGAAAACAACTAGGTGTCAGATCCCACACATACCAAGCATTTCAATCATACACACAATATGCTCAATATGTGCAAATACAACATTGCATCACAACAGAACTCTATGACTCAAAGTACTTTATTTAAGAGGCTCCAAGAGCCATACATAACATATCCATACAGGTAGGGGTCACATGACCCAACACTCAAGTCATACAGTCATACAAGCAAAAGCGGAAGCTACATGTCTGAGTACAGACAACTTAGAAAATAAAACAAGCTTGGTGTAGCCTGACTATCTACAAGGCCCTTCACAAGCTCCAGATCTCCGTCTGGGTAGCAAGCTACTCGTCAACGTCAACGTCTATGTAGAACCAATCAGAAGGGGCAGGGTTCTCCTCTGCAACAGTTATTAAGCAAACATGAGTACAAAGGTACTCAGCAAGTCTTACAACAGAACCTATCATACATGCAACATTATCAACAGGGGTTGTGGAGTTCATAGCAGAAAGCTAGCTTTGACTCTTGGCTAACCTATACTACAACTCTCAACAGATTGCAAGACATTACTACGTACACGAGTCCTCTACTTACCACAACAATACACCATCGAGGATCCTCTTCTGTCATCCTACGGAAGGGCCATCCACGGCACTCACACTTGTTTTGAGGCTTTTAGTAGTATCCATCAACTTGTCTATGAACTGTAAGAGTAATCAAGTAGTCCGTACCGCGAACAACGGCTATTCGAATAGATTGATAACCCTGTAGGGGTGTACTTCTTCACACACGCTTTCACCACTTATCGCCGTTTACTCGACATGTACTCGGCAACCTTCAAGCGGAAGCCCAGCGAGGGTGTCGGCCACGACCTGACTAACTACACAAGTCTCTCGTCCAGGTTTATCGCCTATTTGGGTTCCATCCGTGGGGAGATCCGGCCGGGGTGTCGCTCACGGCCCCAAACGATGTGTATAGGGTTCCCGAGTCACCAAACGGGCGCTCGGTACACCTGGCCACGTACCTGTCGCATCACAGCCCATCCCGGGGGTAAGCGCTGTGCACGACCACCAGTAATCTACAAACACCAGAAACTAGTTGCAACTCCTGGACAGAGAACAAGGGCACTTAATAAGACGAGAGGGCTTGGAGCGCCCGGAGCCCAATGCGTGGTAGTAACTGTAACTTGAATCACACATACAGATCTCAGGTCCTGTAGACGGTTCCAATGAAACAACCCACCATGTACTCCTACATGGCCTTTCATCGATACCTTTACCAAACGTGTTCCACACTTCCCTCTCTTTACCGATATGATCATTTCACTCTGATCCATCACCCAGATGAACCAGACCTGACACAACTCTAAGCATAGCAGGCAACATAAGCAAATAGCATGGTGGATCACACATCACATGGCTCAATCAACTCCTACACATGCTAGTGGGTTTCAACTATTTACTGTGGCAATGACAGGTCATGCAAGGGAATAGGGTTCAACTACCGCAGCAAGTAGCAGTTCACACGCTGTTGCCTTAATGCAGTAAAAGAGAGCAGGAGCGAGAAGATGGGTTTGTATCGGAATGATCAATGATTGCTTGCCTCACAGAGTAGTTGTCGGGTACAGCTCTTCAGCTGGATACGCAGAAGTATCCTCGGGAGCAGGACCTAACACGAAGAATAACGGTGATACAATCAAAAGCAAACAAATGCAACAATATGATGCATGCTCATGATATGGCAAGATGCATGTGTTTTGGACTAATGCAACTATAAACAGAAGGGTTTGAGCCCATTTGAATCAAAGATTCAAATTGAAACCCAAACTATTATTTATTTAAGTGCATTATCATGTTTTAATGTGAACAGCAAGGTTAACTTGCTCAAACATGCATGAAACCAATGTCATTGGAAAGATTGGATTTTTCCGATCAATTTTCATATATAAATCTTTTCCATCTGAGCTACTGTTTAATTTATATGATTTTTTTGAAGTTTAAAGCATTTTATGGAATTTCATGAATTGTTTTTAAATCAAATAATCCTAGAAAATCCTTTATTGCGTCAGCATGACATCATGCTGACGTCAGCAAGTCAGCAGAGCGGCCCAGGTCAAACCTGACCAGTGGGACCCACTGGTCAGTGTCACAGTTAGTTAACTGACTAATTAAAACTAGATTAGACACTAACCTAGGTTTGACTAACAGACAGGGCCCACATGTCAGTGACCCAAGGGGGTCAAACCCTTGGTCAAACGGGGCTAACTCGCCGGCGTTTAGCCGCCGGCGAGGCCAAACGCGGCGGTGAGGTGCGGGATTTGTGCTCCGGCTGCCAAAACGACGGCAGAGCACGCCTACGGGCAGCTCGGAGTGAGCCGCGTCGAGTGGTGGTGGTGGCTGGCCTCAGGGTCGCCGGAAACGACGCCGACGACGAGTCCAGCGGCTGCCGAAGTTCGGTCGAGGTCGAACTCGTCGGTGCGGTGCTCGTAGAGGTGCGTGGAGTGATCCTACAGCACCTACACATGACGGTGAAGCTGGTGGGCACGATGGCCGGCCCGTTAGATGGCCGGAGCCTCGTCGGCGACGAGCTCCGCGGCGGCGCGTGCAGGTGAGCCTCGTGCGGTGCGTTCAGTGCAGGAGAGAACTAACGGAGAGGGGGAGGACGGAGCTGAGCTCACGGCGGTTGTAGTAAACGTCTAGGCGGGCTCGGGGACGGTCGGAGCTGAGCGGGGCGGCGATGGGGATCTCTGCGGTCGGAGTTGGGGAAGACGGGGTCGGGGGCAACTCTAGAGCGGGCGAGCGCTCGGGGCTCAGCCTACTCGACGTAGTCGATGACGACGGAACGGACGGACACGGTGACGGAGCTCAGGGATGGCGGTGGACGGGGCTATCACGACGGCGCGAGCGCGGCGGCGTCGGCCATGATGCGGGGAAGGCGAGGGAGAGGAGCTGGGGAGGAGTGGGCGTGTCAGCGAGCTCGGGAGGGGGAAGTGGGTGGTTGATCCCGCCCACCAGAACGGCGAGGGGAGGAAGCAGGGCGGCGGGCAGCTGCGTGGCGCGTGCTGCGACCGCCGTTGAGCACCTGCCTGCCTGCCGGAGCGGTGGAGCGGTGGCTGGGCTGGGCCGGCAGGTGGGCCTGTTAGGCGCCAGGTAAGTTCTCTCTCTCTCTCTTCTCTCTTTTCTATTTTTTTCTGTTTCATTTCTTTTGCAACTTTGTTGAATTGATAAAAATGCCAGAACATTTTTATAGCTCATAAAACTAGTCATGCCCACTGTATATAATATGAACAGCATGGAACATTTTAGTTTATGAGTATTTTGGGCACACAAAATATTGTATAGCATTTAAATTCCCAAATGCAAATACCATATGAATTAATCCAGAGGCCTTGGATGTCCTAGAAAATTATGCACCATTTTTGGCAATGGTTTAAGACCAAGGCAGAAATGATGAACATTTTTGAAGGGCATTTTGGGTACATTGGAAAAGATTTTATTAAACCCAAGTTGTTAGAAGAGGGGTGCTGGGGTTTCTGTCATTCCCATTTCATGTTTCTTTGGAAAGTAAACATGATGCACACTCTAGCTAGTCCTAATGGAAGCACTGACTAGGGATGTGACAAGGGTGCAACCCGGCAAGCGAATGGGAGTTGTTCCTGGGAGGGTCCGTCCTAGGTGCTCTGAAGGGCTCTACCGGGGGAGGCTTACCAGAGTCCAATTTCCTCCTCTTTCGGGCCATTGTTGCTAGGGATACGGAGGGCTGAGTAGGGTGGAGAACAAAAGTTCCTGATCCCACAGGAAGCTTCTACCTAGCAAACTTTGACAGATGGTCAACAATGTTGTTTTCTGCACGGGCTACGTGCTCTATTTGCAATCCGTCCAAGTGTTCATCCAACCTTCTCACTACCTAGACATATGCCTCCATCAATGTGCTTTGGTAATCCTTGTTAACTGGCATCACCACTAGTTGTGAATCTCCTCTAATGATCAACTTCTTGATTCCCAACTCTGTGGCGATCCTGAGCCCAACAACGATCCCTTCATACTTTGTTGTCTTGTTGGTCGCCTCCTACCGGGGGAAATGCAACTGGACTACGTACTTCAAGTGTTCCCTAGACGGAGCACCGAGAAGCACACCATCCCCCGCACCTTGCAGGGAGAAGGCTCCATCAAAATACATTATCCATCCATGGGGGGATTCCTTGCCAGGAACAACTGTCTCTAGCACTTCTTCATCAGGGGTTGGTGTCCATTCTGCTATAAACTCTATCAATGCCCAGCTCTGTATTGTCAACGTGCTTTCAAAATTTAGGTCAAACCTGGATAACTCCAATGCCCGCTCCACTATCCTTTCGGTAGCCTCTAGGTTCCGTAGTATCCTTTGCAATGGAAAGCGGGTAACAACCATGATCTCATGGGCTTGGAAGCAGTGGCGTAGTTTCCTTGAGGCCATGACTAGGCCAAAATCAACTTTTGTACGCTGCAATTGTCGGATTACGGGCTCCGCAAATCCCAAGAAGTTCGAACATAGGGGCGTGAATGAAGATCTCCCCACTCACGTCTACCTAGCGTCTCGCCCTCGCCTAGTGAAAGGATTCACGCAAACAACAATTGAAGCACGCAAGAGTTTACCCAGGTTTAGGCCACCTTGTGGTGTAAAACCCTACTTCCTGCTTTGGTGGATTGGCCTCAGGAGGGCTAGAATATGAACTAGTAAAGTGGTTCCTGAGCTCAGGAGGTGAGCTCGGGAGGGTCGGGAGGCAAGAGTTCTTGCTCCTTTGTGTGGCGGCAGAGTTTATGGGTCTCACCCTTCATAGTGGGGATCCTAGCTACTTCTATAGGCGGCTAGGGTCCTCTTCCCCCGAAATGTTTAGGCAGTAAGTGATCCCACAACGGCCATTTCGAGCGGGAACACAACGACGTTCCTGCCTTGACAAAAGCAGTCTTCGCCTGCAAAAGGGTCAGGCGATGACGCGATGGTGGGCTCGGTGGTGACATCCCCCCTATCATCCTTGCGGTCTTCGGTCTTTTTGCACCAATGGGGAAACCTTTGTCCTGCTCCTCGGGAACCTGCGCCTGCGATGCCTCCTTTGCACCAAAACAGCAACTGCGCCGCTGGCGGGAACTGGCACCAACTGGCGCGGTGCGTCACTACTGACGTCACTGCCTCCTCCTGAGGCAGGCTTGGCCTTGGATTCTCCGCCCCTCCGGAGCGCCTTGCCGAGGCCGCTCCTGAGGGGGTCTTGACGTTGTTCTCCTCGCGAGGCCTAGTCCCCTTGCAAGGGTCTTGGGTAGCTGGTCGATCAGCTAGGCCGTACCAGGCCGTGGTAGGAGTGCGCTGCAGCCCGCAGACAGGCAAGTCTGGGTACCCTGGTTCCCAGGACGCCGACAGTAGCCCCCGGGCCTAAGGCGCACGCTGAGTTAGCTTCGAGGCGAAGCCTTAGTCGAGGACGAAGCAGCGAGGGCCCCAAAGGCTGCGGGCCAGGCCAGCGTGCAATGGTTGGATGGGACATGGGCGACCCCGCTTCCCACGTAGTCTTGGTAGTCGTGTGACTTGACAACTCCCCGGTGCAGATGACGGGGCTATTAAGGCTGCGACGCTAGTGGCTGGCGGTTGGGCTCCTCCGCCCTATAAATGGGACTAGGGGGGAGCCCCAAGACATCTTCAAGCCAGTGCCGTCTTCCTCCTTGCTTGTTCCCCGCTCTCCCTCTTGCTGCGAGATCTCCATGGCGCCGCCGAGGAAGCTATCCGCCGCGGAGAAAGGGAAGAACCCGAAGGATCTGGCCCTGCTGCCGCCAAAGAGGGGCCGCGAGCGTCCCTGCAAGCATGCCACTGCGCCCGCAGCGACTCCTCGGGGAAGCGGGCGCGGCTTTCCGGGTCCTGTCGTGGCCGCTGGTGAGAGGCGTGGTACGTCTTCCCGTGGTGAAGGTGGTCGTGGCCGTGGCGGGAGAGGATGTCAGGACCCTGATCCTAAGTCACACAGGTCTAGCCTATAACACACCATATCACTTTGCGGCCTCACGCACGGTATCCCCACGGGTGCCACCTTACCTGGCCCGGGACCGTTTGCGCATTTTGGCACACGTATATGATAGTGTCCCTAGCATCCATATGACAGAGAACCCGGGCCGACATGACCAGTTATAAACCAAAAGTGGCACTAAATTACAGAGACAGGCATACATGACCCAGCAACGAACGTGTCGGTCATCAACGTATGAACCCAAGTCGTAGCAAGCTACAAGGACTTAAAGGAACAACGCGTGACATTTCCCCTAAGGGACAGACACAGGAACGAAGAAGGACACATGCCGGCCAGCCTAAGTGTTCCGAAGTAGTAGCAAGCTACCAAGGCTCAGTGGAAGCACTAGGAGACATTTCCCTGTAAGGTAGGCTACCAAAGGTAAACAACTAGGTGTCGGATCCCACAAATAGCAATACACATTACACGTACGCATAACATGCAAGTATGTGTTGTACAACAAGGCATCACAACATAACTCAACAACTCATATAGATAAGGCCCAGAAGAGCCAACATAGCATTTATTACAATCAGAGGTCACATGACCCAACATACAGAGCATATAGGCAACAGAATCATAACATGTCTGAGTACAGACAACTACAAATGAAAAAGGCTGAGAAGCCTGACTATCTACCAGATCCTACAAGGGTACAAGATCGTAGCTGAGGTAACAAGCTAAACGTCGAAGTCCACGCGGAACCACTAGCGAGACTGAAGTCTCTCTGCAAAAACATGAATTAAGAAAACGTGAGTACAAAGGTACTCTGCAAGACTTACATCAGAACTAGCTACATATGCATCAGTATCAACAAAAGGGGGTGGTGGAGTTTGACTGCAGCAAGCCAGCTTTGACACGGTGGCTATCCTGATCTACGACTGCAAGTAACTCTTTGAGGTGGCTCACACGAGTACACATATTCACCAATCAATACACCACTATGGATCCGCTCCCGTCTCCCTACGAGAAGGCCATCCATAGCACTCATGCTTATCTTGCGTGTTTTAGAGTATCCACTTTCACTTGTCTATGAACTGTAATAGGCAACCCAGAAGTCCATTACCGCGGACACGGCTATTCGAATAGATCATATATAACCCTGCAGGGGTGTACTTCTTCACACATGTTTCCACCACTTAGCGTCTGCACACGACATGTGCTCGGCAGACTTCAAGCGAAAGCCGACGTGGGTGTAGACCACGACCTAACCAACCACTCAAGTCTCTCGTCCAGGTTTATCGCCTATTTGGGTTCCATCCGTGGGGAGATCCGGCCGGGGTGTCGCTCACGGCCCCAAACGATGTGTACAGGGTTCCCGCGTCACCAAACGGGCGACCGGTACACCGTGCCACGTACCTGCCATGTCACAGTCCACCCCGAGGGTCAGCACTGCGCACGACCTCCAGTAAACTACAAACACCAAAAACTAGTTGCAACTCCTGGACAGAGAACAAGGGCAGTCAATAAGTCGAGCGGGGTCATATTTCAGGGCCCAATGTGTGGTAGTAGCTGTTTCATGGATCAACCAACACAGAACTCAGTTCCTGAGGACGGTTTCAATGAGACAACCCACCATGTACTCCTACATGGCCTCTCATCTCTACCTTTACCAAATCGTGTTCACACACTTAGCTCACACACATTAGGACATGTTCATCACCATTCCAATTCATCCCCGATGAATCAGACCTGACACAACTCTAAGCAATAGCAGGCATAACCAGAAAGCATGAATGAGTAGGCACAACATGGCTCAAACAACTCCTACTCATACTAGTGGGTTTCAACTATTTACTGTGGCAATGACGGGTCATGAAGTGGAAAGGGGTTCAACTACCGCAGCAGGTAACAGTTGAAGCGTTGTTGTCCTAATGCAGTAAAAGAGAGCAAGAGCGAGAGAGTGGGATTGTATCGGAATGCTCAATGGGGTTTTGCTTGCCTGGCACTCCTGAAGATAACATTGAGTCTTCATCGGTGTCATCGAACTCATCGTCGGAACGTCGTCTACTGAGAGGGGACAAAACCGACAAACAGAGAAAGAACACAATCAATGCAATGCGACAATATGATGCATGATCATGACATGGCAATATGTTGTTTATTGAGCTAATGCAACTAGCAACCATGTTAAATGAAGTTGGTTTGAACCAAAGGTTCAAATTCAAACTTCATATGTGATTATTTAAATGCCATTTAATTGATTTGACCTGATCAGCAGGCTTAACTTCTTCAAACATGCATGAAAATGCCATAAACAGATTCCTTGAATTTTTCTGATCATTTTTCATATATAAATTATTTTCATCTGAGCTACGGTTGATTTTATATGAATTTTAGAAGTTTTGACTATTTTCTGAAATAAATAAATCATTTCTGATTTATTTAAAATCCCAGAAAATAGTTACTGCGTCAGCACTAGGTCATGCTGACATCAGCAAGTCAACAGGGGCTGGTCCAATGAAACCTGACCAGTGGGGCCCACTGGTCAGTGACACATGGACTAAATCCGGTCAAAACCAGCTTTGACTGGGGTTTGACCAGGGCTAGGGCCCACTGTCAGTGGCTATTAGGGGTGATTAGTGGTGTAGTTAGCTCCTAACTAAGCGCCACGTCGGCGGTCACCGGAGTTTGGCCGGCGGCGACCAAAACTACGGCGGAAGCTCGCCGGACTTGCGTTAGGGACGGCCGTTCGTCGCGCTGCTGGCACCAGGGAGGAGCCCTTGCTCGTGCGCATCCATTCATGCCATCGGGAGGGGCTGGGGTGGCCGGAGTTCGTCGGAAACGAGCTCGCGGCGGCGCCGGAGTTCGGGCATCGATGGGGTAGGTGCTACGGGGCACGGGAAGGTGAGCTGGTGGGTGTGTTAGCTTGTTGCGGAGCTGCTGAGCACGGAAGCATGCTCGGCTACGAGACGCAGGGCCTGTGGCCACGGCGGCGGCATCGCCGGCGGATCCGAGCTCTCGGGCACGGTGGTTAGCTAGGCTAGGTGGAGAAATCGACCGCCGGGAGAGAGGGGAAACAAGCAGGGGCTCACGGCGAATGTAGTGGTGGCCTCAGCGAGCTTGAGGAAGCATCGGAGCGGCCGCACGGTCGCCGGCGATCTCCACGGCCGTAGGCTGAAGACGAGGTCGATGACGGCGCTCCAGGGGCTCCTGGCATCGGGCAGCTCGGCGAGGAGGAAGAGAGGAGCGAGGCGGAGCTACTAGGCACTTTGCGGGGGCGTGGGGAGGGCTGTGGCCGCGGTGGTGCTCGCCGACGCGGTCGCGGCGGCTTCGGCCATGGTGGGAGGGGACGAGGGAGAGAGCAGAGGAGGGGAGAGTAGTGTCCAGGGGGTTCCAGGGGTGTCGTGGCGCTCGTCCAGGCCGTCGGGGAGGGAAGCAGACAGGGAGGAGGTGGAGGCCGTGGGCGTGCGCCGTCGCCACGCACCTGCCTGTCCTTCTGGCAGGAGGTTGAAGACGCTCTTGCCCCTGGTGGGCTGGGCCGGCCACTTGGGCCGCCAGGTGGGCTGCACAGGTAAGTTACTCTCTTAATTTCTATAAATAGTTTCTGTTTTCTATTTCCTGTAATTATTTTGCTTTATTAAAAATGCTAGGGCATTTTTATAAATCATGAAACCAAGCATGGCTACTGTTTGGAATAAATCCAACAGTAAACATTTTAGTTTATGATTATTTGAGCATTTAAAATAATATATAAAATTTAAATGCCCAAATGCAAGTAAGATATGATTTAATTCAAAAATCCAGAATGGTCCTAGAAATAAGTGCAACATTTTTGGCAGGGGTTTTTAATCAATCCAAAAATGATGAACTTTTCCAAGGGGCATTTTGGGTTCATTGAAAAGGATTTTAATTTGATCCTAGTTAAATTCATTTAGTGCTAGGGTTTGAGCATCCCCATTTCAGGTTTTCCTTTGAAGATAAACATGATGCAACAGCCAGGTGCTATCCTAAAGCAAGGTGAAGCTGGGGATGTGACAACTCACCCCCACTAAACAAGAATCTCGTCCTGAGATTCTGGACGTGAGATAAGATATCAGAGGGGACACTAACTAACACAAACTTCATGATCCAAGTGTCCTCTATATAAGTGTTGATTGCTTGCCTCATGTTGATCCTGGCTTCCTTGCTTTCGAGATCTTCGTCCAAACGGTGATGATGAGAGAAACTCTACAACATTGATCTTCCGAAAGATCGAGCAACTCAAGATCAACCCAAGGAGTGAGACGTTGAAACATCTCTTGAGCTGAGACACGGAGTACACCTCCAGGGGGATGGAGTGAAACAAACGATGAAGGTTCACCTAGTGGCAATAATTCCACACCTAAGAAGATGGTGATCGATATCACCAGACGGGGCACCTTAGAGAAGGTGACTCGTAGAGTTATTCCCTTAAGTGGCAAAAAGAATTACTTTTGATATAGAGATCATTGAAATTCCCTATACCAACCTAAGTCAAACACAATAGATCATTTGACGGAGTCCGAAGAAATGACATTCTCGGCCAAAATGGATGATGTGAACTTCCTTGTTGAAGACAACACCACAGATGATTTTGCTTATCACCGGAAATGGATGGAACCTATGGTAGGACCACTTTTGAAGATAATCCTGAACAGCAGTTGCTGAGAAGGCAATCCATGAAAAATTCGCATGATGGTGGTGCAAGCTGGGAACAAAATGCAAATGATGGGAATGATTCAGGTAACTGGGAAGAAACCCAACAGTAGAGAATAAATCTACTCTTTGAGAGTGTATAATATAATCAAGAACACTCGAGGCAATCCTGGTTAGTGTCGAGGATAACACCTAGTGCTTGCGCGTGCTCTCAAGAACTTGAGCATTCCCATATTCATCAAGGTTTTACCAATATCCGTGTCAAGGATCCTGGCAACATCACATACTACCATGATGAATAATGATGGATGATGCAGATGCAAAGGAAGACAACACTTTCTCAGATTCCACCTTAGCGGTGTCAGGAGCAGAATTTGGATAATCGACCGAGAGACATTTAGCACTCCGCTTCTAATGTTCTCCTTGAAGTGCTAGCACAACCCATTTATTAGAATGGTTTGATACCTAGAACGTCAAGTAAAGGTCGGGCTTCGGGAGCACAAGAATCCATAAGGAACAACTAGGGAGTAAATCCTACGAAGTCCTTATGGGGAGGTGGCCAACTTCTTCAATCAAGATACCACAACAATAGGTCTTCCGGCTGGGTGTGTTGGCCACGACATCCACTTTACCGGTTATCGAGAGACCATTATTATAGTTCTTGGGAAATGTTCCAACCATCATATCTGCCTGAGATTCAGTTCTGGTTGGTCCAGGATATTCCAGACTCATCGAGTCTAGAAAGAATAAATGTTTGCAACACAAATCGAAGAGACGGCGTTGCGAGATTATCGGGGAGTGAACTATGATAGCAAGCTCCAAAACATGAGCTGGTTCTGCTACATACCTGTGAACACGTTGTCCCAGACAAACATGAGCACATAGTAGTCTTATAATAAAATACTATCGAGTTCAGATTGGGAATCATCATTGGAGATAACGAAGTCTTGTGCATGTCCTTCCGTGCCCTTCGGGAATAGCATTTGAACTTCTTTTCTTTGAACAAATCAATCAGTGGCTTGGTGTGCTAGGGATACATACAGAATGAAGATGATCAGTCTATCAGACAATAGAATACTTCGCACATATGCATGACTGAATTGGGATGACTCCAGAGGAGGTAAAACATGCTTTCTCGAATTCACGGCGGCAACTTTCATCAAATGCACATGAATTAGAGGAAGTCACTTCTTTCTTTTTTTTCGTACATATGCTTCACGAACGGGTCATGAAGATAATGCTCATAAAAGTTTCCAATACTAGCTGGATGTTCAACATAGATCATGGAGAAGATAACAATGTTGCTGATGGGCTCAACAACAATTCATCCAGGTTTCCATATAGATGGAATTCCATGACAATGTGAACAAAGTGATAGCATTGGTCAGACCCAAAAGATATAATGGTGTATGCTCAAGGGAATGACCATGAGTAAGACAACATTACGAATATCGTTGGTTCTGATTTGACTTGACGATAACCCATACTCAAATCAAAGTTTGGACAAGACAAAAGATCCACAAATGATCACGGGGATCAATTGGAGAAGATATCATCTATCTTCAATACACACACAAGATATCCCTTTGGAGTGAGCTATGTGGGTTAAGCTTTTATCTTCCAACTATCCAAGTTGTTGTTTAGCTTAACCAACTAGTTCGGGGTATCCAACACAGATTCTTGGAGAAGTGGTGTTTTACAAGAAGACCAACTTGATCACGAACTCAACACAGCGGTCAGGTGACAACCTGGTAATACTTCCGAGAAGATATTCAGAAAATCACGAACCACCGATATGTTGCTAAGTCCGAACAATCCTGCTTTTCAGGGCAAGAAGATATGATCAACTAAGCAAGGGATTGAGTAATCCTAACTCTTTGGTCAAGGAGTGCGCGAGGAAAGATGGACTAGTAGCACGATCGATCTTAGAATGGTGATTTGGTAACCAACACACTAAGAATGAGATTATCGTCCATTTGCTACCAAGCAACGAAGTTGCTAGGAGTTTTGATTTCACACATCACAATTCACTTGTCGGTATTCCGGCTACGATAACACGGAGACCGGGGAATGATCGATAATGGCGAGAAGTATCACTGTATCAAGAGTTCATAGAAGGTTGTGCAATTCTCATGACATTCTTGACATAAAGATGGTTATACTCCAGGATAGAACAATATAGAAGCTGCATTAGCATTCTTCATCCGCGAAGTACAACTTCTTTGACCCAATACTAGATATGGATAAGGTACTGGAGTTTGTTTCTCCTAGTCATTCCAGAATAGAATGGCTTGACAGACCACAAGAGTAAAAGGCATCGATGAACACGAGTGCACAACTACTCCTGACTATCAACTGATAGACGAGGGTCATAATATAACTAAAAGGAGACAACTCAAGGAACATATAACTTCTGAGTTGTGGATGCATAGATTAACATGTCGAACGAGTTCAACATATTTCTTCCGGATAACCCATGTAGAAAGTAGAATTGGCAAAGTCACAATATGAATGGAGTACTACTCAAGAGCACTCTGGTCGTGATCTTTTGGTTCAGAAGAACTTCTGCCAAGGATGGTTCATGGTATTTGGAAGAAGGACATACCACGGACCTCGAGGACTATCACAAGGTTACTAATATCCTAAAGGAACGAGCAAATACTATCAACATGAAGTAAGTAGGGTGAAGCTCGGGTTCAAGAACCCAGGAATAGAATACCTACCAACTAAATAGCATCACGGGATGCTTTCGAGAATGATGGCCAAAATCATCACACTGGAATATAAAACATTGCTGGATTACTGGGTGTTCTTCTAAGATACTTAGGGTCATAATAATAACTCCAACATATGTGTCGAGGTAACAAAGTACCACAACTCACCGTCTAGTGTGGTTAATCTGGCCTAAAAGGACATTAAGAACAGGTAGGAATGATTTGCAAATGCATCAGATTGTTTAGAGACCTGGGATGACTCGGACAGCATAACGGCTGTAATTGCTCAAAAATACTTTTGAGATCCAAGCAAAAGGGTAGCATCACCACTTAACATCATAATGTCAAGGTTCTGAGACCAACAGTTAAGCAAACAAAAGTAGTAGAAACTGAACTGAGGGTTGAATCCACAATAACGTGATCCTGATAAATAGAATGAGAATCCTAGTTCTTAATCCCCGTAGAAAGAAGAAGGTGACTCAGATCAGAAGGTCATAGGGCAAAGGAGTAAAAAGAGCCTTACGTTCCCTTCCACAATCAATTCCCTTATATAACTAAAGAGTTTCTAGACACAACTTCGACCAGTTTGGCTTGCTAATCCTACAGGCAGTCAGGCTCTGATACCAAAGTTGTCAGGACCCCGATCCTAAGTCACACAGGTCTAGCCTGTAACACACCATATCACTTTGCGGCCTCACGCACGGTATCCCCATGGGTGCCACCTTACCTGGCCCGGGACCGTTTGCGCATTTTGGCACACGTATATGATAGTGTCGCTAGCATCCATATGACAGAGAACCCGGGCCGACATGACCAGTTATAAACCAAAAGTGGCACTAAATTACAGAGACAGGCATACATGACCCAGCAACGAACGTGTCGGTCATCAACGTATGAACCCAAGCCGTAGCAAGCTACAAGGACTTAAAGGAACAACGCGTGACATTTCCCCTAAGGGACAGACAGAGGAACGAAGAAGGACACATGCCGGCCAGCCTAAGTGTTCCGAAGCAGTAGCAAGCTACCAAGGCTCAGTGGAAGCACTAGGAGACATTTCCCTGTAAGGTAGGCTACCAAAGGTAAACAACTAGGTGTCGGATCCCACACATAGCAATACACATTACACGTACGCATAACATGCAAGTATGTGTTGTACAACAAGGCATCACAACATAACTCAACAACTCATATAGATAAGGCCCAGAAGAGCCAACATAGCATTTATTACAATCAGAGGTCACATGACCCAACATACAGAGCATACAGGCAACAGAATCATAACATGTCTGAGTACAGACAACTACAAATGAAAAAGGCTGAGAAGCCTGACTATCTACCAGATCCTACAAGGGTACAATATCGTAGCTGAGGTAACAAGCTAAACGTCGAAGTCCACGCGGAACCACTAGCGAGACTGAAGTCTCTCTGCAAAAACATGAATTAAGCAAACGTGAGTACAAAGGTACTCAGCAAGACTTACATCAGAACTAGCTACATATGCATCAGTATCAACAAAAGGGGGTGGTGGAGTTTGACTGCAGCAAGCCAGCTTTGACACGGTGGCTATCCTGATCTACGACTGCAAGTAACTCTTTGAGGTGGCGCACACGAGTCCACATATTCACCAATCAATACACCACTATGGATCCGCTCCTGTCTCCCTACGAGAAGTCCATCCATAGCACTCACGCTTATTTTGCGTGTTTTAGAGTATCCACTTTCACTTGTCTATGAACTGTAATAGGCAACCCAGAAGTCCATTACCGCGGAAACGGCTATTCGAATAGATCATATATAACCCTGCAGGGGTGTACTTCTTCACACATGTTTCCACCACTTAGCGTCTGCACACGACATGTGCTCGGCAGACTTCAAGCGAAAGCCGACGTGGGTGTAGACCACGACCTAACCAACCACTCAAGTCTCTCGTCCAGGTTTATCGCCTATTTGGGTTCCATCCGTGGGGAGATCCGGCCGGGGTGTCGCTCACGGCCCCAAACGATGTGTACAGGGTTCCCGCGTCAACAAACGGGCGACCGGTACACCGTGCCACGTACCTGCCGTGTCACAGTCCACCCCGAGGGTCAGCACTGCGCACGACCTCCAGTAAACTACAAACACCAGAAACTAGTTGCAACTCCTGGACAGAGAACAAGGGCAGTCAATAAGTCGAGCGGGTCATATTTCAGGGCCCAATTTGTGGTAGTAGCTGTTTCATGGATCAACCAACACAGAACTCAGTTCCTGAGGACGATTTCAATGAGACAACCCACCATGTACTCCTACATGGCCTCTCATCTCTACCTTTACCAAATCGTGTTCACACACTTAGCTCACACACATTAGGACATGTTCATCACCATTCCAATTCATCCCCGATGAATCAGACCTGACACAACTCTAAGCAATAGCAGGCATAACCAGAAAGCATGAATGAGTAGGCTCAACATGGCTCAAACAACTCCTACTCATACTAGTGGGTTTCAACTATTTACTGTGGCAATGACGGGTCATGAAGTGGAAAGGGGTTCAACTACCGCAGCAGGTAACAGTTGAAGCGTTGTTGTCCTAATGCAGTAAAAGAGAGCAAGAGCGAGAGAGTGGGATTGTATCGGAATGCTCAATGGGGTTTTGCTTGCCTGGCACTCCTGAGGATAACATTGAGTCTTCATCGGTGTCATCGAACTCATCGTCGGAACGTCGTCTACTGAGAGGGGACAAAACCGACAAACAGAGAAAGAACACAATCAATGCAATGCAACAATATGATGCATGATCATGACTTGTTAATATGTTGTTTATTGAGCTAATGCAACTAGCAACCATGTTAAATGAAGTTGGTTTGAACCAAAGGTTCAAATTCAAACTTCATATGTGATTATTTAAATGCCATTTAATTGATTTGACCCCATCAGCAGGCTTAACTTCTTCAAACATGCATGAAAATGCCATAAACAGATTCCTTGAATTTTTCTGATCATTTTTCATATACAAATTATTTTCATCTGAGCTACGGTTGATTTTATATGAATTTTAGAAGTTTTGGCTATTTTTTGAAATAAATAAATCATTTCTGATTTATTTGAAATCCTAGAAAATAGTTACTGCGTCAGCACTAGGTCATGCTGACATCAGCAAGTCAACAGGGGCTGGTCCAGTCAAACCTGACCAGTGGGGCCCACTGGTCAGTGACACATGGACTAAATCCGGTCAAAACCAGCTTTGACTGGGGTTTGACCAGGGCTAGGGCCCACTGTCAGTGGCTATTAGGGGTGATTAGTGGTGTAGTTAGCTCCTAACTAAGCGCCACGTCGGCGGTCACCGGAGTTCGGCCGGCGGCGACCAAAACTGCGGCGGAAGCTCGCCGGACTTGAGTTAGGGACGGCCGTTCGTCGCGCTGCTGGCACCAGGGAGGAGCCCTTGCTCGTGCGCATCCATTCATGCCATCGGGAGGGGCTGGGGTGGCCGGAGTTCGTCGGAAACGAGCTCGCGGCGGCGCCGGAGTTCGGGCATCGATGAGGTAGGTGCTACGGGGCACGGGAAGGTGAGCTTGTGGGTGTGTTAGCTTGCTGCGGAGCTGCTGAGCACGGAAGCATGCTCGGCTATGAGACGCAGGGCCTGTGGCCACGGCGGCGGCATCGCCGGCCGATCCGAGCACTCGGGCGCGGTGGTTAGCTAGGCTAGGTGGAGAAATCGACCGCGGGGAGAGAGGGGAAACAAGCAGGGGCTCACGGCGAATGTAGTGGTGGCCTCAGCGAGCTTGAGGAAGCATCGGAGCGGCCGCACGGTCGCCGGCGATCTCCACGGCCGTAGGCTGAAGACGAGGTCGATGACGGCGCTCCAGGGGCTCCTGGCATCGGGCAGCTCGGCGAGGAGGAAGAGAGGAGCGAGGCGGAGCTACTGGGCACTTTGCGGGGGCGTGGGGAGGGCTGTGGCCGCGGTGGTGCTCGCCGGCGCGGCCGCGGCGGCTTCGGCCATGGTAGGAGGGGACGAGGGAGAGAGCAGAGGAGGGGAGAGTAGTGTCCAGGGGGTTCCAGGGGTGTCGTGGCGCTCGTCCAGGCCGTCGGGGAGGGAAGCAGACAGGGAGGAGGTGGAGGCCGTGGGCGTGCGCCGTCGCCACGCACCTGCCTGTCCTTCTGGCAGGAGGTTGAAGACGCTCTTGCCCCTGGTGGGCTGGGCCGGCCACTTGGGCCGCCAGGTGGGCTGCACAGTTAAGTTACTCTCTTAATTTCTATAAATAGTTTCTGTTTTCTATTTCCTGTAATTATTTTGCTTTATTAAAAATGCTAGGGCATTTTTATAAATCATGAAACCAAGCATGGCTACTGTTTGGAATAAATCCAACAGTAAACACTTTAGTTTATGATTATTTGAGCATTTAAAATAATATATAAAATTTAAATGCCCAAATGCAAGTAAGATATGATTTAATTCAAAAATCCAGAATGGTCCTAGAAATAAGTGCAACATTTTTGGTCGGGGTTTTTAATCAATCCAAAAATGATGAACTTTTCCAAGGGGCATTTTGGGTTCATTGAAAAGGATTTTAATTTGACCCTAGTTAAATTCATTTAGTGCTAGGGTTTGAGCATCCCCATTTCAGGTTTTCCTTTGAAGATAAACATGATGCAACAGCCAGGTGCTATCCTAAAGCAAGGTGAAGCTGGGGATGTGACAGAGGAGGCGCGAGACGACGCATGGCAGTCGCGTGTCCTCCACGCCCGCAGCTCCACTCCTTCGACGTGTCGTCGGAGTTCGTAGTGTGGGCGGAGAAGCCTGGTGGCTCGTGGCTCCAACTTCCCCGCTCGTTCGGCAACGTGTTACCAGCCGAAGGCCCCGGTGGCTTCTGGCTGCAGGCTGACGGTTGCTACAGCGGTGCATCCTGGGTGGAGGTTGATGTGGCTCCCTCTGGCGATGTGTTCCTGGAGCGCGGCTGGCAATCATTTGCTAGCGCGCGCCGGCTGCAGGGGAGGGGTGCACTCCACTTCAGGTACGATGGCGCCTCCACACTGTTTGTCAAGGTCTTCTCAGAGGAAGGGAGGCACCTTGGGTGATGTCCCGAGGCTGATGATGAAGAGGACGACGGGGACAACGTCCGTAGGAGTAGCTCCTCCTCCGGAGATGATCTTAGTCCTGGGGGACGCCGCTCGTCCCCCCTCTGTGGCAGCAACAGCTCCTCCAGCAGCGGCGGCCGCGACGTGCCACCACACCGCCGAGCTCGGCCCGGCGAGGGGAGGGGCTTGCCGGGCTGCTGTGGCTCGGTGAAGCCGGAGGAACTGGGAGACTCCGACTGAGTGGGAGCGGCCTCTGCTTCTTCTCCTTCTTTTTCCTTCATGTCCTTCCTGTGTCAAAATTTCAAGTCGCCTCGAGAAGGCGTGTAATGCACTGTGATATATGTATGAAGCAAGAACTTGTTGTCATGTTTTTGGTCTTGGTGAGATTACTTAGCTTTTATGTGCTGCGACGTCTTGAGGCGGAGTGCTCCTGACTCTTTGGCGTCATGAGCCCCATCGGGTCGTGAGGACGGCCGAATCTAGACAGCTCGTGCAGCCCTCGAGCATGGGTGAGCCGCTGAGGGCTGCTGAGAGCGCCGAGCGCGATTTAAAGCATCAAAGCCTGAGCCGGCTCGGTAAGATAGGTTGCGCGGACTGAGAAGCCCGACGCCAGAGCCTGAGCAGGCTTGGCCATGCGAGGTCACGGGGCCGTGGCAGACGGAGGCCGGTGACTGACCGTGCCCCGGCCCCCATGCGCGAGGCGCGCGAAGAAAAGCGGGTGGCGCAGCCCTGCTCAACAAGCTGAACATAAAACCGGCGAGAAAGATCCCAAACAAGACTTTCAACCAAATGCAAGAAACGCGAGAAACACGAGAACTTCATAGCACAGGGTAGAGGAATGGCTGATAGCGAAGGAAGTAGAAAAGGTTGACAGCCAAACACCAAGCCAAAAAAGGAAAAAAGGTCGCGTCCGACCCCTACACTACGTCTTCTTCCCAGCGCGGAGCTAAGGACTGCCACTGGGGCGTGGGTGGGAGCCCCATCTGAGGGCCCGTAGGCAACACACAGGAGACTCCGAGTCATGTACAGTCCCAACTCATTATTACGTGAGAGTGTCACAGGCGGAGACCTTCACGGGCACGGAGCCTTAATTATGGATAGAACCTCCTGAGGTGTTCAATGTTCTAGGAATTCTGGATAGGTATCCCATCCTGCGTCTCCAGGCGCACAACAGCGGGCCTAGAGACACGGGCGATTCTGAACGGGCCCTCCCACATGGGCGAGAGCTTGTGTAACCCCTCCCTGGAGAGGATCCACCTCAGGAAAAAGTCACCAACTTCAAGTGTTCTTGCACGGACGCCGTGGCAGTGGTACCGCCGTAGCGCCTGCTGATATCGCGCCGCCTTGAGGGCAGCTTGGCGGCGGCCCTCCTCGCCGAGCACGAGGTCCATCCGCCAGGCGGCATCCTGGCATTCCTCATTGAAGGCCAAGACCCGTGGGGAGCGATGCTTGACCTCTTAAGGGAGGACTACCTCCGCCCCATAGACGAGAAAGAAAGGAGTTTCCCCCATGGGTCTGGTGGCAGTGGTTCGGATTGACCACAGCACGTACTGTAGCTCGTCGATCCAGCCCCTGCGGCAAGCCTCAAACTTCTTCTTAAAGCTACGCGTCTTGAGGCCACGCAAGACTTCTGCGTTGGCGCACTCGGCCTGACCGTTGCTCCTGGGGTGAGCCACCGAAGCGTAGCAGATCTGTGTTCCAAGGGTAGCACAATATGATCTGAAGAGACTGCTTGTGAACTGCAAACCGTTATCCGTGATGATGCTGCTGGGGACTCCGAATCGCCTCACAAGGCCCTTGATGAATTTGACAGCCGACCCGGCTAGGATCGCGCAAACGGGCTCCACCTCTGCCCACTTGGTGAATTTGTCGATGGCGACGTATAGGAAGCGGTAGCCCCCCACTGCCAAGGGAAATGGACCCTGGATGTCCAATCCCCAGACTGCGAAGGGCCAGGAGAGTGGAATCGTCTTGAGGCCCTACGCTAGTTGGTGGATCTGCTTGGCGTGAAACTGGCACGCCTCGCAAGCCCGCACAAGCTCCGTCGCGTCGTTGAGTGTCGTGGGCCAGTAGAAGCCACTCCGGAAGGCCTTGCCTACGAGGGTGCGGGATGACGAGTGATGACCACAGTCTCCACCCTGGATGTCAGCCAATAGCTCGCGCCCTTGCTTCCTCGAGATGCATTTTAGCGAGACGTCGTTGGGGTGCCTCATGTAGAGTTCACCGTCTTGGATGCAGTAAGCTGAAACCTATCGGACCACGCACTCTGCGTCGTCTGCCTTGTCCAACAGGGTGTCGTGTTGCAGGTAGATATTGAGCTCTTGGGTCCAGCAACCCTCCTCGGGCTCCGCGGCGAGCAGTAGGCGGGCTCCAGAGGGCGGCCTGCAGGGCGGGGCGCCGCAGGTAACCCCTGCTGAGGGGATGCCGGCTCGTGAACTGGCGGTGCTACCAACGGTTTGAGTAGTCGCTCCTCGAAGATGCTCGGCCTCTAAGGCTCTCGCTTGGAGGCTCGTTTGGCGATGTCATCCGCTTCCTTGTTGGTGCATCTCGGTACGTGCTGCACCTCCAGTCCTTAGAATCGCTTCTCCATCTTGCGCACCTCCTCCAGATATGCCTCCATGTGCTCGTCCTTGGGCTTGTATTTCTTGTTGGAGAAGTCGATGAGGAGTTGCAAATCACCCCTGATGGTGAGACGCTTAACCCCCAGCGCAGCGGCGGCCTTGAGCCCAGCAATTAGGCCGTCGTACTCTGCGATGTTGTTGAAGACATTCTCTCCCTACTGGAAGCAAAGCTGCACAACATAGTACAACTTGTCCTGAGTCGGAGATACTAACACGGCGCCAGCCCCCGCGCCAAGGCGTGAGAAGGCGCCGTCGAAGTATACCACCCATCCATCTGGGGCTTCATCGTCGGGGGCCAGCGAGCGGTCCTCGCTAGCCCCCCGCTCTAGCGCATCAGTCCACTCCGCCACAAAGTCTGCCAGAGCCTCTCCCTTGATCACTCGCATGGTGCTAAACTCCAACTGGAATGCTTGAAGCTCGATGTTCCACTCGGCGACCCTCCCGAGGACATTTGGGCCCCGCAGTACCTTCTCGAGAGGATATGACGAAACAACATTGATACGATGGCCCTGGAAGTAATGGCGCAGTTTCCTGGAGGCGACGAGGAGAGCCAGGAGCAACTTCTGAGGCATCATGTAGCACGAGCGCGCGTTGTGCAGTAGGTGCTGACGAAGTACACCGGGTGCTCCACGAGGGTCGGCGCAGCAGGATCCATGGGCGCTTCAGGAACATTGCGCGCCTCTTGCTGAGTGGCGGGGCCGCCAGTGACCGTGGTTGAATCCACCTCTGGAACTGCGTTAGGGGGCGGCGAGGGCCCTGGAGATGTCGAGCCGCCCAGTGTCCTCAGGCTTCGGGGCCTCTCCTCGCGCTCCACTACTAGCGCCACACTGGCGGAGTGAGGCGTCGCGACGAGGTAGAGAGGCATGGGTTCCAGGGGTCACGGCGCTACCATAACCGGCGAGCTGATGAGGTATTCCTTGAGGTCCCAGAAGGCGGCATCGGCGTCCGGATTCCACTCAAAGGGCCCCTTCTTCTTCATGAGCTTGAAGAATGGTAGGGCGCGTTCCCCAAGCTTAGAGATGAAGCGCCCTAGGGACGTTACACATCCTGCGAGCTTCTGCATCTCCTTCAGGTTCGTGGGCGGCTTCATTCTTTCGATGGCCTTGATCTTCGCCGGATTAGCTGCAATGCCCCGGTGTGAAACCAGGAAACCTAGCAGATTGCCGGAGGGTACACCGAACATGCACTTCTCCGGGTTGAGGCACAGCTTCACCTTGTGCAGGTTGGCGAACGTTTCTTCTAGGTCCTAGACGAGCATCCTGGCCTCCCTGGTTTTGACCACGATGTAATCGATGTAGGCCTCCGCATTCCTCCCGAGCTGAGGACCGAGGGTGATGCGCATCAAGCGCTGGAAGGTGGCGCCCGCGTTCCTCATACCAAAAGGCATGCAAGTGTAGCAGTAGACCCCGCATGGGGTCAAGAACGCCGTCTTCTCCACGTCTTCCACCGCCATCTTGATTTGGTGGTAGCTCGAGAAGGCGTCGAGGAAGCAGAGCAGGTCGCACTCAGCGTGGAAGAGGGAATGGAGCCTGAGGGAAGAACTTGTTGTGGCTCGTGAAGTCAACGCACATGCGCTCCTTACCTCCTTTCTTCGGGACTATGACGGGGTTGGCCAACCACTCCGGATGCCGTACTTCCCGTACGACGCCTGCTTCCTGTAGCTTCCTAACCTCCTGAACTACGAAGGCCTGCTTCTCCGGGGCTTGCCTGCGCGCCTTCTGCTTGATAGGGCGCACATTGGGGCATACCGTGAGGTGATGCTTGATGACATGCCTTGGCACACCGACCAAGTCAGCGGCTTTCCAAGCAAACACGTCATTGTTAGCCCTGAGGAAGCTAACCAGCACTGGCTCTTGCTCTGGGTCCATGCCCGTGCCGATGGTGAAGGTGGCTCCTGAGCCCTCTTTGTCAGCAGGCACCTGCTTCGTCTCGGCGGGGTCCTGAGAGAAGAGCTGTTTCTTCTTGGCAGGCGCGGCCTCAGGTGCCTCCGGAGCCCCCTTTGCTCCTGGGTGAGCTGCGGCACCAGCCCTGTAAGCGCGCTCGAGGACCTGAAGGGCGGCCTTGGGGTCCCCTTTGACGGTGATGACACCGTTGCTCCCGGGTATCTTGACGGTGTTGTAGCCCGGGAGAGTTGCCGCCACGAACTTTGCCAAGGCTGGGAAGCCGAGGATGGCGTTGTAGGGCAGGTGGATGGGCGCAACGTTGAAGTCGATGAGCTCAGTCCGGTAGTTAGCCGGTGTACCAAAGGTGACCGGGAGGCGGATCCGGCCGAGCGGAACGGCCGAGCCCGCGACCCTTGAGAAGGGCTTGGTGGGGAGGAGCTGCCTGTAGGACACAGGCAGATGACCGAAGGCCTCGGGGGAGAGGATGTTGAGCCTGGCGCCGCCGTCGATGAGGGTCCTCGTCACGGCCACCCCGCAGATGGTGGTCGTACACACCGTGGGGAGAACGCTCGCGCCGGCCGCTTCTGTGGCGAGGTCGCTAGGGCCGAAGGTAATGGCGTGCCCCTGCGCACTCTATGCCCGCGAGGCCTCCTGCGGCTGGGCGGCGGCCCCGACCTGCCGAAAGTGCGACTTGACGTGCTGAGACGATGCTGGCGCTTGGGACCCTCCGAGGATGCAGGCGACCCCGCGATAGGGCAGCTCCCCGCCGGCAACACTCCACAGCTCGCCGCCGTGGGCTGTTCGAGGGCCATGCTCTCCCACAGATGGCCGGTGCCGGGGCAGCCGTCATGCCACCAAGAGCGCGACCGACATGGCCACAGGAGGCGGGAGTGGCAGAGTAGGCCGCTCTCCGGTGGCCCGACCGGCAAGAACGTCGTCGGGGAAGGAGGAGGAGCGCCCATTGGTGGCGCGGTCCGCCGATACCGCTTGGACGACGGGGAGAGTGCCAGCCCCCACGCGGATGTGGTGGGCCGCGGTCATCGAGGCGGCGCGGAACAGGAGAGGGGAGGCGAGGTTGTCAGAGAGGCGAGATTTCGACACGCCCCCTATCTGGCGCGCCAAATGTCGGATTACGGGCTCCGCAAAACCCAAGAAGTTCGAACACAGGGGCGTGAACGAAGATCTCTCCCACTCACGTCTACCTAGTGTCTCGCCCTCGCCTAGTGAAAGGATTCACGCAAACAACAAGTGAAGCACGCAAGAGTTTACCCAGGTTCAGGCCACCTTGTGGTGTAAAACCCTACTTCCTGCTTTGGTGGATTGGCCTCAGGAGGGCGAGAATATGAACTAGTACAGTGGTTCCTGATCTCAGGAGGTGATCTCAGGAGGGTCAGGAGGCAAGAGTTCTTGCTCCTTTGCGTGGCGGCAGAGTTTATGGATCTCCCCCCTTCATAGTGGGGATCCTAGCTACTTATATAGGTGGCCAAGGTCCTCTTCCCCTGAAATGTTTAGGCGGGAAGGGATCCCACAACGGCCATTTCGTGCGGGAACACAAGGACATTCCTGCCCTGACAAAAGTAGTCTTCGCCTGCAAAAGGGTCAGGCGCTAACGCGATGGTGGGCTCGGTGGTGACATCCCCCTATCGTCCTTGCGGTCTTCGGTCTTGTTGCACCAATGGGGAAACCTTTGTCCCGCTCCTCGGGAACCTGCGCCTGCGCTGCCTCCTTTCCACCGAAACGGCAACTGCGCCGCTGGCGGGCGTTGGCACCTACTAGCGCGGTGCATCACTGCTGACGTCACTGCCTCCTCCAGAGGCAGGCTTGGCCTTGGATTGCGCACCTCAGGAGCGCCTTGCCAAGGCCGCTCCTGAGGGGGTCTTGACGTTGTTCTCCTCGCGAGGCCTAGCCCCCTCGCGAGGGTCTTGGGCAGCTGGCCGATAAGCTGGGCTGTACCAGGCCGTGGCAGGAGCGTGCTGCGGCCCGCAGACATGCATGTCTGGGTACCCTGGTTCCCAGGACGCCGACAACAATACCTGGATCTAGCCCCGCTGCAATAGGGAGCAGACAAAGTACACTGGGCGCTGCACCATTCTCTTCCTTGCCGCGTCCTTGGGGCTATTACCAATGTCGTGCTCTTCTTTATCCTGACCTATATCTGACCTCACTGAGTTGCTCCCGTTCGCTTCTCTGGGAGGTGCACTGACAGAGGTTGCTTCTTCGTCCACTTCCCGCTGTGCCACCAAGGCTGCGCTAACCACTTGATTGGTTGCCGCTAGGTATAGCAACAACGAATCTTGTGGCTTGGAGCAACCAAAGTAGGCACAGAAGACAAGTAGGCTTTCAACTCCTGCAGTGCCATTTCTGCTTTCGGGGGCCACTTCACTGGTCATGCCTTCTTCAAGATCTTAAAGAACGACAAGGCATGCTCGGCAGACTTGGAGATGAATCTGCTGAGTGCGGTGACGCACCCTGTCATACGCCTGAGATCCTTAACTGTCCTTGGTGCCTGAAACTTCTCGATAGCTTTGATCTTATCGGGGCTGGCCTCTATCCCCTGATGCGACACAAAGAAACGAAGTAGCTCGCCAGAGGGAACACCAAATACGCACTTCTCTGTATTCAGCTTCATCTTGATCTTGCGCCGATTGGCAAATTTCTCTTCCAAATCATGGATGAGGGTTGACCTGTCCTTGGTTTTGACCACAATATCATCCATATAGGCTTCAATGTTTCTGTGCAGCTGTGATTCAAAACCAATCTGGACGGCTCTCGCAAAAGTAGACCTGACACCCTTCAATCTGAAAGTCATACACATGAAGCAGTATGTGTCGCATGGGGTGATGAATGAGGTCTTTTCTTCGTCTTCCTTGGACATAAAAATCTGATGATACCCAAAACATGCATCCAAGAAAGAGAACGGATCACAACCTGAAGTGGAGTCCATGATCTGGTCGATGCACGGCAAGGAAATTGGGTTTTTCGGGTAGGCCTTGTTCAGATCAATGAATTCTATGCACAGCCTCCACTGGTCGTTAGCCTTGCGTACAACCACTGGGTTTGCTAGCCATGTTGGATGTCGTACTCCTCTAACCAAACCAGCTGCCTCAAGCTTTTTGACCTCCTCAGCAATAAATTGTTGCCGCTCCAAAGTTTGCTTCCGGACCTTGTGCTTAACGGGCCTGGCATGTGGGCAGACAGCAAGGTGGTGCTCGATTACCTCCCTGGGAACACCGGGGATGCTAGATGGTTGCTAGGCAAACACATCGACATTCGCCTGTAGGAAGGCAACGAGCGCACTTTCCTATTTGTCGTAATGGGTGGCACTGATAGTAAATGTACCATCAGTGCCATATAGCCCTGCCAGGACCTTCACAGCAGGCGCATCAACTCTAGAACTCTTGATGTTGGATCTCACCGGCAAGTCATCAACAGGCATGGCGCATTCTAGGGAAGTGCGCTTCTAGGATACCTCACTAGGGCTCTCAACAGCTCTCTTCTTTTTCTTGCTATCCTTAGCTGGACCAGTGATCTCCGCGGCCTCCACCGCAACTGCATCCTTGTACATCTTATCGATGCTAACGATTGCATCCTTCTCGTCTGATGGAATGGAAAGGACCACCATCGGTCCTGGCATCTTCAAGGTGTTGTAGGCATAGTGGGGTACCGCCATGAATTTGGCCATTGCTGGGCGTCCAAGGATTCCATTTTATGGTAGGGGGAGATCAACCACGTCAAACACAACCTTCTCAGTCCGGTAGTTCAACTCTCCACCGAATGTTATCGGCAACGTGATCTTTCCCTTAGGATGCCTCCGGTCGGGATTAACTCCTTGAAACGTGCCAGTAACCTCAAGCTCTTCCTTTGCTATCTGGAGTCTGCTGATGACCTTTGGGGAAATCAGATTCAACCCGGCCCCGTCATCAACCAACATCTTTGTGACCTTAAGGTTGTGGATTGTTGGTGAGAAAAACAACGGCAAGCACCCTACGCGGTAGTGCAGCCAAGGTAGTTCTCTTCGTCGAAGATGATGGGTGTGTAGGACCACTTGAGCAGCTTCTGAAACTCCTTCGCAGTCACCACGGCATTGACCTCACATGCCCACTATTTAAGTTGGTGGCGAGAGGAGTGCAGGAATGCACCTCCGTCAATGCATAGGGCGTCAGTGGCCTTTTGGAACTCCTCCTCACTGGTTTCCTCTTCACCCCCTACATCACTCTCTTCGTCGCAATCCTCCTTCTCACGGCCCCTGGCGGGTTTCCTGTAACACCCCGGACACACCCGCGGGTGGTCGTTACTCCTGGGGGGTCTAGACTAGCCCCACATATCAATACTAGTCTTTTCTGCGTACTTTGCCCTCACTCGCGCACACGTGGGGGCAACTTCCCAGTCGGTCACCCATCCTGAAATTACTCCAAGCTGAGCAAGCTTAACTTTGGAGTTCTGTCCGAATGGGCTTCCGACAAAAAAGGAATTCCTTATTGATATGAGTAGTCTATCATCCCTAATAAGCCAGGCTATCACATACACCCACACATAGAGAAATCGGCGTCCTCGTCGGGCCACAAGAACGTTCCCTCTTGGCACAACCGTCTATGCATCCAGTCCGATACATGTGCCATGTCGTGTGCCACGACAGGTCACAAACGTCATGAACAACATGACCGAGCACCTGTCCGCAAATATGCGAGGGTCGGCTCTGATACCAACTTGTAACACCCCGGACACACTCGCCGGTGATCGTCACTCCTGGGGGATCTAGACTGGCCCCACATATCAATACTAGTGTTTTTTGCGCACTTTGTCCTCACTCATGCACACCCGGGAGCAACTTCCCGGTCGGTCACCCATCCTGAAATTACTCCAAGCTGAGCAGGCTTAACTTTGGAGTTCTGTCCGGATTGGCTTCCGGAAAAGAAGGAATTCCTTATTGATATAAGTAGTCTATCATCTCTAATAAGCGAGGCTATCACATTTCCCTTGGTTCCTAAGAGACATGCCGGGGCGATTTGCTTCACCGCCCCGACCCTTTCCACTAGTGCCATTCTGACCTTTTTCCTCATCTCACTTCTCATATTCAGCCCTCTGCTCTTTGACAAGCTTCTCAACCTGATAACACTCCTGGAGATCGTGGCCCTTGGTCCGATGGATCTTGTAGTAAGGGCCATCAGTTTTCCCACCCTTCTTGGCATTCGCAGCTTCCCGGCAAGCATTGCTCATGACAACTTCCTTGCTGAGGGCTTCAGCCTTAGCCTTCTTTCCTGTACTGGGCATGCTCAACCCCTCGACTGTCATCACTATCTTATCCTTGTGCTTCTTACTGCGCTTCTTGTTCTTTTTCTTCTGTCTGGAGGCATCTTCGTCATCCTCTGAGTCGATGTCGACGCCATTTTCTTCTCCAGGGAGTTTCGTCCCCTCTTCCTCCCGAGCACACTTGTCCACCAAGGTGTAAAGCTCCTTCATAGTCTTGGGCAATCGAACGTTCATCTTGGAACGTATCCGACGATTGCGCATGTTGGACTGGAACGCTGCTATCACTGCAGCTGGGTGGATGTCTAGAATATTTCTGTGGACTCGACTGAACCTCTTTATTTACTTCCGCAGAGTCTCTCCTTATTTCTATGGGAGCTACTACAAATCCTTGGGCCGCCCTGGTTCTTGGTGACCGCCCGTGAAGGCGCTCACGAACTCATGGTATTGGTCAGCCCAGGACGAGATGGAGTTCTTCGGTAGATGCATCAGCCAAGACCTCACATTTGGTTTGAGTGCCAAAGGGAAGTAGTTGGAGAATACCGTCTCATCTGTTCCCTCGGCAGCTTGAACAACGATGGTGGAGGTGCTCAAGAACTCTGTCGGGTTCAGTCTTCCATCATACTTCTCTGGAATCTCTAGCTTGAACATGCGAGCGGACGACCAACGGACTTGCCGCAGCTCACGGGTGAAGGCAGGGCACCCTACCTCGAAAGGCAGGTACCCGCCCCCATCGAGTGCGGGCTCGTCAACGTTGGTCCACCGCACCTGTCTGGCTGGTAGTGGTCGCCGTGTTGTTGCTCGATGGTGACAAGCATGCGCTCCCCCTGCCTACCCTCCGGGGCTTGATGTTGGCCTAGATGCGCTTGATGGCCCGACGAGGCCATCGAGACCTTGTTTGGCTCCTGATGGTGTGGCTCACACGCTGGCCGCCGTGGCAGGGACTGCACCGTGGGGGTGGCCCCCTAAGTACGGCCAGCAACAAGGGTCGTCTCCGTCCCCTATGGAGGTCGTGACGGGCCGGCGCGCTGTGACCCTCCCGCCTTGGCGAAACCAATCATACTTTGGATGGTGGCTCGCCACTCATCCATCTAATCGTCCACCGGCGGAAATCTCAGCAGCAGTTGGGCCTGCGCCATAGCCTCTGAGGTGGTACTTGGCATAGGCGATGATGATGTGGACCACAACGCCACCCGGCTCCTGATGGTGCCGGTGGCGACCGCGCCGTGCCCTTATTGACGTGAGCCAGCTTCTTGGACGGCGTGGGGATGAGGCGGAGGTGCTTGAGGGCCAGCGGTTCCATCGAGCATAGTGGTTAGGTCAGCTTGTTCCGGGGGTGGCGCATGCTCTACGGTTGCGCCCGTGACGGGAGCGATCAGAGAGTTCAGGTTCACCCTTGAATGAGCGACAGCGCCAAGATTGCGCGCTTTGACTGGTCGAGGAGATACAGACGGAATAATCTATTTGCTAGCACTTCGTGCATCGCGACCGCTGGGATGTTCTTGATGTTATTCTACTCCGACGCGTGCCGCTCCTGCTTCGGCCACGGGGGGGGGGGGGG
>LR738711.1:530393362-530442481 GCA_902687465.1 Secale cereale | reverse complement strand
GGGGGGGGGTGGAAATGCCGCCCGCACCGACCACATCCCCCACAGCGTCCATGTTCCTTGTGTCCCGCATTCCCTGTGGCATCGGCGGCCGCGGGCAGCGAGGCCCTCGAAGTGGATCGGTGAGCGACTGCGTCGGATTTCTTCTTGGGCACCATGGTCGATGGAGCCGAAGACGGTGAAGTTGGTGATGAAGACGACACGCTGCTCAAGCTCTCGAGTTCGCACGAGTGATCCCCCTACCTGGCGTGCCAAAGATGTCGCGGGGAAACCACGGCCACCTATAGGACAGGAGTCCCTTTTTGATTCGGCAGGGGGATGGACATGTTGCACAAAGAGAGGAAAGCATGGCGCAGCGCGGCAGAGGTCACATGGGCAGTCTTTACCTAGGTTCGAGCTGCCGCGGTGCGTCAAACCCTACTCCTGCTTTGGTAGATTGATGGTGGAATGATGGAAAAGAGCACGACGCTCTTGCCCGGAAGGTTGCCTCGGGGCGAGAGCGGTCGTGCGCATATGAATGTGTGTGGGTTCGAATGGCCAAATCCTTTCTAGGTTGCCATGGGCCTCCTTTTATATATTAAGGGGTCACCACAGTGGCAAATCAGTCTTTCTGGGATGATTAGATAGCAAACAATGCTATCATACCTAACTTTGCAGGCTGACAAGGCGCATTAAATGCGCCGCTCAGTGTCACATCACAGCTCGCCCAGCAGGCCTTGCCGGGCCGTTTTGCTAACTTCGTGCCTGCTTGCTTGACACATCTTAGGATGGGTGTCATTTGCAGGTTCCTTTTATAGGAAGTGGCCGCCATGTGGCAGGGGGGCTGCCACTAAGCCACTTAGGAGCTTGACATCGCACTGATTGACGACGGGCGTCATCGTGAGGTGGTTGTATACCTCCGCGAGCCCCCGACAGGCCTGCCGGGGCGATGTTGGAGGCTTTCTTATAGGGCGATCCCACCCCACCAGGCTCTTCCTCTGGTGATATTTTGCCTCGTAGGCTGGTCTTGGTTGTCTTGATCTCCTTGGCCAGCTCTCTAACTTCCCAAAGAGCTGATCCATTTGAGTCTTGATCTGATGTTGGTGTAGCAAACTTGCTCGCGGGCCTGTGCATAGTCTAGGGCAACGGACCTAGGGTTTGTTGCACTGATAAATGGAACTGGCAGGCTTCACACTTGATGACTAGCTCAATTGCATCCTAGATGGTAGTGGGCCAATAGAAACCCTATTGGAATGCTTTTTCGGCAAGGGCTCTTGATCCAATGTGAGAGCCACACATGCCCCCATGTATCTCTGCCAACAGTTTCAGGCCATCGTGCCGGCAGATGCACCTCAACTTCACACCATTTGATCTTTTTCTGTACAATGTATCGTCGACAAACTGGTACATACTAGACTAGCAGGCTACTTTTTTGGCTTCTTCTTGCTCTTCGAGAAGCTCTCATATTTGAAGGAAATGGACTATATGTTGCGCCCAAGTTGGAGCCTGTCGCTCGACAACAAGGACTAAAGGCACCTGTTCATTTGTGGGAGTGCTTGCCTCAACCGCAAGAACCTAGGGTGTGGCAGAAGGGTGATGCTCACCAACTGAAGCGATGTGATCCCCGTTAGCCTCTGGACCGGAAGATTCAGGAAGCTCTGCCAGGAAATGCTTGTCGGAGTTCAACTTCCTCCTTTTCCTGGTCATATTCGAATGGGAGACTGACGGCTGAGTGAGGTGGAGGACAAAAGTTGATTCCACAGGAAGCTTTTGTGCGGCGCACTTCGATAAGTGATTAGTGATGCTGTTTTCTGCACGTGGAAATTGCTCTGCTTGTAATCCATCAAAGTATTCTTCCAGCTTTCTCACCTCCTCCATGTAAGCCTCCATCAACGGACTCTGATAATCTTTGTTGTGTTGATTCACCATGAGTTGAGAATCTCCACAAATAATCAGTTTCTTGCTTCCCAACTCCATCGCAATTCTGAGCCCGGCAAGGAGCTCCTCATATTCAGTGGTGTTGTTGGTGGCCTTCTCCCCGGGAAAGGTCATTTAAACCACGTATTTGAGATGCTTTCCGGTGGGCGCGATAAGGAGTACTCTTGCTTCGGCGCCCTGCAGCGAGAAAGCACCATCAAATACATGATCCATTCCTTAGGCGCTTCCTTGTCGAGGAGAATAGTATCTGGTACTTCTTCGTCTGGCGTGGGGATCCATTCTGCAATCGACTCCACCAACGCTCTGCTCTGAATAATTGAACTTCTCTCATATTTCAAACTAAAGCTTGACAACTCTAGGGCCCATTCCACTATCCTACCGGTGGCTTCGGCCTTCCTAAATATATGCTGCAGTGGGAAATGGGTAACAACTATGATCTTGTGGGCCTGGAAGTAGTGGCGCAATTTCCTCGAAGCGATAACAAGGCCGAAGATCAGCTTCTGCACTCCAGAGTACCTTGATTCGGCCCCTTGTAATAAAGAGCTTGACAAAGTACACTGGCCGTTCCACCACTTTCTTCCTTGCCACTACCTCGGGACTGCTTTTGCTTGCATGCCTTGATTCCACTTGGTTTGTGGCAAGTCCTTCCGCGGATGCCTTGGTTCCATCTCCGGTGGGGTCAGTCGCAGTGGCTACTTCTTCATCCACTTCTCGTTGTGCCACCAGCACTGCACTAACCACTTGATTTGTCACCGCTAATTATAGAAGCAACAGTTCTCGCGGTTTAGGCATGACTAAGGTGGGAGCATAGGAAAGGTAAGCTTTCAGATCTTGTAGCTCCGCTTCTGCTTCCGGGGTCCATTTCATCAGGCCAGCCTTTTTCGAAATTTTGAAGAAGGGTAAAGCGCGCTCGGCGGACTTGGAGATGAACATGTTCAACACAACAATACATCCAGCCAAGCGTCTTACGTCCTTGATAGTCCTGGGAGCTTGTATCTGCTCGATTGCTTTGATCTTGTCGCGATTGGCTTCTATTTCCCGTTGGGACACAAAGAAACCAAGGAGTTTGCCGGATGGGATGCCAAACACACACTTCTCGGGGTTGAGTTTCAAGTTGTTATTGCGCAACCTTGCAAAGGTTTCTTCCAAGTCCTGAATGAGTGTTGATTGATCCCTAGTTTTGACCACTATATCATCCATGTAAGCTTCCACTTTCTGTGCATCTGAGGCTCAAACCCGGTCTGTGTAGCCCTTGCAAAGGTAGAATCATCGTTCTTTAATCCGAAAGGCATACATACAAAGCAGTACATGCCACATGGAGCTATGAACAAAGTTTTCTCCTCATCTTCCTTGGCCATGAATATCTGATGGTACCCGGAGTACGTGTCCAAGAAGGAAGGAAAATCACATCTGGATGTGGAATCAACAATCTGATCGATGTGTGGGAAGGAAAAAGGGTCCTTCGGGCATGCATTATTCAAATCATTGAAATCAATGCAAAGCCTCCATTTCCCATTCGCCACGCGCACCATTACCGGTTTTGCTAACCAAGTTTGATGCACAATCATCTGACCAAACTAGCCGCTTCAAGTTTCTTGATTTCCTCGACAATGAACTGCTACTGCTCCAAGGCCTGCTTTCTAACCCTTTGCTTGACGGGCCTAGCATGAGGGCAGATAGTAAGGTGGTTCTCGATTACCTCTTGGGAATACCGAGGATGTTAGATGGTTGCCAAGCAAACACATCTACATTCGCCCAGAGGAAGGCAACAAGCATGCTTTCCTATTTTACATCGAGGGTGGCACCGATGGTGAACGTACCATCAGTGCCATCCTGCCGTGTCGGGACCTTCTTTGTAGTAGGGGAAGCAACCTTAGACATTTTGCTAATGGAACTCTCCGTTAGGTCATCGATGGGTGCAGTGCACTCCAGAGAGGAGCGCTTCCCGGAATCCATGCCGGTGTCTCTGCTAGACTTCTTCCCTCTCTTTGATTCATTGGCGGGAGCTGGGCTTTTTGTAGCCTCAGGTGCTACTATGTCTTTGTACATCTTGTCCGCACATATGACTACATCTTTCTTATCAGATGGAATGGAAATGATTCCCACGGGCCCTGTCATCTTCAAAATGTTGTAGCCATACTGAGATGGTGCCACGAATTTTGCCATAGCTGGGCTACCAGGAATTCCATTGTAAGGCAAAGGGAGATCAACAACATCAAACACGACTCTCTCGGTCCATTAGTTCAGGTCCCCGCCAAACGTCATAGGCAGTGTAATCTTCCCCTTAGGCCGGCTCCTACCGGGGTTGACTCCTTGGAACATGCATGTAGCCTTGAGCTCTTCGTCGGGAATCTGTAGCTTTTCAATCACCTTAGGGGACATCAAGCTCAACCCAACCCCACCATCAACTAGCATATTTGTTACCTTGAGGTTGCAAATTGTTGGAGACATCAACAATAGCAAACATCTGACCGCGATGGTGTAGTCAGGATGATCCTCTTCGTCAATGATGATAGGCATGCAGGACCATTTAAGTGGCATTCAGGATTCTGCAGCTGGTTCCACGATGTTGATCTCACGCGCCCATTGCTTGAGCTGGCGATGAGAGGAATGCAAGGATGCACCCCCATCAGCACACATGGCTTCAGTTGCCCTTTGGAATTCTTGACCATTGGTCTCTTCCTCATCCACCCCATCACTCATATCATCTCCTTCTCTCTTCTCACGGCCTATAGCAGGCTTTTCCTTTTGTTGTAGGGCCTTACCACGGGGGCTTCCCCTACCCGCACGGCCCTTCCCGCCAGCACCCTCCTGGCCTCTCTCCTTGTCACGCTTCCAATATTCAGCCTTCTGTTTCTCCACAAGCTGCTCAACTTGACGATACTCTTGGAGATCATGACCCTTGGTGCGATGGATTTTGCAGTATGGCCCGTCGGATTATCCGGTTTTCTCTACTTCCGCGGCCTCCCGACAATCAGTGCACATGGCAACTCCCTTGCTGGGGGTCTTAGCCTTGGCTTTCTTGCCGGTGCTGAGATCACCAGAGCTCTAAATGGCAAACACTTCTTTCCCTTTGTGCTTCCTATTACGCATCCGGCTTCTCCCCTTTGGGCTGGGGGCATCATCATCATCATTTGAGTCGACTTCGACGCCAGCCTCCTCGCCGGGGAGTCGCCTTCCTTCTTCAGCTCGAGCACACTTGTCCGCCAAATTATACAACTCATCGACGGTCTTGGGGAGCCTGACGTTCATCTTGGCCCGCATCCTCCTATTGTGCATGTTCGAATAGAACGCGGTAATCATGGTTGTGGGGTGTATCTCTGGGATGTTGCGGTGCACTCTAGTAAACCTCTGAATATATTTTCGCAAACTTTTCCCTTCCTTCTGCGGTAAAACTTGCAAATCACTGGCTGTCCAGGCTCCTGGTGGCCACCTGTGAAGGCACCAACAAACTCATTGCACAGGTCTGACCATGACGAAATGGAGTTCTCTAGTAGGTGCATCAGCCACGATCTCACATTTGGCTTGAGAAACAAAGGGAAATAGTTGCCGAGCACCTTCTCATATCTGCCCCCGGCGGCTTGAACGGTAATCGTATAGATGCCCAGGAACTCCACTGGGTTTAGCTTTCCGTCGTACTTTTCCAGCAGCTCAGGCTTGAAGATTCAGGTAGATGGCCAGCGGACCTGTCGCAGCTCATGAGTGAAGGCAAGGCATCCAACCTCATAAGGTAAGTAGCCGCCAACACTGGGTGTGGGGTCGCCATCATCTGGGTCGTTGCGTCTGTCAGATTGACGGTGCGCCTCATGACGCCGCTCTATGGTGACGCGTGTGTCTTCCTTCCGCCAGTCTTCTGGAACACATCATTTATCTTGGCGAGTCCTTAGGCCGGACGAAGCCAAAAATGCCTTGTCGGGCTCATCGTCATGCGGAGCTTGTTGAGGCTGCATTTGGGTCTATTGTCGCGGAGGGGACTGCACCGTTGGCGTGGCCCCCTCGACACGACCATTAGCCCCGGCCGTCATTGTTGTCCATGGGTGTCGCAATGGCTCTGCATGCTGCGATTTGCTTGTTTCAACAAAGCCAATCAAGCTCTGGATGGTGTCTCTCCACTCATCCATCTTGTCAGCTGCCAGTGGGAAATTCAACAGCAGCTGGGCCCGAGCCATTGCTTCCGCTGCGGTGGCTGGCATAGCTAAACATGCGGGCCGCGACGTCGCTCGACTCCTGGCAGAACGAGCAGGAGCGTCGGCAAATTCTTGCCGCTGTGAAACGTTTGCTGGGGCGGTTGGGCGTGGATGGGGGCTTGCTCGAGGGTCGGCGGCCCTGTTCGGTGCTCCGCTTTGCTCGTCTGTGCGAGGTGTGTGCCTTGCTGCCGCGCCCGTGGTGGGCACCGTTGGTGGGTCACGGCATGCACTAGATTGGACATCGTTGTTGCGGCTGTGTCCACTAGCGCGGCAAGGAGGCAGAGACTGGACATTCCCGCCGCCCCCAGCTTCTGGGCCAAGCTCGCTAGGAACTTGTTGATGTTGCTCTCCCCCGACATTTCCCACTCCAAGGTCGGCCACGGGGGACGCGATGATGGCGCCGCCTGCTCCGGTCACGTCTCATATGGCGCCCACCTCGCCCATCGTCGCCCCGGCGCCTACATCATCTGTGCGGTGTGCGAGGGGGTTTTCGAAGTGGAGGGGTGCACGGTCGTGCCAGATTTATTCTTGAGAGCGATGGATGAAGAAGGTGATGATGATGATCGACGCGATGTCCATGACTTCGGGTTCGTGCAAGCGAACTACCCTACCTGGTGCGCCAAAGATGTCGTGGTGAAATGCACACGATCGTCTATGGGGCCACGGGCCCCTTGTGGTTCGGCAGGGGGAGGTCACATTGCACAAAGAGCGAAGGTAGTGAGGCAGCACGACTATGGGATACTTGTGTTTTAACCCAGGTTCGGTCCGCTGAGAATCGTAAAACTCTACTCCTGCTTTGGTGGATTGGCTGGAGGAACACGAAACTCATGCCGCGCTCAAGACCGACAAGGTGGCCTCGGGGAGAGCTGTTATGCAGGTACAATTGTTAAAAAGTCCGAATCTTTAGCTAGGTTGCCTTGCACGTACTTTTTATAGCTCAAGGGATTATCATAGTGGCAAAACAGACGTTATCTAGTGATTAGATAGTCAACAGCGCTATCATACCTAACTATGGCACTTAGGACAAAATGCCATAAATGCTATCTTAGGTGGCATGTGGGGATGCATTCCGGGAAAGCTTTTACCACCGCTTTAGCCAACTATTGCTTATTTTCTAGACACGCCTCTGGAAGGGTGTCAAATGGACATAATATGTCTTCCAGCAAGCTGCCACATGCTCAGCGGGAACCACTTAGCCACCTGAGGACTCGACCCTACATCGATAGGTGACTGGCGTCGTGATGCGGTGGAGTGGTTGTAGATTGGCTCGCGCCTGCCAGGGTATGGCTTGGCGAGCCTTCTTGGAGATGTGCACCCTTCGGACCCTTGTAGGCACCGGCGACATGGCTGGCGCGGTTTTGGCCTATCCTTGGCCGTTGCTTCGACCCTGCCGGCCTTCCTTAGCCAGCGGAGGTTACTTCTCTTGGAGTCTTGATCTTGAATGTTGTTTTCGTCTTTTTGATGTGCTCCTTGATATCACGGAGAGTGGCTTCTCTATCTTCGTCTTGGTTTGACTAAGCTTGCACTGATGGGTTTTGCTACTACTATCTGTGCATAAGTCAAGGGAACTAGGTACCCAAGTCTTAGTGCACCGACACATGCGTCCCCGTAAACTTAGTAGGCCCACAAGTCAGCCTCCAAATATGGTGGGCCCCAGCTAGCAGGGGGCGTATTCATTTATTTTGTGTGTAATAAAAAGGCTTGTGGGTCCGAGCTATCAGTGGGAGGAACGTTTTTTTTGCGAAATACAGAGGCCCTTCCGGTGGGTCCCCGTTGTCAGGTGGAGGAATCATTATGTTGCATGTAATAAGGAGCCACTTCCTTGCGTGCGGCCGTGGAACCAGCTGTCAGCCTCTCCACGTATAGTCCTCTTCCGATGGATGCCATTCGTTGACCATGTTGACCATGCCGCGTCGATAGCATCAGGGTAGTGGACGATGGCGAGGCCTAGGAAAGGTACAACCCGGAGGAGGGGAACACTCGACAGTGCTTGCCCACTCAATGGGGAGTACAAGGGTTTACCAGTTCGGCTACCATCGCGGGAAAAAACAGGATGTGTGGGTGAGTAGAGGAATGGCCTAGCCAGCGATGGAGTAGGGTGGGGCGGTGCGGCCTGCGTGGCAGCTCAGCCGGCCATGGGAGGCGGAAGTAGGTGGTCCCACCGGCGCTGGTTTGGGCGGCTGGAGCAAGAATATCATATATTGAAGAAGCAGCACGGCTGTTGGATTAACATCCAATGGTCACTGCTGCTAGAGTCGTTTGTGGACTAAGTTCACAAAGCCTTTCATACACGTCAACCTAGTAGACTCACAAGTCAACCTCCAAATCTGTCCCAAAGAGCATAAACATGAAATTTCTAGCCAGATTCAACTTAATTTAAAAAATTAAACATACCTTAATTTAAAATCCAGTGAGGTTTTAATCGCACAAAAACTATGAAATTTATAATATAAAAATTAGAAAGAAAAAAGTAATTTTGAACTAATTACCTATTTGCTATACTTTTTCATTTTACAACCCATTTCTTATTTCTTATAGACAATTTTCTGGGAAAGCTGAATGCATCCCTCCTTGTCTTGAAAGATATCCAGCCCAGCAGGACGTAGAAAAGCAAGTAGGCCTCCGTTACTTATTCTGCAAAAAACAAAATAGCTGCGCTAGCCATTTTTAGAAAGATAAAAAATGGGCCGGTCAAGTGGTAAATATTTTGAAATAAAAGCCTGGGCTTGACGAACCACAGCTCCAGCACAACCCAGTTGATACCCTGCTCTTTCCAGAAAAAACAAAAAATTATGCGAGAGCTATTGGGTCTCGAGTGTCAGCCGCTACTTGTGCCCTTATCTCGCTTATTGACTACGTTGAATGTGGCGTGTGACTCGGATGTCAAGAAGCCATCAAGAGGAACCATTTTTCTTCTTGTAATAAAGGAGGCACTTGCTTGCCTACTGCATGATCCTGGTGGGTCCCTACTCTCATCCTCACCATGTACAGTCATCTCCTTATTCCTCTCGGTTGTTGACCATGTTGACAATACAGAAGGGCGGTACCACGGCGAGTGAACCAAGGCGGAGGAAGATGTTGAGGCCTCGCACGGGAACAAACAGAAGCCGGGGAAGATGCGCGGAGTTTTAGGGTGCAATGTGGCCGCGATGCGTGCGCGGCAGTACAGCCAGCCATGTAAGGCGGGAGCAGGCGGTCCCGCCGATGCTGGTTTGGCTTTGGCGGCAGGAGGAAGAAGAGAACGAAGAAACACGACAGACGTTGAATGTCAATCCAATGGTCAAGCTTGGCACAATCGTTTTTTGACTAAGCCAACACCACGTAGCATACTTTTTTATAGGAAGAAAAGAAAAACTAGGCTCGTTCGCCAGATAACATTCTCAAAATTGCCATCGTTCAATCTTGCATCGCAACTAAAACTGCCAGCAAAATGCGCTCGTTTGCCATCCTCTTCCCAGGGAACGTTCGCCACATAACATTCCCAAAAAATCAAAGACTTGAGAAGGTGTATAGAACAAGCTAGTGGATTAGTAAAAAGACGTTGCTGAGTTTTGGAAAAAAGACAGACGTGCTCACATAGGTGGTTCTAATCCAATCCTAGACTATGACTATATGTAGTGCTATGCTACTCTGCAACTAATTAAACTGACATATCCAACATTCACTTCTCCTCTTGTCTAGTTACTCTACCTAGCATCAGAAGCTCCGGCCGCAGCAACCATTTTCGTTGGCGGCTCGTCCACCTGCTCTTCAGCAAGCAACGAGAAGATATGCGCCAAGTCACCACCCGTACCATCGCTTGTGGGTCTCCTCACACCCCGCTGGCACACTCACCGCACCCGGTTGCTCATCACAACCCTCTGCCGTTGGTGTGGTGCCACTGCTACAAATCTTGCAGAGTCATCCATTGCATCTCAACTACAATCCTCAACCCTGGCCGAGTCTTCTACAAATGCCCGCATCATGGGGTAATAACATGTTTAAGTGTTCTTATCCTGCTTTCAGTTGTTGATTTTTTTTATAGTTTGGTTGATGATCTTCCAATTGATTCATGCAGAAAAGGGATGATTTGTGTGATTTGTATTTCTGGGAAGTTGCTAATGGGGGGGGGGGATGGAACTACGCGGGTTATTTGTCTAGCCGAGGAATCACAATACCAGCAGGTTGGGGTGTTGGACAAGTAACTGAAGGAATGGCAGAAGAGGAAGACGTAGAACATAAGGTTAAAGATGCAGTACATCTGATCATGGCCAAACAACAGCTGCTGAATGACCTTGACAGCAATGAGGAGATGAAAGAGCATGTGATGATAATGGGCAAGATCGTTGTGCTCTGTAGGATGATTGTCTCTTGATTTGCAGTGTATCTAGCAAATAGTCTCCAGTCATTGCTATATGCAAATGTGTCTTACGAGAAAAAATATATGTGTTTCTGATTTGCCAATATAAAAGGTTCATCGATATGGTACTCTGCCTTGACATTGATGGATTTGAAATAATCATCAGCTTTGGGTTTTGTGATCCTGGAAAACAAGTTGTGTTAACGACAGCAGAACAAAACCACATATCGATGAACCTCAAAACTCAAGATATACTGTAACTAAATAATCTCTGTTATGTTAGCATACATTTCAGTTGTCTCATTGCCGTACGTATCCGTGCTCATGACGACACTGTTTTGTGTCTTCTTGGCTTCGTCTCATGCAAGGGTGTTGTAGCGCACATCTCCAACAACACAAGATTCATAATGTCTTACCCGAGTATCAGGACCCACTGCCAGTGCATAAAGGGCATCATTAACTGCCTACCCATCCTCCCGCATCTTCTTAACCTATGGTTAGAAAATAGACAAGCTGATCATCTTATGTACTAAATATATTAGAAAAACTGACAATGCAATTCAAAATCTTACACGGCTCTTCAACCATTTCGCAAATCATGCCATAACCAACTTGTCAGTTTCATGGATTTTTTGGCAGTAACTCCTTTTTGTAGATGCTGCACAACATAGTGATCACGTCAAACATCTAATATAATAATTTGCTACAAGTTTAGTAGATTAAAGTGTATACGATGCAGTACTTAGCACTTACTCAATATAACATAGAATCTCAGGACAGTTATTCAACACATACCAAACCATTTTTTCCAAATATTTAGGTTTGTCATCTTGTCGACTCTTCCGTGTAACTCGAACAGAACAATCGAAAACATTGAGCTCGGGATTGTCTTCACCCACCTTTTTGCTAAGCTGATCAGCTGTTTCAATGTATTTTGAAAGGAATGTCAATACTTCTCTAACAATGTAGGCCTCTGCAATGGAACCCTCAGGTTTAGCCCTGTTCCTAACATAGCCCTTGAAAGTGCCTAGCCGCCTTTCAATAGGGTACATCCAGCAATATTGTACTAGACCTCCAAGTAGTGCCTCATCAGGTAGATGAACAGCCAAATGCACCATCACATCAAACAAGACTGGAGGATATATCTTCTCAAGGTCGCATAGGATAGTTGGTATCTTGTTTCTAAGACTCTCCAAAGCATATATCCTGGTATTTCTACTGCTAAGATCCCTAAAGAATTGTCCCAACTCTACCATTGCGCTGTATAAGTCAGGGCGGCCTAATCCTCTAAGGATAACATGTAAAACCCTTTGAAGTAGGGCGTGGCAGTCATGAGTTTTCAACCATTACCTTGTTTCCATCTGCACTGACTCTCCTTTCAGGGATGGAAGCAAATCCATGTCAGAATCTCACACGTGACATGACCTTGCAGAATTCTTTTCTTTTTACCTTGTCCAAGACGTAAACAACTAGTGCCATATCCTGTGATGCGCCATCATCTTTCACCTGCAAATCGGATCTGATAACCAAGTGTGTCAAATCAATCCTAGATTTTAAGGTATCTTTCGTCTTGCCTTGAATAATAAGAAGTGTGTCAATAATGATGTCACATATATTTTTCTTGATGTGCATCACATGAAGATTATGCCGCAGATCCAAATCTTTCCAATATTCCAAGTCCCACAAAGTGGACCTGTGAGTAAAGAATAATATCCCTTCTACCCTGCCATGCTTCTTTTTCCCACTAACATTATCAGGGTGGTTTCCTGGTGTAATATGCCTGAACTTCTCTAATTACTCTTGCAACTCATTGCTGGTGAGCCTCTTTGGCGCATCTTTGTTTTCATGCTTTGCGTCGAATGCATGTCTTCGGTATTTTGTAGGTCACATTTGTCCTTGGCAAGGAAACTACGATGTCCAATGTAACAGACTTTGCTAAGTATTGCATATGACATCAGATTCTTGTCATAGAGAACACATGCATTGTAACCATGTGTCGTTCGCCCTGACATAGTGCCCAAATCTGGATAATCATGGATGCACAAAATTATAAAAACACGCAAAAATAAATCAGCTAGTGGGCTGGTATATAGGTTTCGAGTGAGAACACCCCTCCATAGTTGTTGAAATTCCTCCACAAGAGGCTCCATGAATAAATCAAAATCCTTTCCAGGACTTTTTGGATGTAGGATGAGCAAGACCATCATGTAGTTTGATTCTTCGGTGCAGACATTTGGTGGTATGTTGTAAGGGATAACAAGCACTAGACACATGCTATATGTGGCGCTCTGGTGGCCAAATGGGTTGAATCCATCTGTAGCTAAGCCAAGTCTAATGTTTCTCGGCTGAGCATCAAACTTTTTGTGTTTCTGATTGAAGCTAATCCAGTCACTACCATGAGATGGATGGCTCCTTACATTCTGATCTCTGTACTCCTAGTTCCTAGAATGCCACAATACATTCTATCTTGTTTTAGCATCATGAAACAACCTCTGCAGTCTTGGTATCATTGGAAAATGTCTCGGGACATTATGAGGAATCCTCTTCATAGCATTACCATCTCTCCATCTTGATGATTTGCATTTTGGGCATTCACTTAAGTTGGCATAATCCAACTGAAAGAGAACACTATTATTCTTACAAACATGGATCATATCATATCCAATTCCAACTGCAGGAAGGAAATTCTTCATTTTATTGTAGGTGTGTGGCAGCTCAAACGGATCTGGGTAAGATTTCCATAAAGCAGATAACATTGCATCGAATGATTTGTTGGTCATCCGCTCAGATGTCTTCACCTGAGAAAGGTGACCATAGCTGAGAATATTGACAGCTTATTTCCGAGGGTGACTACCACGTTGTATTGTTCCAACATGTGGGCCCACCATTTTCCTTGTGCATGTGAAAGTTCACGAAATGCGAGAGCATTTGGTAGCATTGCTTCAATGTTGGTCAAACTGACTGGCTCCGCCGCCACCACCTCCTCCTCCTCTTCCTCCTGAGCATCAGGCAGATCAAGATGGTGATCTACTGCTTCCACATAGCCAGTAACATTGACGTTTGCAGCTTCACCATGATGAACCCACCTAGTATATGTGACCGATATCCCATACAAGTGTAGATGATTTTGCACAGTTGATTGGGGGTCTTGAAACTGAATTTGTACAACTACTACACGGGCAGAGCACATCTGGTTTCGGACCACCATAAGCACATCTGGTTTCGGACCACCATACTCAGCTCTGATAAATTTCATGAAGTTTTCAACCCCCTCGACATATGAAGGGGAGAATCTTCGAGCGGAAGTTATCCAAGTCCTATCCATTTGTTAGACATACAAATTAGTTCCTCTACTAGATATCCCAGGAAAAGCATATATGGTTTTTTTAAAGTCCAGAAAAAATACCTAGGTCGATGCCTAAAGCTATGGCAAGATATTTGGACAAGCAGATCTAAGTAACAAAATATATTGTAGTGACCTCGATCCCAATGGACCGGAGTCTCTGTGCTCAGTGTCATCCCTGGATTGGTATGCTGACACACAGTACTTCGAGGATTTATAGCAGAGTTTCAATCACACTTTATTACATCAAAATCCTCATAAAGAGTCTTATTGCAATAATATGGCTGAAGGCCATCTAACAGTATTAAACTAATACGAATCTTGAGGAAGCATCGAAGATAAGTTGAGTCCATCCAACTCCACGGCAAACATTGAGTGCATGACAACGACCTAATCGCACCTTATTCTTCGTCGATAAACTCTGCAACATGAGACGTTTGCAGTCGTGTAGATCAGCACATTGAATATGCTAGCAAGAACACAATGTAGCAAGTAAAGATGAGCAATATCTCTAACTATATGCATATTTGGCTGGTGGAGGCTGTAAGGTTAATTTTTTGCATAAAGCTAATTTTTTTCCTACAACAAAGGAATAATTTTATTTACTACTCAGTTAAATTAAGTAATACTGAGAAATGGTTCCTCCATCTCAATCCCAAGATTAACCATAGTCGTTAATAACCCAACAAGTTAATTAAATAGAGTGTTGAGATCAGTCCATAATTCAAATACCAGGATACTCAAGATGTCCATTACCGGGGACATGGCTACACATGAATAGATTATACACTCTGTAGAGGTTTGTCCACATTTCCCCACAAGACTCGACCACACCCATGATGGGATGATCAACAAATAGTCTTTCAGAAGCATTCACTCTTTACCCTGGATAGACCGGTACACCTACTTTCCCTTGCATCTACTAGTCCACCACTGAAGTAGCTCACACAACATACATAACTATGCTAGAGCCCATAATGGCTTATGGCTGGACATGAAAGTTTCCAGGCATGAATGATATATGATCCCTTTGAGCCTGGGTGGCATTCCATAGGATGATCACATGGTTCCTCCGGGATATCCTAGAACAACACTGGATTCTCCAGGTGCCCTGCAACCAATCCACCCAGTTGTGTATTAAAGTTGCCACCTTAAAACATTCCCTTAGTTGTTATTACACTCACAACTTTCATGAAATCTCACATACCAATCCACGTCTACGAGCATGGCTAAGCAATAAGTAACAAAGCGTACATTCCCTCGGTTGATCTCAAGACACTGGGTTCCTACCTCATGAACTACTCAGCAATACCACATGTAACCAAGTCCTACTCATGCAATCTTTGAGGATAAAAGTAATGCAATAAAAACTGGGTATTGAAAAGTATGATCAAAGTATGAACTTGCCTTGCTGACGATTAGTGAAACCTAGTGACTCGTAGTAGCACGCTTCACACTCCGTAAATTCTATCGCAATCATACATTAATGTACATAAGCAAACATGCAACAAAATCGAAGAACAGATCTCGGAAGACATCGAAAACAAGCAAATGGCTCTTGTAACAGAAATCAATTTCCAACAGTACCAAAATTAAGTGAATTTGGCCTTATCAGAAACTTTAGGTCAAGAGCTTCCATTTGCAAAAAGAATCCACTCAACAGAGTTACGAAACTCAAGTTACGATCAAAAGAAGTTCAAATACAAATATGTTTGAATTTAAATTTTAAAACTTTCAAAAACAGAATTGAGTTTCTCTTTTGGAAAGATGAGATCAAAATGAAGAGTTTGGCGTTGGTTTAACCTAATTCCGACTACAGAGTAAAAATTAGTTATCGTTTGAAAACCAGGGGCTGATTTGTAAAAACTTTAATCATGGATAGGTCCTTAAAAAATAACAGAAAAAGAAAACTCTAAATAGCGAACGTTCATTTTTCTGATCTAAACAACGGACGTTCGCTATTTAATAAAACAAAAAAACATATCTAGGTTTTCTAAAAAAACGATCTAGGTTTAAGAAAAACGAAAACGAAAATAAATAAAAACGACGGCGGTTTTTACCTAGCCGATCAGGTTCGCGGGCGAGGGGCGACAGGTCGGGCAGCGACGGCGGCTAACTCCGGCGGCGGCGCGACGGCGACGGCGCGGCGCAGGCGGCGGGTGAGGGCGACGGTGGCGGGGCTGGCGCGCGTGGGACGGCGCGGGGCAACAGCGGCGACGGTGAGCAGCTCGGGGCGGTGGTGGTGCAACGACGGCGGGGCGGCTCGGCGCGGCGGCGGGCTCAGCGGCGTGGTGAGGATGTCGAGGGGCGGCGGCAGTAGCTTATAAAGGCCCCGGGGGGTGCCTTGCCTTGGGCGAGGGGGCGACGCGAGGCGTGGCAGTGCCGGACTCCGGCGAGTCCGAGCCGGACACGGCGCGGCGTGCTGTGCTTCGGCCGAGTCGGCCCGGTCCGATTTTTTTAAAAAAATCGCATAGCAAAGAAAATTCAAAATAAATTCAAATAAAATCCTAAAAATTTCCGAAATAATTTGCACCGTTCCTTCCAAATATTTGGGGCAAAGTGAACATATTTCTGAACTAATATGCCTAAAATAAAATAATTTTTTTAATGCAATTTAAAATAAGTAAATTGCAAATAAAACTCCAATAAAAATATTTTCACTCAAAATTCAAATTCCAACATTTTTATTTCTGTTTTCAAGAAGTCATATTATCTTCACTCATTTATTTTGAAATATAGAAAATGATAATAGGCAAAAATAATATTTGATCCAACCCCACATGGAAAATAATAAAAATTGTGGCTCCTTTTTGGAAAACTACCAACTCTCTCACTTGGGTCCTTGAGTTGCTTGAAGTATTTGGATCAATTTTCAAATAAAAGCAAATTAAAAAATGACAAATGATGATTGCACATGAATTATCTATGTTAACATGCAAATTGAAAATTGGGATGTTACATATATGTATGGCAAATTCAGCAACCACAGTGAGTACTAAAATATGGCAGGCTATTTCAGCAATCAATAAGATCGAGCACACAGCCATCGAAGGCCATCTCAGCAACAAAGATTGAGTATAAAACGGTGTCGAGATATTTCTCCTAACAAATTGGCAACTAGACCATGGCAATCTACTTCACAATACATACATGGTCCTAATCAAGGGCGGAGCTAGGATTTGGGTATAGGGGGGCAACTAAACTTGATACAAGAAAAAAATCAATGTATATTTTACTGCAAAAATATATTGATGTGTGACTTTGAAGCAATTAAAGTATAGTTAAATTTTACCCTGCAATTGCCAATAAGATCAAAATTACTAATAATTTCATCGGAATATGAGATTGCTACATAATTTCCTTCTCGGTGTGGATTATCATGCAATTCAGTAGACAGCTTCAATTGTACCGGGATTGATAACTTGCACATTAGTCCCATTAAAAATAATATGTAGGTTGAGAACTCAAAATAACATGCATAAATGTTTAATTAACCTTTGTGATGTTTGGCGGTGCTTTTTCTTTTATATCCGCTAAGCAGATCAACAAAACAAATTTAAAATGAATTAGCATTGTTAATCACCATTAAAATAACTAAAATTGGGTATAGAAATTTCAATGCATCTAAAATGATTTCAGAGTGATTGGTAGACAGTACTGATGCTAACCTTGGCTTCTTGACTGAGGAGGACAGCGACAGCGACAACGAGGGTGGTAGGCGGCAGGATGACGGGTCCGACTAGGTGTCGGGCGCCATTCCATGCGGCACCGGTGACCCCATCATCCGTGTCGCCGGCTCCTTGAACTTCTTGGGACCTTCTTCTTGGGCGGCTGGCGTTGGAGGGCTATGGAAGAGAAAGAGGGCGGGCGGCAAGGCCGTCAAGTCGGAGTACGCGGGCACCGGCGCCTTCGACGCGTACTGACGTCCTGCCGCCTCGTCTTCGAGCTTTGCTTTCGGCGCCGCCATCACCATCCAGCCTTTGGGCGGCCACCAAGATGTTCTCTCGGTGTCTTCTGCCACCCGTAGCTCGCCTAGTCGCTCCTTTTGCCCTTCTCGCCTCCTTGACCTACCTCCTGAGGAGAGGGACAAGAAAGGGATTACGGGCATCTTATCTCTTTTTAGTTTGTAAGCCTTCGGGCGTCTGTTAAATTTAAAACTTGTAATCCCCTTGTTCATGTTTTTCATTCCCTATGAACTGTACCTAGGCAGGATGTTTTTAATGAAAAAGGGATGTTTGCCAGGTCATTTGTCTGTGGGTGAAACCCACGACAAGTAATAAATCCTTGATATCTTTAACATAAACACTTTCTCGCACGACAACAGCCCTTGCTGTCTCCCCACTTCGCTCTACCTTTCTCACACCTTTGGCGGAGGCAGGGATGAAGTGGGTTTAGGCTCCTTGTTTTACCCTTTCGCTGCCGCGACTACGACCAAACTCGGTCCCAGGAACGAGCCCTAGGGCCTAGAGTTAGGGGAGCACGGTAGCCTAAGGATAAAACAAGGTTTCACATACCACAGTCCATAATGGAATGCATGATAAGGGATGAAGAACTTATCTGAAGCTACAGCCCCTGGCAACCCTGGTTTGCCGTGGGTGAATCTTTGCTCTTGCAGCCCCCGGCAACACTGGCTTGCCGGGGCCTAGATGCTGGTATGTTCCTTTTTTTCTCCCCAAGTTGTTTCGGCAAGGATATCTGTGTGTCCTGTGAACCAAAGAAGATGAAATAAAGACAAAGAGATGCAAACTCAACCTCTAAGCTAGGGGTTAGCCACCGCTAAGCACTATCAACCCTAACCAAGGACGAGACTCGACCTAGCATGCATGCTATAACTTAGGGCGCCAGCGCTTCATTTATTTATGCTCAGGGTCTGCGCCTGGCTTTGTACAAAGGGTTACATGCCTTGTCGGCAAGGCTTGTACAAAAGGTGGCTTGTCGGGGGGCCCGGCAAGCCGCGCCTCATGGGTAAAACTTGCAAAGATGCTCAATGTTCCAGGAGTTGCTCACCGGAATGGCATTTTCGGTCTCCAGGTGGACTGCGCCAGGCCTGGTGACTCGTATTACCCGATAAGGGCCTTCCCACTTCGGCGTCAATTTGTTGGTATTCTTGGCCGATTGAACGTGCCGAAGAACAAGGTCGCCTTCCTCAAAGCTTCGGGACGGACCTTGCGGCTATGGTAGCGGCGCAAGGCTTGCTGGTAGCTTGCTGCTCTCACAGCCGCCCGAAGACGATCTTCCTCAAGGAGCGTTGCGTCATCTTGCCGCGGTTGCTCTTGCTCAAGCTCATCATAAGCGAGCACTCGAGGTGACTCGTATATGAGTTCAGTGGGGAGAACTGCTTCTGCCCCGTATACTAGGGCAAAGGGTGTCTGGCCGGTGGCTCGATTTGGCTTCGTTCTGATCGACCAAAGAACCGTCGGCAACTCATCAATCAAGCGCCTTCCACTCTTGCACAACCTGTCAAAGGTCTTTGTCCTTAAGCCTCGCAGTACTTTGGCGTTTGCTCTCTCAGCTTGACCATTGCTTTTTGGGTGAGCAACGGAAGCGAAACAGACTTTGCTGCCGAGGTCTTGGGTATATTGCATGAAGGTGCAGCTTGTGAACTGTGTGCCATTGTCGGTGATGACCCTGTTGGGTACACCAAAACGGCACACTAGTCCCTTGAAGAATTTGACGGCTGACTGGGCTGTGACCTACCTCACTGCCTCCACCTCTGGCCACTTTGTGAACTTGTCGATTGCGACGTACAAGTACTCAAAGCCCCCGACAGCGCAGGGGAAAGGGCCCAGTATGTCGAGCCCCCAGTCCGAGAAGGGCCAGGAGAGAGGAATGGTTTGAAGGGCTTGAGCTGGTTGATGAAGTTTCTTTGAATGGAACTGACATGCTTCACACCTGGTGACCAGTGTCTTCGCATCCTGGAGGGCAGTGGGCCAGAAGAAGCCTTGCCGAAATGCCTTGTCGGCAAGGGCTCTTGACCCTATGTGGGATCCAGATATGCCTCCATGTATCTCTGCCAACAGCCCCAGTCCTTCCTCTCGAGGGATACACTTCAATTTCACGTCGTTCGGTCTCTTTCTGTACAGGACGTCATCGACGAACTGGTACATAGCAGATCGACGGGCTACTTTTTCCGCTTCTTCCTGCTCCTCAGGAAGTTCCCCAGTTTGGAGGAATCGGACGGTATGATGTGCCCACGCTGGACCTGGGGCTCGACGGCGAGGACTAAAGGCATTTCCTCCGCTATAGGAGCGGCTGTCTCGACGGCAAGAGCTTGACGCTCCGCCGGAGCTAGACGTCCCGTGGCGGGTTCAGTGTCCCCGGCAACATCCTTGCCGGCGGCTCTGGGGAGCTCGGCGGGAAAGTACTTGCCGGGCCCTGATTTCCTCCTCTTGTTTTGCTCTGTTGATGGATCAACGGATGGCTGAGAAAGCTGAAGCACAAAGGTATCTGGTTCCACAAGTAACTTGAGGGCAACGCGCTTTGACAGGTAATCGGCGATGTCGTTCTCTGCTCGGGGAACATGCTTCGCCTGTATACCATCAAAACGCTCTTCCAACTTTCTCACTTCATCGACGTAGGCCTTCATCAACGGGCTCTAGTAATCTTTGTTGACTTGTTTGACGACAAGCTGTGAATCGCCCCTGACAATGAGTTTCTTGATTCCGAGGTCTGTCGCGATCCTAAGACCAGCAAGCAGCCCCTCATATTCGGTAGTATTGTTCGTTGATACCTCCCTGGGGAAGTACATCTGGACCACGTACTTGAGGTGCTCTCCGGTGGGCGCGACAAGCAGTACGCCAGCCTCGGCGCCCTGTAAGGAGAAAGCTCCATCAAAGTACATGATCTAGTCGCAACTCGCCTCTTTTCCAGGGAGAGCAGTTTCCTGGGCTTCTTCATCAGGCGTCGCGATCCATTCTGCAACGAACTCCGCCAGGACTCGCCTTTGAATCGTCGTGGTACTTTCAAACTTGAAGCCAAAGCTGGATAGCTCCAGTGCCCACTCTACAATTCTTCCCGTTGCATCTGGATTGTACAATATCCGTTGCAGAGGGAGGCAAGTGACGACAGTGATCTCGTGTGCCTGGAAGTAGTGACGCAGCTTCATCGAGGCCATAAGAAGGCCAAAGAGCAATTTCTGCACACCGGAGTACCTTGATCTAGCCCCCTGCAAGAGGGAGCTAACAAAGTAGACCGGGTGCTGCATCATTTTCTTCCTTGGCGGCACTCCAACCGGCCATGTCGTCTCTGCACCAACGGCATCAGGCTCTGTCGCTGCTATCACCTCATCATCAATTTCTCTCTGTGCCACTAGTGCGGCGTTGATCACCTGGTTCGTTGCCGCCAGGTATAGCAGCAATGGTTCTTGTGGCCTAGGCGCAACTAGTACTGGCGTGGAGGAAAGATACCTCTTCAAATCTTGCAATGCTGCTTTGGCTTCTGGCGTCCACTCCATTGGGCCCGCCTTTTTCAAAATCTTGAAAAAGGGAAGGGTGCGCTCGGCAGACTTGGAAATGAATCTGCTCATGGCAGCAACGCAGCCAGCAAGCCGACACACATCCTTGACCCGTTTGGGTGCTTCAATCTGTTATATAGCTTTGATCTTGTCCGGATTGGCCTCTACCCCACGGTGTGACACAAAGAACCTGAGAAGCTTGCCGGACGGGACGCCAAAGACGCACTTCTCAGGGTTTAGCTTGAGATTGATCTTGCGTAGGTTTGCAAATGTTTCTTGTAAATCCGGTATAAGGGTTGCCCTGTTCTTGGTTTTGACCACTATATCATCCATATAAGCCTCCATATTTCTATGGAGCTGGGGTTCAAAACCAATCTGGACTGTCCTTGCAAACGTTGAGCCAGCACTCTTCAACCCGAAAGGCATTCGTATGAAACAATACGTACCACATGGGGTGATGAATGCTGTCTTCTCTTCATCTTCTCTTGTCATGAAGATCTGATGGTAGCCGGAGTAGGCATCAAGGAATGACAACAGGTCCTGGCAATGGGAAGGGGTCTTTGGGACAAGCCTTATTGATATATGTGTAATCAATACATAGCCTCCACTTCCCATTTGCCTTGCGCACTACCACTGGATTGGCCAACCACGTTGGATGGAGCACTCCTCTTACCAAACCCGCTGCTTCCAGTTTCCGGATCTCCTCTGTGATGAACTCTTGTCGTTCCAAAGCTTGCTTCCTGACCTTCTGCTTGACGGGCCGCGCATGAGGACAAATAGCAAGGTGGTGCTCAATCACCTCCCTGGGAACGCCGGGGATGTTGGATGCTTGCCATGCAAACACATCGACATTTGCCCGCAGGAAGGTGACGAGCGCGTCTTCCTATTTGTCGTCAAGGGTGGAGCTTATGGTGAAAGCCCTTCCTGTGCCGTCCTCCTTGACAGAAACCTTCTTGGTTCGCGGTGGTGTGGCCCTGGACTTCTTATTTCTGCCGGTGGAGCTCTCTGGCACGTCCTCGACGGGAGCACTACACTCCGAAGAGGTGCGCTTGCCGGAGTGGGTGTCCGAGGTCTCACCGGTCTTCTCCTTCTTCTCCCCCCCTGGGGCTCCAGTGGCAGGAGCAAGTGCCCTAGTGGCGGCGGCTGCTGCAACTGCTTGTTGGTATAGTTGGTCAGCGCAAACCAGCGCATCTTTCTTATCGGAGGGGATGGTGATGATCGTCACAGGTCCTGGCATCTTCAGGGTGTTGTAGGCGTAGTGTGACGCCGCCATGAACTTGGCCAGCGCTGGGCGGCCAAGGATCCTGTTGTAGGGCAAGGGGATCTTGGCGACATCGAACACGATCCTTTTTGTCCTGTAGTTTAGGTCACTTCCAAAAGTCACGGGCAGCGTGACCTTCCCCTTTGGTTGACTTCTTCCCGGGTTGACCCCTTGAAACGTGCCCGTTTCCTCGAGGTCTCCGTTAGGAATCTGCAGCTTCTCGATCATGCTAGGTGAGATTAAGTTCAGACCGGCCCCGCCATCGACTAGCATCTTTGTCACCTTGAGGTTGCGTATTGTTGGTGAAACCAACAATGGCAAGCACCCGATCACGGTAGTGCGGTCGGGGTGATCCTCAGTGTCAAAAATGATAGGCGTGCTGGACCACTTCAGCGGCTTTTGGGCACCAGACGGTGGCTCTGCCGCTGTAATCTCACGTGCCCACTGTTTAAGCTGGCGGTGAGAAGTATGCAGCGAGGCGCCGCCATCGACGCACATGGCCTCCGTGGCTTTCTGAAACTCTTGGTCTCCAGACTCGTCGTCCTCTTCGTGATCGTCGTCTTCTGGCTTTCTTTCACGGCCCCAGGCGGGCCTCTCCTGCTGTTTATCCTTGCCGCGAGGGCCTGCTTGGCCGTAATGCTTCTTGCCGGACCCCTCAGCACCGTCCTGGCCCTTCTCCTTGTCCCGCCTCTCATAGTCAGCCCTCTGCTTCTCAGCAAGGAGCTCAACCTGTCGGCAGTTCTCGAGATCATGGCCTTTGGTGCAATGGATCTTGCAGTATTGCTTGTCGGAGTTTCCTAGCTTCTCGGCAGCCGCCAAGGCCCGGCAGGCGACACACCCAGCAATTTCCTTGCCGGGGTCATCCGCCTTGGTTTTCTTGGCGGAGCCGGCGTCATCAGATCCCTTGACGGCAAGCACGGCTTTACCATTGCGCTTCCTGTTGCGGCGCCGTCCTTTCTTTGCCGGGGCGGCAGCATCCTCATCTGAAGAGTCGGTTTCCGTGGCAGCATCTTCTGTGACGCCCGAGACTGACGTCCCAGAAGATTCCCGAGATTCCAGATGTTCCGGGTCCTCCCGTGGGTTGCATTGTGCTTGTGTTATTTATTTTTTCATTGCATCATGTCATCATGCCATCATGTCATATTTTATTTTTTGCATCTCAACCTAATAAATTGTGTGGACCTTCGGTCCATTTAAATCGAGGGAAGATTGTCTTCTCTTTAAAACATATAAAAGTCTCTCATTATTATTATGGAGCTATATTAATAAATATTCCATTGCTTCGGAATCACCGAACACACTTGCATAAATTCCCCATTGTCTTTTCACTTCGAGTTTCACCTTAAAAACTTTGTCTTATTTCTTTCCGTTGTTTCGAGGTTCTTCCAAAAACCCTCCTTCTATTTTATTTTAATTCCTGGCATTTTTGCGGGTCCAGGGAATTTTACTTCTTGCCCTAACCCCCCCTCCTCTTTTTCTTTTTCCTTCTCTTTTGTTTTTCTGCTAAAAAATCAGTTAAAGAGCAAGACCTGCTGGGCCGGCATCTTCTCCTCCCAGCCGGCCCAAGTCTCTCTCCTCCAGCCTCTTTCCTCTTGGCCAGGCCTCCCTCAAGGCCCAGCCCGCAGCCAACCTTCCAACCCTAGCAGGCCGCGGCCCATCTTCCCAGCCTGCACCCCTCCAAACCCTAATCCCTCTCGCACATCCCTCTGCCTTCCCCTCGCGCCGCCATCCCTCGCTCCCTTCGCTCTCTCCCAACCCACAGCGCCCGCTTCCTTCTCACGTTTCCCAGCCCCCGCTCCTTCCAGCCTCTGCCCGCATCCCCTCGATCGAGCCCCGCGTCCAGCCCCGTTTCCCTCAGCCTCGCTCTCCCTCGAGTCTCCATCGATCCCCTCGTCGAACCTCCCGAGCCCCTCCTCTCCATCGACCCTCTCCCTCGTCGCGGGAGACTGGAGCCAATCTCCCGTGGCCTCCCTCGCTGGAGCCCCAGGCCGGCGCCCCCTTCCTTCCAGAGCGCCCGCGCCGGCCAGGAAGCTGCCTCCCTGGCTGCCCTTCTCCCGCGAGCCTCCTCCGCGCCAAGGCCAGGAGCCCAGGGCCTCGACCAGTGCATCGTCGCCCCCCGCTTCTCCAAGCCGACCCGGGGCCGCACCAGAGACCTCCGTCGCCAAGGCGCCGCCGCGGCCTCATCCTCGCCTCCCGGCCGGATCCCGCGCCTCCCTCCAGTCTCCTTCGTCGCCGTCCAGCGCCTCCTCCGCGCCGGTTCGGCCTCCCCCCGTCCAGCGCCCCGGCGCCTCCACCGCGCGCCCCAGGCCCGTCCAGGCCTCGTCCGCGTCCCCGGGCCCCGCCGCGCCGGCCCTCTCCCGCGGCCTCACCTCGTCCAGCCCGGCCGCCCCAAGCCCTCCGAGGAGCTGCTGCAACCCCGACGCCCCGAGCCCGACGGCCTCCTTCTTCATCTCACCAAGGAGCTCCCTGCCTCGCCGGATTCGTCTCCCTCCGTCCGCGCGCGAGATCTTGCTGTAGCCGTGGCCTCGTCTCCGTGCAGCCTTGTTTTGCTGCTGTTGTTTTTTTTGTTGTTGTGTGTGTTGCCCGTGCTGTAATTTTTGGACAGATGACACCGAGTACCTCTACATGACCCGGCAAGTACCCCTACGACCAAGTACCTCGACGAACCGAACATCTACGGAAAAACAAGCTCGTGAACACCTCCGGGAACAAGTTCCGCGACCGACTCGTCAAGTACCTCTTCGGATGCGTCAAGTTCCACTACTTCCACTACCGTCGCAAACGGGAACCCCGAGTACCACGACGCCCCGAACGACTACCGATGACCGTGAACAACTACCGCCGTCGTGGAACCGCCAAGACGAACGGAACAACTACTTCCCACTACGATCGTGTACCACTACCGTCGCCCCGTGTACCACTACTTCCTCTACTACGGCTACTTCCTCAACGCTCTCGAACCGCTTCGAGAGAGAACGCTTCGAAGGTATAACCCCGAGACGCGACCCCGTGGATGAACGCTTGTGCTTGCTTGTGTTGTATGAAATGTCTCCCTTGTGTGCTCGTGTCCGTTTCGTCCGTTTGACTTGTTCCTCGGTTGCCTCGTCACCGACCCGTGGGAACCCGGCAACGGGATCACCCACCTTTCATCTCGTTCGACTCGCTCATGCCATCTTACCTTTTGCATCGGACTCCCTCACCGAGTTACCGGAACCGATATGTTGCGTGGCATCATTTTCGGATCGTTGCCGTGGCACCCCTTTTCTTTCCACCACGGTGACAAATGCTTCTTATCTTGTTAATTGTCAACCTTTTAATAAAACTTGCATAAACTTGTTCATGTCATCCGCATCATGTTAACAACATTATAATGTTTAATTGTTGTTTGCTTATAATTATTAAACATGCTCATGAGGATTTTCCGGACATGTTGTTGTTATTTCCGGCCTCATTTAAAATGTCTTAATAGTGTAGTTTTATTATGTTTCACCTCTTGCCTTGTTAACCAACATTTAATCTTGTCTTGTAAATAAACTAGAGTCAACTAAATAATTAATATGTGGTGTTTCGTCAATATGCAACTCGTTGCATATTGATCTCCACTTAACTTGTAGTATTTGTTTGTGCACTTTGCCATGCCATGCATATTTAAACCGGACATGCATCATACTTGTTTGTGCATCGTATGCCATGTTTATGATTTGTGTGTTTACCGAGTTGTTTGTTTTCTTTCCGGTTGCTTCTCTTGTTAGCTTCGGTTTCGTTCCGGAGTTGCGAGGTTTCTCTCGACGCTGTTGCTCCGTCTTCTTCTTGGATCCGTTCTTCTCCTTGTGGAATCCCAGGCAAGATGACCGAACCCGGATACCATTACTATTTTTGCCTCTTGCTAGAGTATCGCTCTATAGTTTTGCCTCGATGCCCATGTCTTTCTTGTCAGCCTCCTACTTGTAACCAATTGCCATGTTTAACCACCCTACCTACGCAAACCGTTGCTTGGCTAAGTACGCTTCGCGCAGCCCCTCTTATAGCATTGTTAGTTGCAAGTGAAGATTGAAGATGCTTGCTTCATGTTGAAGTTTGGTTGGGTTATATCACACTATATAAATGCTTAAAATGAAATCATCTATATACTGGCAGGGTGGAAGGCTAAGCCTTTTGCTTGGTGTTTTGTTCCACTCATGCCGTTAGGAACCGTATAAACCGGTGTTATGTTCCTTGATTATGCGTTCCTAACACGGTTGGGGTGTATGGGACCCCCTTGATAAACCGCTAAGTGCTAAGTCTTTTCCAGCAAGTCCCAACATTGGTACTATTTGCCTAATAACAAACTAATAAAACTTGCATAAGGGCCTTGCAAACCCTCTTTTATTTTAATTCAACCCCCCGGGCCAGTGCTCCACATGAGTGTTGGTCCAAAACGAGCGGACTGCGGGGCCGCCTTGGGGCAACCCGAGGTATTTGGCATACACCTGTAGGATGTCTCATCCGGTCGTGTCCTGAGACCTAGATACGCGCGGCTACTATCAGGGTGTCGACACGCCGGGAGGATTTGCTGGATTAGCCTTACCTTAGTTCGGTTTAACTTGAGCACGGGATTCCGAGAATACTCGGGTCTTCCCAACTATGGAGTTGCGACTCCGCGGATCGTGGGCTTGTAATGGGTCAAGTTGGAACACCCCTGCAGGGTTTGAACTTTCGAAAGCCGTGCCCGCGGTTATGTGGCAGATGGGAGCTTGTTAATTCCAGTTGTAGATAACTTGACACAATGTTTCAATACACTACCCGCGTGTGTACCGTGACTGTCAATTTCCGAATAGGGATTCGGGAGTTGAACACGGTGGGGTTATGTTTGACCGGCTTTAGCTAGGATCACTTCGTGATCATCTTTCGACCGATGCTATTCTCTTCTCGCTCTCTTTTACGTAAGTTAGTGCTAGTTGCTGCTGCAGACTCTTGTTTGTTCCTTCACCTCTCGTTCTTTCTTCAGCCTTGTCCTCACCCAAGGCTTAAATAGTCTTGTTACCCGGGAACGGGATTGCTGAGTCCTCTGTGGCTCACAGTTACTTCACCACACCAGTTGCAGGTTCAGCCGAGTTTGATGCAGGAGTTGGTTCAGTACTTCACCAGGAGCTCGATGAAGAGTTTGACCGTTTGCTTGTGACGTTTCGATAGTCAGTAGTGGTTTCTACTAGGATTCGATCCTGACCTGTGGCTTTATGTTGTTTTGGTATCTTTCTTTGGTTCTTCACCCGTAGTCGGGTTGTGATGTTTTGTATGATGGTTGCTTATGTAATGTATTGTGTGAAGTGGCGAGTGTAAGCCAACTATCTCCTTTTGTTTTTTTAATCCCTCTTTTACATGAGTTGTGCAAAGATACCAAACTTGAGATCATTCTAGGATGGGCTTATACCTTTAAGTCGTGCCTCGACACGTAGGAGGTATAGTCCCATCCTGGGCATTACAAGTTGGTATCAGAGCCTTCTCCGACCTAGAAGCCCCCACTGATTGATCGAATCGTTGACGGTTGAGTCTAGGCACACACTGAAAATGTTTTGAGTCCTATATTATATCGGAGAGTAGGATTTCTTTGCTTCTCATCCCCTTTCTCTCTGGTGAGGACTCCTGACGATTACTCTTTTCTCTTCTACTTTCAAAAATTGCACCAAATTTTTTTTAGGATCCCGCGAGTATTCTGGGATTGTTTCGATGTTCTTGTGACAAGGATATTGTTCTCGATGCCTCCTGTTCCCGAGGAGTTGAGCTTCGGGGTATCATTGTAACAAGCATATCGCGACAGTACTAAATACTTAAGACGGCCGACATCGAAAATCTCTCCTATACGGCCAGTGGCAAGATAACCCCGACATCACCCAGTACTGGGGAGGTAGTTCGAGAGTATTGCCATAGCTTGCTATAGTGGATGCTTTTCGAAGGTCCGAGGTAAACAGTTTCCGAGAAAGACTGGTTATGTGTTGAAGGATGGATACACCTGGATGTAGGTTTAGAGTTGATTGCGCGGTGCTTCCCGTGTATCCCCAACACCTGATTGCATAACTGGAAACTTTCGGAAATCTATAGGTGGGTTCATCTAGTAGTTCTAGGCATTCTTCCAACGGATGCTCGATATGAAGTTTGGGGTTCTACATTGAGTGAAGTGGTTTTATGGACTTGTTCTGATCGGGAGTTGCATCTTAAAGGATCCTTGGCTATGCTGATCCAGGGATTGCAAAACCCTTTTGTAACACGTTCCATGAGCTTTCAGCACAAAAATGTCGGATGAAACTTCTATCTTGTATTTGTTCTATCTGATCCTTGTTCCTTTTTATTTATTTTTTGCTCTCCAAGTGGCTTCTCGACCAGTGATGTACCTACAGAATTCATTCGTTCGATCCTCTGTTCGAATGATATTGTGAAGATTAGGCTGCTACATATCTACCCTTTGTTTTGTTTTGATTCTGGTATTCGAGTTGCTTCGATGTCAAATGTCGATTCCATACCTTTCTTAATCGGTGTTCTCATATTTCTATGGGAGTGCTAATCCTTCTTGTTCTTCAAGATCTTCTTGATTATCCTTTTCCAACCGGTGTGCCTTCTCTTCAAGTTATCCAATACAGACGTCGTTGAGAAATCTGACGATTGTCTGTTTCATTCATCCCAAGTTGTATTTGTTTTTCCCAACCTCCCTCCCTTCTTTTCTTGGAGCCAGAATTCTCAGATGAAATATCCATTTTATTCATGTGATGTTTCTTCATTCTTTTCCTTCAATGTTCTTATCCGGTGATTTATCGTGAAGATGCTCAAGAGCTTCAAGTTCATCATTCTTTTGTTCTCGTTAATTCTTCCGGTGGATGTAATTCAAGATTTCGGTGTTGATCTTATCCTTTTTCCTCTTTTCATAATGCTTTTCTCATTCCGGTGCACCAATTAATCATTCTCCTCTTGCTATTCATATCCGGAGTGCTAAAGATTCATAATTCCATTCTTATTCTGTTCAAGCTAGTTTGAGCATTGTTATCTTATTCAAGCCTTTCTAATTCAACCGGTGCAATATCTCTTAAGCAATCTTTTCAACGGTGATTTCTTTTGAGTGGGCCTTAACCCACAGGTCTTTTCCCAGGATCTTAACTGACTCTTCTATTTTCCGGAGTTGTTTTAAAATTCTTTTCAAAGTGTGACGTAAGAATGATTTCCATCAGTCTTATGCCTTCTCCAAGTTTACTTTCAAATTCTTTTCATCTTTGGTTCAACCTTTTAATTTTTCATTCCGGAGTGCTCAATAATTCTTCATGGTTTTTCTCGTCTTCATTCTCAACATTTGGAGACCGGAGAAGTGTTTCTCTTAAATCTTGGCCATTCTCTCAAGCATTCTTGAATTCTTTTCTTTGTGATCCTCCGAAGGCCATCATTTCAGAAGATTTCTTCGTTCTCAGTTTTCAACCTCGTCCTCCATATATTCTTCATTGATGCCTCTTCGTTCGTCTCCATTTTCTTACGGTGGTTCATTCAAGTTTACCCTTCCGTTGTTATCGTTTTAATTCATTTGTTCTTTTCATAATCCTACCGGTGCTTTGTTGAAGATTTATCCAAGCTTGTGCTAGATCTCTCTTTAATTCTTTGCAACGAGAATAAGTAGTATGCCAAATCCTTTGGTTGTCATCAATTAAAATTGGTGAAGGAGATGCATGACATAATTCTTATTCTTAGTCCTTCAAGGTGATTTAATTCTTTGTCTGGAGCTTGTTCATATCATATCCTTGGTTCTAAATTCTTCATCTTGTTTTTTCCGGAGATCCAATCTATTTCAATTATATCATTTCAAAGCTCCACCTAATTCATCACAGGCCTTGAATCTTATTCTTTTCATCTTCCACTTCTCATCCTTTTGTTACCGGAGTTCTTCATGGTGGTTCATTATGTTTTAATTCATCCTCGAAGTTTTCATCAAGATTCTTGTTGGAGCTCAAGCATTCTTCATCATGCTTCCAATTGCATTCCTTCTACCTTATCTTTTCAGATGGTGTTATGTCATTCTTGACAATTCCTTCATGTTTCATGATTCACGAGTTATCAAGAATGAGATATTTAAAACCCATCATTTTCCTTGTTCAGGAGATCTTTTCAACCCTTTAATTTATTCTTTGGAGTTATCTTGGGTTATAATTCACCTAAAAGCTTTCCCTAAGGATTGTGGTATTGTGGTGCTTATAAATGACCCAAGTTCTTCATTTATCATTCCGGTGAAATAAGTTTTTTATCTCCTTGTTGATCTCAATCCAATCAATTGTTTTCCAATAGTGGCTGGTTGTCACCTCTTAATTTTGAGATGTTTTCCATAAGCCCACAACGAGCTTATTCGTTTTCGTTGTTAAATTCCAACAACTCTGTTCAACCCTTCTTCGTAAGGATGCTCTTTCAAATTTCATTTTGAGAGAAGTTGTCTTTTTCTTCTCCGTTCTTTTCTTTCCAACGACCTATGCTATTCTTTCATTCCGGAGGCATTGTGATATTGCTCTCTTTGACCATCATCTCGTTTTTATCAAGATCATATTCTCCCTTGCTTGTCTTTTTAACCGGAGTGTTGTATTCTTCATTCAAGTTTCGTCATCTTTTCCAGCTTTTGCCTCTCTTTTCAACCGGAGTGCTGTCTGAGTCCTTCTTAACCTTTGTGCCATTCTTTTAATTGTTCCGGAGGTTGTGTGTTGTTGTTTTCATCAAGTATCACTCCATCTCCTCTAGTTCTTGTTAATTCCTTCCATTTTTCAGATGAAGTGCTGTCCAAATTCTGTCATTCTTTTTCCTTGGCTATACCGTTCTGGTTTTATATTCTTTTGGTTCCTAAGCTCTTGTTTCATGTCTTTCAACCTTCAAGGTTCTCATAATGCTCCTTGTTCCTCTTTCTAACGGAGTGTTCTCAACTTCGTAAATCTCCGTTGTATTCTTCTTTCAACTTGTTTAACCTCTCAAGGTTCTTTGGTTTCACTCGTCTGTCAAAGAAGCAACTTTGTTTTACCTCTTCCTCTTCCGTTTTTACCCGGTGATATCTCTAGGATCTCGGGTCGAGATCCTCTGTTAGTGTGGGAGAGTTGTGACGCCCGAGACTGACGTCCCAGAAGATTCCCGAGATTCCAGATGTTCCGGGTCCTCCCGTGGGTTGCATTGTGCTTGTGTTATTTATTTTTGCATTGCATCATGTCATCATGCCATCATGTCATATTTTATTTTTTGCATCTCAACCTAATAAATTGTGTGGACCTTCGGTCCATTTAAATCGAGGGAAGATTGTCTTCTCTTTAAAACATATAAAAGTCTCTCATTATTATTATGGAGCTATATTAATAAATATTCCATTGCTTCGGAATCACCGAACACACTTGCATAAATTCCCCATTGTCTTTTCACTTCGAGTTTCACCTTAAAAACTTTGTCTTATTTCTTTCCGTTGTTTCGAGGTTCTTCCAAAAACCCTCCTTCTATTTTATTTTAATTCCTGGCATTTTTGCGGGTCCAGGGAATTTTACTTCTTGCCCTAACCCCCCCTCCTCTTTTTCTTTTTCCTTCTCTTTTGTTTTTCTGCTAAAAAATCAGTTAAAGAGCAAGACCTGCTGGGCCGGCATCTTCTCCTCCCAGCCGGCCCAAGTCTCTCTCCTCCAGCCTCTTTCCTCTTGGCCAGGCCTCCCTCAAGGCCCAGCCCGCAGCCAACCTTCCAACCCTAGCAGGCCGCGTCCCATCTTCCCAGCCTGCACCCCTCCAAACCCTAATCCCTCTCGCACCTCCCTCTGCCTTCCCCTCGCGCCGCCATCCCTCGCTCCCTTCGCTCTCTCCCAACCCACAGCGCCCGCTTCCTTCTCACGTTTCCCAGCCCCCGCTCCTTCCAGCCTCTGCCCGCATCCCCTCGATCGACCCCCGCGTCCAGCCCCGTTTCCCTCAGCCTCGCTCTCCCTCGAGTCTCCATCGATCCCCTCGTCGAACCTCCCGAGCCCCTCCTCTCCATCGACCCTCTCCCTCGTCGCGGGAGACTGGAGCCGATCTCCCGTGGCCTCCCTCGCTGGAGCCCCAGGCCGGCGCCCCCTTCCTTCCAGAGCGCCCGCGCCGGCCAGGAAGCTGCCTCCCTGGCTGCCCTTCTCCCGCGAGCCTCCTCCGCGCCAAGGCCAGGAGCCCAGGGCCTCGACCAGTGCATCGTCGCCCCCCGCTTCTCCAAGCCGACCCGGGGCCGCACCAGAGACCTCCGTCGCCAAGGCGCCGCCGCGGCCTCATCCTCGCCTCCCGGCCGGATCCCGCGCCTCCCTCCAGTCTCCTTCGTCGCCGTCCAGCGCCTCCTCCGCGCCGGTTCGGCCTCCCCCCGTCCAGCGCCCCGGCGCCTCCACCGCGCGCTCCAGGCCCGTCCAGGCCTCGTCCGCGTCCCCGGGCCCCGCCGCGCCGGCCCTCTCCCGCGGCCTCACCTCGTCCAGCCCGGCCGCCCCAAGCCCTCCGAGGAGCTGCTGCAACCCCGACGCCCCGAGCCCGACGGCCTCCTTCTTCATCTCACCAAGGAGCTCCCTGCCTCGCCGGATTCGTCTCCCTCCGTCCGCGCGCGAGATCTTGCTGCAGCCGTGGCCTCGTCTCCGTGCAGCCTTGTTTTGCTGCTGTTGTTTTTTTTGTTGTTGTGTGTGTTGCCCGTGCTGTAATTTTTGGACAGATGACACCGAGTACCTCTACATGACCCGGCAAGTACCCCTACGACCAAGTACCTCGACGAACCGAACATCTACGGAAAAACAAGCTCGTGAACACCTCCGGGAACAAGTTCCGCGACCGACTCGTCAAGTACCTCTTCGGATGCGTCAAGTTCCACTACTTCCACTACCGTCGCAAACGGGAACCCCAAGTACCACGACGCCCCGAACGACTACCGATGACCGTGAACAACTACCGCCGTCGTGGAACCACCAAGACGAACGGAACAACTACTTCCCACTACGATCGTGTACCACTACCGTCGCCCCGTGTACCACTACTTCCTCTACTACGGCTACTTCCTCGACGCTCTCGAACCGCTTCGAGAGAGAACGCTTCGAAGGTATAACCCCGAGACGCGACCCCGTGGATGAACGCTTGTGCTTGCTTGTGTTGTATGAAATGTCTCCCTTGTGTGCTCGTGTCCGTTTCGTCCGTTTGACTTGTTCCTCGGTTGCCTCGTCACCGACCCGTGGGAACCCGGCAACGGGATCACCCACCTTTCATCTCGTTCGACTCGCTCATGCCATCTTACCTTTTGCATCGGACTCCCTCACCGAGTTACCGGAACCGATATGTTGCGTGGCATCATTTTCGGATCGTTGCCGTGGCACCCCTTTTCTTTCCACCACGGTGACAAATGCTTCTTATCTTGTTAATTGTCAACCTTTTAATAAAACTTGCATAAACTTGTTCATGTCATCCGCATCATGTTAACAACATTATAATGTTTAATTGTTGTTTGCTTATAATTATTAAACATGCTCATGAGGATTTTCCGGACATGTTGTTGTTATTTCCGGCCTCATTTAAAATGTCTTAATAGTGTAGTTTTATTATGTTTCACCTCTTGCCTTGTTAACCAACATTTAATCTTGTCTTGTAAATAAACTAGAGTCAACTAAATAATTAATATGTGGTGTTTCGTCAATATGCAACTCGTTGCATATTGATCTCCACTTAACTTGTAGTATTTGTTTGTGCACTTTGCCATGCCATGCATATTTAAACCGGACATGCATCATACTTGTTTGTGCATCGTATGCCATGTTTATGATTTGTGTGTTTACCGAGTTGTTTGTTTTCTTTCCGGTTGCTTCTCTTGTTAGCTTCGGTTTCGTTCCGGAGTTGCGAGGTTTCTCTCGACGCTGTTGCTCCGTCTTCTTCTTGGATCCGTTCTTCTCCTTGTGGAATCCCAGGCAAGATGACCGAACCCGGATACCATTACTATTTTTGCCTCTTGCTAGAGTATCGCTCTATAGTTTTGCCTCGATGCCCATGTCTTTCTTGTCAGCCTCCTACTTGTAACCAATTGCCATGTTTAACCACCCTACCTACGCAAACCGTTGCTTGGCTAAGTACGCTTCGCGCAGCCCCTCTTATAGCATTGTTAGTTGCAGGTGAAGATTGAAGATGCTTGCTTCATGTTGAAGTTTGGTTGGGTTATATCACACTATATAAATGCTTAAAATGAAATCATCTATATACTGGCAGGGTGGAAGGCTAAGCCTTTTGCTTGGTGTTTTGTTCCACTCATGCCGTTAGGAACCGTATAAACCGGTGTTATGTTCCTTGATTATGCGTTCCTAACACGGTTGGGGTGTATGGGACCCCCTTGATAAACCGCTAAGTGCTAAGTCTTTTCCAGCAAGTCCCAACATTGGTACTATTTGCCTAATAACAAACTAATAAAACTTGCATAAGGGCCTTGCAAACCCTCTTTTATTTTAATTCAACCCCCCGGGCCAGTGCTCCACATGAGTGTTGGTCCGAAACGAGCGGACTGCGGGGCCGCCTTGGGGCAACCCGAGGTATTTGGCATACACCTGTAGGATGTCTCATCCGGTCGTGTCCTGAGACCTAGATACGCGCGGCTACTATCAGGGTGTCGACACGCCGGGAGGATTTGCTGGATTAGCCTTACCTTAGTTCGGTTTAACTTGAGCACGGGATTCCGAGAATACTCGGGTCTTCCCAACTATGGAGTTGCGACTCCGCGGATCGTGGGCTTGTAATGGGTCAAGTTGGAACACCCCTGCAGGGTTTGAACTTTCGAAAGCCGTGCCCGCGGTTATGTGGCAGATGGGAGCTTGTTAATTCCGGTTGTAGATAACTTGACACAATGTTTCAATACACTACCCGCGTGTGTACCGTGACTGTCAATTTCCGAATAGGGATTCGGGAGTTGAACACGGTGGGGTTATGTTTGACCGGCTTTAGCTAGGATCACTTCGTGATCATCTTTCGACCGATGCTATTCTCTTCTCGCTCTCTTTTACGTAAGTTAGTGCTAGTTGCTGCTGCAGACTCTTGTTTGTTCCTTCACCTCTCGTTCTTTCTTCAGCCTTGTCCTCACCCAAGGCTTAAATAGTCTTGTTACCCGGGAACGGGATTGCTGAGTCCTCTGTGGCTCACAGTTACTTCACCACACCAGTTGCAGGTTCAGCCGAGTTTGATGCAGGAGTTGGTTCAGTACTTCACCAGGAGCTCGATGAAGAGTTTGACCGTTTGCTTGTGACGTTTCGATAGTCAGTAGTGGTTTCTACTAGGATTCGATCCTGACCTGTGGCTTTATGTTGTTTTGGTATCTTTCTTTGGTTCTTCACCCGTAGTCGGGTTGTGATGTTTTGTATGATGGTTGCTTATGTAATGTATTGTGTGAAGTGGCGAGTGTAAGCCAACTATCTCCTTTTGTTTTTTTTAATCCCTCTTTTACATGAGTTGTGCAAAGATACCAAACTTGAGATCATTCTAGGATGGGCTTATACCTTTAAGTCGTGCCTCGACACGTAGGAGGTATAGTCCCATCCTGGGCATTACATCTTTGCCGGGGTATTTCCTTCCCTCTTCAGCCCGGGCACATCTTTCAGCAAGAACATAGAGTTCTGCCACGTCTTTCACCTTGTTCATTGCCAGCTCTTCACGCATCTTGCGGTTACACACGTTCTGATGAAACGCGCTGATGATGGCGGCGGGGTGAACATCAGGGATATTGTACTATACCCGGCTGAACCTCTGTATATACTTGCGCATACTCTCGCATCCCTTCTGAGGGAATGACGTGCAGGTCACTTGCTTGGCCATGGGCTTGGTGACCTCCAGTAAAGGCGCCAACAAACTCATGGCACAAATCCGACCAGGAGGAAATGGAGTCTATCGACAAGTGCATCAACCACGACATGGCGTTGGGTTTAAGAGCCAATGGAAACTAATTCGCAAGCACCTTATCATCGCGGGCTCCGGCAGCTTGCATCGCGTTGGTGTAGATGTTGAGGAACTCCAACGGGTGGGTCTTGTCATTGTACTTCTCGCCAACGTCAGGCTTGAAGGTGCAGTGAGTGGGCCACTGGAACTGTCGTAGCTCACGGGTAAAAGCCGGACAGCCTACCTCGTAAGGTAGACCTCCAGGGCTCTCCGGTGCTGGGCGGTTCACAACAGGCCCTGCTCGCCTGTCTGACTGGTGGCGCGCTCCGCGCCGGCGCTCGATGGTGGTTTGAGCATCTTCATGAGCTCGCTCCTAAAGAACTTGACGCTGGTCGCCGTGGGTCCGTGGGTCGAACGACGCTATGGAGATGTCGTCACCCGCGACGTCTCGACGAGTCGACACACGTGGTACCGGGCGAGGAGGAGGCGAATGCACCATGGCCACGGTGCTGCCGGTCCTCCCGCCACTGGTGCATGGGACCCCATCGGAGCGTCAACCCGGGGGCTTTGCTGGACTTGGTTCATCCTTGTTGGCGACTGTGACAAGGCTTCAGATGGTGGCTCTCCATTCGTCGAGTTTCCCCATAACGGGAGGAAAGTCGAGGAGCAACTGCACGCGCGCCAGGGCTTCTGCTGGGGTTAGCGGTAGCGAAACCTGCACGGACCGTGACGCGCTTCGACTCCTGACCATGTCAGGAGGAGCTTCATCACGATCCCGCGGTCGCATGCCGTTTTCACCAGCGCTTCGGCGGGAGGGCATGTCTTCTACGTCTCGGGAGTGGCGCTCGGGGCTCTTCCCACGGTGATGCCCGGGATCTTCGATGTGATGACGCCGTTCGTCGCGCGCTGCCTGGGAGGAGCGTGTTGTTGGCGCCGGCGTGGGAGTCCTGGAGGCCCTTGCGTCGCCTTCGGGTGATACGGCAGCGATCTTGGAAGGCCCCACGCCACCCGCGGAGGGCCTGGCTCCGTCTTTGGATTTGGCGATGTGTGGCCCGTTACCAGGCGCACAAACATCGCCACCTCCCAAACTTCAGCTGCTGGGACGGCGTTGGTGTTCGCGAGCAGCGCCCCGGGTCCTTTCCGCGACCGGTCCGCTGCTCGCCCGCGTCGGGACGGGCTGTCCAGCTTCCGACTGGCCAACCGCCACTGTCGTCTTCTTCTTGGGTGCCATGATGATGAAGAAGCGTCGAACTAACTGCTAAAGCCGATTCTCACAACTGCGCCCCCTACCTGGCGTGCCAAAGATGTCGGTGGGAACGAAACCTATGGGATCACAAGAATCCCTACTACGATTAGCGGGGCGCGGGGTTGAGAGAAGAGCGGATCAAACAGATAGCACACGGTTCGTTTATCCAGGTTCGGGCCGCGAGGATGCGTAAAACCCTACTCCTGCTTTGGTGGATTGTATATCTGTGTTCTTCAGCTAGCTACGGGGCGTGAGGAGCTCCAAAAAGCCGAATCCTCCTCCTGGTCGCCTCGGGACTCCTTTTATAGAAAAAGGGGTTGCCATAGTGGCACACAAGAGGTAGAAAGGGTACAGTGATGCGAGTTTATCCCTCGCATTACATGACAAGGCGCATTTAATGCGTCTTGCTTAGGTGTCCTTGCTTTATCGGGGACGGGGGAGAGATTTGTCTTGTCCGTCGCCGCTCCTTCTTGTGTCGACACGCGCCCTGGCCAGCGATGCCTAAGATGCCATGTAGGTAGGCAGGCAGCTGAGGTGGCACAATGGTGGGTCTTCACAAAGATCTGCATGTCGCCACGCAGGTGCCTGCCCAGCTGGTTGGGTCGGCAGCTGCATACGGCGGTGGAAGTTTAGTTGGCGTGGGCCTGATGGTGGCCCTGCGGATGTCCTTGGCAAGGGCCTTGCCGGGGCCCCGGCAAGGGTCTTGCCGCGGCGCCTGCTGCCATCCCTGGCAAGGCGCTTGCCGGAGGTCTTGTGATCTTCCTTGGTTGGGATCCCGCCAAGGGTCATCGTCTTCTTAGTGCGTATCTGATCTTGAATGTATTCACAAAGATCAGCATGCCACTACGGGGATGTCTCCTGAATCCTTGCCCTATGGGGGCAGCAGACTCAAGGGTGATTTGCTCCGTAGGCGTGGGGCGAGTTGCCGCGGCAAGGGTCTTGTCGGGGCTACTAAAACTGGGTCCCGGCAAGGATCTTGCCGGGGGAACCCACTTCGTCCCTATGCTCTTTGTGGTCTTGTCCTTGGTGTCGTTCTAGTTCTCTTGAGCTTCGGTCTTACCCTGGCTTACCTCCCTTACCTTGCTTGATGCGGCGGTGCCCGTGGCTCAGACTGCCCGTGCACAGTCATAGGGGTACAAAAAGTGTACCCCCTTTTTGTACACCGACAACCATCAACCACGTCGACAAGTAAAACGAGAAGGCGCCACGGCCCGTCAAGGCCGAGGCGCTCCCCGGCAACGCGATGGACGACGCCGTGATGCGCGTCATCGCCAGGGTATTGTAGACCCTTGGCGCATGGCACTTAGGCACCGCGGATCATGATAGGCATGTCAGCTCCGAGAGGCTGCAGCTCACCGAACAACATGATCGATGGCACGCCGCAGAGTAAGCTAGGCGCATCCGTGCCAATAGGGTGCGGCTCGCCTAACGGCGAGACCGTTGGAGCGCCGCAAAGCAAGAGGCGCGGCGCACCGCACAACAAGAGCGGATCCATCGGAGCTTGCCTGATGTCGACACGACGTCACGGCTGGGTACACGTCCTGTTAGTACCCCCATTCCTCGCCAGGAGTGGGTAGAGGCCCTCCGCACCGTACTTGCACCAGAGGTCGGCCACGCCGTACTTGCACCGGATGCCCACCGCGCCGTTCGCATGGGTTGCACCGTTTGCCTTGTCTGCAGCCTGCTCGATGCCAACGCACTGGTCGGAAGGATCGACCGACTCCTTGGCCTAGGTGTCCACCTGGGCGCAATAGAGGAACATGGCCGTCGCATCCTCGAGCTGGTGATTTCCGATGAAATAGCCAACTTGTAGTTCGAGGTCGCGCTCCAGATGTACCGTGAGCGTGTCAACCGCTTGGACGAACGCCTGCACGAGTTCAGGTAGAGGCAAGAGCTACCGTAGGCAAGGGCTGCTGGTCATGGTCTCATGGACGCGTTTTATTTTGTTGACTCGTTTCGATGTGGATAGCTATGTATTAACAACAATCCTTGTATTGCTCTGTTAATTGATCTGTTTCAATGTGTGTACTCTGTTTTCCGTTCTTATATGTTCTGTTTCAATGTGTGTATATACGCTTTCCATTCTGTATATGTGGATGATAACGACTAGATTCGAATTCGTATACAAAAATAGATAGAAAATGGAATTCATAATACAGTGGTATGATGGGCTTCACAGGCCGCCTGGTACCTGGCTTCCTCCTCCGCCATCTCCTTCTTGAATACCACTTGCCTGGCTTTCTAAGCAGACGGTAGTGACTTCCACAGGTAAATATTGTACTAGCCCCAAAACCAATCCAAAGATGGGGGGTCCGGTGCAACCTCGTCCAGCGGCACGTAGGGGTCCTCCTCGTCACTGCTCTAACATTGAGCGTCCTCGGGGGGAGGTGACTCCTCGTCAGTGCATGGGCAGATCGGCGGCGCAATGGCAGAGCTTTGAGAGAGAGAGAGAGAGAGAGAGAGAGAGAGAGAGAGAGAGAGAGAGAGAGGGCGTGCGAGGGGAGGGTGTAGATGAGAATGCAGGCGGGACGACATGAGCAAGGTAGTATTTATTGGCGGACGGAATCTAGATCAACCAGAACAGTACACACACCGGTCACCAGAATTTACGAGTACTGTAGTTTGAATTACACACGATTCGCGCATTAGAATCCATGTGTGAACATTATAGCTGACGGTTTCCAATACAGAACCATGTCTGATTAATAACCCCTGCCATTCACCTTCCAAACCTCCAGGCACGAAATAGAGTGTCAATCGTGTGGGGGCCAGTTGTCTTGCCAGATCTTTACATTTTCTGTTTTGAACACCATATATTTATATCGTCTGAAGATTTTTTAACCCGCACACAAGTACACAAAAATATGGTTACTCATTGCATCTAGATATAGTTCAAATTTGAATTACAGTCATTAAATGGCTAGAAAATCACTTAAATGTCTTTAAAAGTTCAAATGACCCCTGAAAGTTTCCAAATTTTCACATGACAGATTTATTAGTGCAAGTTAAACGTAAACAAAATTTGAAGGCCGTAAGGGGAAGCTATCACCCGTTCATCTTCAAACATGCATTGTTCCCTCTCGAAACCACTAGTCTTCTTGTGAGTTGCTCCGGTTTGTGAGGGGTGTGTGTCCAAATTTTCGTCAAACAGGCCAATGTTTTTACCACATCATCTTTGTGGCATGACATTACATCAAGCAAGATTTCATGTTTTTATGATCATTTTTTAATTTTTTTGAAATTTAAATGCCATGTCACTCCATGCATGTACATGTGGCCATGCCGTGAGACAAATATGTTTGAAAATTCCTTCTAATTTACCGCACATGGAATTAACTTGCCCACAAGTACACAAAAATGTGATTTTTGAAACTGTTATGGTTAGCCATTGCATGTAGATGTAGTTCAAATTCGAGTTATGGTCATTAAATGGCTAGAAAATCACTTAAATGTCTTTAAAAGGTCAAATGACCCCTGAAAATTTCCAAATTTTCACATGACAGTTGTATTAGTGCACGTTAAATGTAGAAAAAAATTGAAGGCCGTAAGAGGAAGCTATCTCTCGTTCGTCATCAAACATGCATTGTTCCCTCTCGGAACCACGAGCCTTCTAGTGAGTTGCTCCGGTTTCTGAGGGGGGTGTGTCCAAACTTTCGTCAAACAGGCCAATTTTTTTACCACATCATCTTGGTGGCATGACATTACATCAAGCAGGGTTTGATGTTTTCTGATCATTTTTTTTTTGAATTAAAATGCCATGCCACTCCATGCATGTGTGTCCATGCCGTGAGACCAATATGTTCGAAAATTCCTTCTAATTTACTGCACATGGAATTAACTCGCAAACAAGTACACAAATATGATTTTTCATACCGTTATGGTTAGCCGTCGCATGTAGATATAGTTCAAAATTGAATTACGGTCATTAAATGGCTAGAAAATCAATTAAATGTCTTTAAAAGATCAAATCATCGTAAACCCCTTTAACTCACACTCATTGCGGAGGGTCATTAAACCTTCGCGAAATGAGTGTGAGTTAATTCCATGTGCAGATAGAAATAAATTTGGAACCATCGTGAAATGAGTGTGAGTTAATTCCACTCTTTAAACCCCTTTCCGTTAAGAAGATTAGCTAATCGTCGTACGAGTGTCGGACAGGATTACGAAACGTTGGACAGTCGTAACATAGTCGTACACGACAACTATCGCACACGCTATTCTGTGGTGCAACGTTTACGATGCATACTTCATCAGAAACAGTTCATGGTTGTAAATCATGTACGATAAGGCAACTAACACAAATGTTTAGTTTGCTCGCACCGTTTGTGATATTGTCTGACATCGGGCAAGCTTTGCAAATGGCAACTTTGTGCATGCTTGCACACATTTCCTCTCTGTGAACCGTCTCGGATTATGGTGCATATCGCAAATGTTTGTGTTATACCAACCGTGTGTGCCGTAACAACCTGGAGAGCGTATGTTACAGGTTTATTCATATCCATCAGGTTCAAACATCCAATGCATTATTCGATTCATAGGTTCATATGTTCAAGAATTACATAATAACCAAATAAAGAATGATGAACCATAGTTGTATATTTGTACTATTAAAGACGGTAAAGAAAGAGGCCAAATATATTCTGGTTGCTGAACAAGGTGAAGCGGAATGCCCATATTGTGCCCTCGTCCATGCAGAAGGCACGCACGACTCTAGTCCAACCCCTTGTGATGGCCGACCGCCCATCCTTCACGGTCTTCATGAAAACATCTAGGTAATCATCGTGTTCTGGTAGAAATACTTTATTCTTTGCATGCCCACCAATCATGTAGTTTGAGAGGTAATGCTGAGTAAACTGCTTTGGCAACCACTACAAAGGACAAAGATTCAGACATTTTCATCTAACACAACTCATTATGGGCAGTAAAAAGGAGGCTGCAGAGTTCTTACTTACCATCCTGCAGTTCGTTGTTTTCTTGGATAAAGTGTAAATAGATAGTTTAATTGCAATCTTTGGACCCATTTTACTAACAATCTTTAGCAGCTTCCTCACTTGGTGCTGGTTCATTGATATCTCATTGCCCCATACGCAGAAAGGGTCGAAACGTGGATCTTTACCAATGACATATGCACCTAAAAGCACCAAGTTAATATTAGAAGCTAAACGGCAATTGCACCATGATGTAGTACAACACTCTTTTATAATATGTCTATATACATCTGTATGTGGTAGTCCATTAGAAATCTCTAAAAATACAAATATTTAGGAATGGAGGGAGTATCTTATAACATCCAATATACTCACATATTAGATGAATTAACATCTTATATTATGGGTCGGAAGGAGTCTAGTTCATTCTTACAAATTATCGGCTGATTAACTGCTGATTTATCCATGTGTTACAGTTAGTTTGAGCTAGTTCGGGCTCAAATAGCCCTAAAGTATATCTAAACATGAGGGCTGCGTTGTTGCTGTTGCTGCTGCTGCTCTTCTACGTATATCTAGACATCATTAGAACATTAATGTAACAATCTTCGTTGTTTCTATGTAGCCTAGGATTGCATATTTAGACATTAAGTACAGTGCATGTTGCTATGTAGCCTCAGATATATTACATATGGCCCTAGTTAACCTAACAAAAAATGGGTTGCGGATATATTCACTTAAAAGTCCGATTCACTGATTAGTCCCTTATCAGCTACCAACCTATATGGTACCAGGTACCGCTTTCCTGAATAGTGAGCAGATATAAGCCATGGGATGAAACTAACCTCGATGGAAAATAGCAGTTGTTCCCAAAATTGTCTTGTGTAGGTACATCGAGAAGCATGTTAAGCACAACGGGCTAAACATCAACCAAAATTATACATGGCAGACAAAATAATCTCCAAAAGATAGCTTCAGTGTGAAGGTTTAAGCACGCTAGTAAAGCAAAACAAGTGGAAAGGTGTGCTAACTGCAACAGGCCTAACATTTAACAACAAGCAAACATAGTCATTCAAACTGGTATTGTGCCAGTCTAAGTACAATGGTTATGGTTAAATAAAAATGGAAAGGCGTGTTAACTACAAGATGCAGCAACCAAATGCAGTCATTCATAGTGGTATTGTTGAAACTGGTACTGATGAAATTGAACTGCACAGTTCATACTTGCACATATAGAACATCACGTTGTGAATAAGTGGAACAAACAAGGCATACAACGAACAACCAAAGATAGCATTTGAAACTGAACATATTGCCACATCCCTAGTTAGCACTTGCATTAGTACCTAGCTAGAGTGTGCATCATGTTTACTTTCAAAGAAACTTGAAATGGGATTAACAGAAACCCCAGCACCCCTCTCCTAACAACTAGGGTTTGTTAAAATATTTTCCAATGTACCCAAAATGCCCTTCAAAAATGTTCATCATTTTTGCCTTGGTCTTAAACCTCTGCCAAAAATGGTGCACATTTTTCTAGGACACTCAAGGGCTTTGGATTAAATCATATGGTATTTGTATTTGGGCATTTAAATACTTTAAAATATTTTAAATGCTCAAATAATCATGAACTATAATGTTTCCTACTGCTCATATTATATACAGTGCGCATGACAAGTTTCATGAGTTATAAAAATGTTTTGGCATTTTTAATAATTGAACAAAGCTGCAAAAGAAATGAAACAGAAAAAGAAATAGGAAAAAGAAAGAAAGAGAAAGCACTTACCTTGGGCCCAGCACTGTTGCAGGCCAGGCCCATCCCACCAGCCCTCCTCTGTCGCCTTCCTCCTCGCGCCAGAAGGACGCGCGCGTGGCCGCCGCGCGCCGGCACGCGTCCGGCCACCTCCACCCTGCTAGCCTGCCTCCCCGATGGCCTCGATGACTCCATGAATCGACACGCAACTGCCCTGACCGCTCTCACTTCTCCCCCTCGTCTCCATCGCCCTCCCCTGGCTCTCTCCTCCTCCATCACCGAGCCGCCGTCGCCGCCGCTCGCCGTAGCCGCACTTAGAGCCACCCCCTCGCCCCGTGAGTGTGTCCAGAAGATCCGCCGCGTCGTCCTCTTCCTCCTCGCTGAGCCACGAGCCGCTGGAAGCCCTGCAACGTCCTCACGCCGTCGTCCCCTTCCTCGAATCGCCGGAGCACCTCGCCGCCGTTACGAAGCTACAGCGCGTCCCCGACCCCTCCGTCGAGTTCGTTAGCACCGCAGTGAGCTCCTACGCCGTTCCCCTCTCTTCTTCGCCTTGTTTGCACCATGTAGCCGTCGCTCCGTTGATCACCGTGACTCACCGCCGCCGTGCTCGCCCCCGGTGAAGTTCCGGTGACCATTTGGTCACTGGCACCCGTCCATCACACTCACCGCAGCGCGTAGATGCGATAGGTGCTACGCACGCATCGCCTAGGCCCCTGCAGCCGCGTCTCCACACACGCCCGACGCCGGTCGCCGCCGTCGAGCTTGTTGCCGTCGTCTCCGGCCACCCCAGGTCCGGCGACCACCACCATCCGACGCACAATGGCAAGAGCTTTCCAACGCGCCTAGCCGCATCTCGAGCCGTGCCCCGTAGACGATTTCCCAAGCACGCCGCCGTGTTCTGCCTCGCCGGCGTCACGTCGCCGGCGGGTTTGACTTGTTAGACCGGGGGTTTGACCACCCCTGGGTCACTGACGTGTGGGCCACCTTTTGCTAATTAGTTAGTTTAATTAAGTTTCTGTTAATTTAATTAGTTAATTAATTTAGTCACTGACCCGTGGGCCCAGGCCCCACTGACAGCTAATTAGTTTTAGTTTAACTCTAATTAACTTAGTTAATTAGCTGTGACACTGACATGCAGGGCCCACATGTCATGTTTGACTTGGACTAGCTCCTGTTGACTGACTGACGTCAGCAGGATGTCATGCTGACGCAGTAAAGGTTTTTCTGGGATTTTTAGATTAAAAATAATTCAGGAAATTCTAGAAAATATCCAAAACTTCTAAAAATCATATAAAATCAACCGTAGCTCAGATGGAAAAGAATTATATACGAAAAATGATCAGAAAAATCCAGTCTTTCTAATGGCACTGGTTTCATGCATGTTTGAGCAAGTTAACCTTGTTGCATACCTTAAAACATGATAATGCACCTATTTAAATAATAGTTAAAATGTCAATTTGAATCTTTGATTCAAATAGGCTCAAACCCTTCTGGTTTTAGTTGCATTAGCCAACACACATGCATCTTGCCATGTCATGAGCATGCATCATATTGTTGCATTTGTTTGTTAATGATTGTATCGTCGGTATTCTCTGTGTTAGGTCCTGCTCCCGAGGATACTGCTGCGTATCCAGTTGAAGAGCAGTACCCGACAACTACCTTGTCAGGCAAGCAATCATTGATCATTCCGATACAAACCCAATCTTCTCGCTCCTGCTCTCTTTTACTGCATTAAGGCAACAGCGTGTGAACTGCTACTTGCTGCGGTAGTTGAACCCTATCCCTTGCATGACCTGTCATTGCCACAGTAAATAGTTGAAACCCACTAGCATGTGTAGGAGTTGATTGAGACATGTGATGTGTGATCCACCATGCTATTTGTTTATGTTGCCTGCTATGCTTAGAGTTGTGTCAGGTCTGGTTCATCTGGGTGATGGATCAGAGTGAAATGATCATATCGGTAAAGAGAAGGAAGTGTGGAATACGCTTGGTAAAGGTATCGATGAAAGGCCATGTAGGAGTACATGGTGGGTTGTTTCATTGGAATCGTCCATAGGACCTGAGATCTGTATGTGTGGATCAAGTTGAAGTTACTACCATGCATTGGGCCCGAAACCAATGGACCCTCTCGGCTTATTAATTACCCTCGATCTCTGTCCAGGAGTTGCAACTAATTTCTGGTGTTTATAGTTTACTGGAGGTCGTGCACAGCGCTGACCCTCGGGGTGGGTTGTGATGCGACAGGTACGTGGCACGGTGCACCGGTTGCCCGTTTGGTTACTAGGGAACCCTGTACACATCGTTTGGGGCCGTGAGCGACACCCCGGCCGGATCTCCCCACGGATGGAACCCAAATAGGCGATAAACCTGGACGAGAGACTGGACTAGTTAGTCAGGTCGTGGCCGACACCCTCGCTGGGCTTCCACTTGAAGGTTGCCGAGTACACGCCGAGTAAACGGCGATAAGTGGTGAAAGCGTGTGTGAAGAAGTACACCCCTGCAGGGTTATCAATCTATTCGAATAGCCGTTGTTCGCGGTACGGACTACTTGGTTACTCTTACAGTTCATAGACAAGTTGATGGATACTACTAAAAGCCTCAAGATAAGTGTGAGTGTCGTGGATGGCCCTTCCGTAGGATGACGGAAGAGGATCCTCGGTAGTTTATTGATGTGGTGAGTAGAGGACTCGTGTTCGTAATAACATCTTGCAATCTGTTGAGAGTTGTAGTATAGGTTAGCCAAGAGTCAAAGATGGCTTTCTGCTATGAACTCCACTACCCCCCCTTGATAATGTTGCATGTATGATAGGTTATGTGGTAAGACTTGTTGAGTACCTTTGTACTCATGTTTGCTTAATAACTGTTGCAGAGGAGAACCCTGCCCCTGCTGATGGGTTCTACATAGACATTGACGTCGACGAGTAGCTTGACACCCAGACGGAGATCTGGAGCTTGTGAAGGGCCTTGTAGATAGTCAGGCTACACCAAGCCTGTTTTATTTTCTAAGTTGTCTATACTCAGACATGTAGCTTCCGCTTGTGCTTGTATGACTGTATGACTTGAGTGTTGGGTCATGTGACCCCTACCTGTATGGATATTATGTATGGCTCTTGGAGCCTTTTAAATAAAGTACTTTGAGTCATAGAGTTCTGTTGTGATGCAATGTTGTATTTGCACATATTGAGAATATTGTGTGTATGATTGAAATGCTTGGTATGTGTGGGATCCAACACCTAGTTGTTTTCCTTTGGTAGCCTATCTTACAGGGAAATGCCTCCTAGTGTCTCCAATGAGCCTTGGTAGCTTGCTACTGCTCGGAACACGTAGGCTGGCCGGCATGTGTCCTTCTTCGTTCCTGTGTCTGTCCCTTAGGGGAAATGTCACGCGTTGTTCCTTTAAGTGGATGTAGCTTGCTACGACTTGGGATCATACGTTGATGACCGACACGTTCGTTGCTGGGTCATGGATGCCTGTCTCTGTAATTTAGTGCCACTTTTGGTTTATAACTAGCCATGTCGGCCCGGGTTCTCTGTCATATGGATGCTAGCGACACTGTCATATACGTGTGCCAAAATGCGCAAACGGTCCCGGGACAGGTAAGGTGGCACCCGTGGGGTTACCGTGCGTGAGGCCGCAAAGTGATATGACGTGTTACAGCCAGATCGGTGTGACTTAGGATCGGGGTCCTGACACATATGCTAACTACAAACAACCGAACAATCAAAAAACTTTAAAAGAGGCATATGCTAGCTATAACAGGCGTGACAGCAAGCAAATATATGTCTTCCTATCGGTATGTTTAAAACTAGATTGATGTAATGTACTACACAGTAAATAATTGCACATATAGAGCATCACATTGTGAACAACTGAAATAAGGAAGGCATACTGCAAACAACCAGATATAGCAATTAAAACTAGACATATTCTCACTACACTACAAAAGGGACTCGATAAAAACAAATCATGGGTTTCCCACTGTGAAGAGGCATGGCAAAACAAATCATGGGTTTCCTCACTTGACACAGATGGGCTCGTTCCCGTGGGAAGAGCACGGACCCTGGATGCGCTCCATGTTGTCGCGGATGGGCTCCTTCCCCTAGGAAGAGCACGGCTGTAGGGTGCCCTCCCTGATGTCGTAGACAGGCGCTTTCCTCTTGGAAGAGCAGATGGGATCTTTCACCTTGGAAGAGCTAGAGAGGGTGCCCTCCTCGTGGTCGTCGTCGATGAGGTCTGACTTCGAAGCTGTGGATCCCAAGCCAGCGTCGCAGAACGTGTCCTCCAGAAATGACAAAAGGGGATCGATGGCGATGTGGAATGGCAAATTGTTTACAGCGAGCCAGAGGAGATCAGCGGCGGGGCCATGGATGACATCGATGGCGGTTGACCCTCAGGGGTTGGGGGTGGGCCACTTAACCTGTGACACATCCCGCCTCAGGCTATCGCTGTCGATGACCTCGATGTCGTAGCCGGCGGCCGAGACATGCCCGCATACTCTAGCCCGCTGCTTGAGTGCCTGCCTCCAGTAATGGTCGTCAGCTTCCACGGCGACGTCCGGCGGAGAGACCGCTATACACCTCTTTTGGGCTAGTCGCTCCTCGAGCTCCATGGGAAGCGTAGCCGGGCTTAGGCTGCGACGCTCTGGAGTGGGGGATGGGGATCTGTGGGAAAGGGGGTCGTTTGGCAGGCGTCATCTAAGAAAATCAGGGCAGCCTTGGTATGGAGATTAGTGGGTAAGCTGCACGGGCAAACCGGCAGATGTTGACAATGGAGGCCTTGCAGCGGCGGGGACCTTGCTAGGGTTTCGAGCGAGGGAGTGTGTGTGTGTGTGTGTGTGTGTGTGT